>VZTX01011181.1:87309-206628 GCA_013400915.1 Pardalotus punctatus
GCTTATCCAAAAGGTGAAATAGTGGGAAAATTTCCAAGCAGAGAGAAAGGCATAGGAAATGGCCATTCTCACTCGCTGCAACTTTGACTTTGTAGCATGGAGGAATAGGAGTGAGAGAGAAGTTTGGTATCTGGCTTCTCTTGCTTCATCCACTCCCATACATCCGTCTTGCACTGGTTGAGGAAAAGATGAATACTAACAGGTACTGGCTTTTCTTCTCCTTTATGCCTGAGAGGTGGGGGTGTCACTAAGTAAATTTTTGTATACAGGGACCTTAAAAGTGGCTCTTAGTTTGAGATACTTGGTTCATCTCTGTGGTCAAATAGTTAACGGGAGGAGAAGGGAAGAAAGGGAAGCAGGAAGGTTCTTCACCCAGATCATGCAGACACAAGGCAGCTGAGAGAAAAAGAAGACAATGTTAGAAAGGGTGATTGTGATTACAGTTTTTGCATTATCCTGCTTTTGATATTTCTAGTTATTTTCCTTTAGAGAGCAAGTCTTCATGGTGGCATGCAGAAACGTGTGGAAACAGGCGATGTTCATCACTAGTTTGTTACCATGTGAATTGGATGGTGCAGCTGTCTGTGTGGTTTTCAGTGTAAAACATAGAGAGGTTAAACTGCAAAATGCAAAAAACAGAAACCAAATTATCTTATCAATATACATCAGTACTTGGAAGATACCATTATTGTTTTTTTAAGCTGGCAAGCTCTTCTTTAAAATATGTGACTCTTTCTGTGGACCAGCAGCAAAACAGCTTTTATAGTTATCTTTTAGAAATTCCATTTGGTGCAGAAGTTGGAATCAGTTATTACTACTCTCAATTTGTTGTATGTCTGCTTAATACTTTTATGATGATCCTACTACTGAAATGGAACAACAACAAATAATTTAAGAAAAAGGTTCAAATATGTTAAGCTTTTCCATGCTGAAACAAGTGGCCTCCCTAGCTAGTAGATAAAATCACAGCCACAAATAGAAAAATTCCAGAAGCTGGAGTGAGGTGATAAAAATTTATTTGCTGTAAAATCTTATTTGAATATATTAATATTACACTATGTAGCCAAATACTGTCTACTTACAGAGCATCTTTTTAGCTTTCTTTGAGGTCCTCTGTGGTTCATTTGATGGGACACTGGACTGGCAAACACTTGTTGGGAGAGACACATTTGCAGGACAGATTTAGGTACTTCTTTTAAGAGTCCTATTTGTAGTTTAGTATGGAATCAGAAGAGGAGGAATTTGTCATTGGGAACAGTGACAATTGATTAGTCCTTGATGTAAGGGTGGTTTGAATCCAGTGTCCACGTGGTGGATTGCCTCATCTGCAGGGACCATGGACTTGTGGCCTGCTTTGCTGAATGTCGTGTTGTTGAGGCACACACCAAAGGCTGGTGCTTGGTGGAGAGACTGTCACATCTCTCAGCACTGCAAAACAAGGAACTTATTGCTTTACTCTGCAAATCAACTGATTGGCAGGAAGCTGCTTCGATCTGGTGTTGCATGGACCTCTCAGGGAGAAGTTCTTTAGGCTAGAGAGTCTTTACAGCATTCCTGCTGATTCCACTGAGCCAAAAACTCCCAAGACAGGCTGTGGGGTTTATTCTGCACAGTTAATCCAATTCTGAAGTGGATTTTCAATATCAAATCTCCTTAACCTTAGGCATGCACAGTAAAGGATGACACTTGCATGTATGCTTTCCTGTTGGGGATTCCTGCCTTCGTGTAATTTTCAGCTGTAATTGTGGTTACTGTCACTGAAGGTTATCATATTTTTATCAGTGACAGCATTGGTTGTGATCGTGACTTGGCTCAATAAATTCAGTTTATAGCAGGTGAATAGTGATGCTTTTATATGGTAGTTTTTTTTTAAGAAATAGGGAGTTTAAACCACTGTCTCTACTCATATTACTGTACCACATAGTTTAGTGCCAGCAATATGTGCTTACTGTAAAAGTTCACACGGATGTGAAGAAAGCATTATCTCCTTTCTGAGGATTAGCCATAGCATAAGCTGTTTGGAAGGCAGTTGTTACATCAATAATATAAATATATGTTCAGAGATAAATGTTTGTGCATACCTGCAGTCAGAAGATTTACCCATTAGTGAGCTCTGTATTGTTTTGGAGCCACTGCAAAGCAGTATAATGTAACCATCTTTTCTCATTGGTTTCTAAAGATAATCTGAAGGTTTCAGGTGCTTTTTTACATAAGTGTGTGTGTTAAGCTTCTTAATATTTAGAATAAAGCCAAGTGTACTCATTTCTTATTTTGTTTTGCAACGGATTAGACCTTAATCTTACTATTTATGTGTATTTTGCAGACTGTTACTGTTCTATAGAATAGCAGAAAACTATTAAGAAAACTACCAAGAAAATCCTGCTTTCCAGAATCTCAGAAAATCAGATTTTGTTTTAAGAGATCCAGACCTCTTAATAGATCGAAACCTCACAAATGTTTTATTCTCAAGGAGTCTGATTTGAAAGAATATGAAATTATTCTCTTTCTAAAAAAGCACTAAACCTCCAAATCCTGTCAGATCAGAATGATTACAACTATGCATTTTACTGAACCAAGTGATTGATGTATTTGCTGAATTTTAATTTTGTTTACTCTGACAGAAAGATGACCTGTGATTTTAACCACCAATATTACAGACTGATCATGTTGAAAATGGCATGACACAGGTACAAGGAACAGCCCAGCATAGCAGAAAGGTTGCGAAGGCTGGAACTCAGCCCATCAGGCTTTATTTGCTTGAAGATCAGTCTTAGCAGTAGGGACAATGTGATCCCAAGGTGTAGGATTTCAGGAGCATAGTATGTGCTGAGAAAGAGCCATACTCCTCTCTGGTGGGTCTGTGTATGCTCCTCCTAGAGCTTTTAAAAGTTGTTTTAGGGCCACATAGAGGGTCTGTGACGGGGCTGTCATCACAATCAGCCTGTGGGGCCCATCAATCTGTGGGGCTGTCACAGCTCCTTAACTTTCTGCTGGTTCCACACAGGGCAGTGTGGAGAGGAGGTGGGGGTGAGGAGGGCTGGGACCATTGCACAAGCTGCAGAATGAAGTTGTTAAAGACAAAAAGCTGTGTGGAGGGCTGGAAAGGCTCAAGGATGGTTCAGAGAACTTCACCTGCAGGCTTGGACGGCTCGGGGTCCACCTGGTGTAGGGAACAGTTCTGTCAGGTACAGCCTGAGTTCTGCTCGCTGGGTTCTGGTGAACCTGAAAAACTCCACCAGCACCATCGACTTTCCTGGGTCAGTTGCCTGCCTGGTTCTTTGCTGCAGTCCTTGAGGAGCGCTGCTGCTCGAGCTGATTCCAGAAGATGGAAAATGGGCCAGCTGGCCGAGGGGCTGAGGATGAGACATCACATTGCTGGAGGAGGGTGTGGTCAGGAGAAACAGAAGCCAGGAAATACTTAATATATAGATTCTGAGGATGCTGAAAGTGGGAAGTGTAGGCTTCCCTGTTAGGGCACTGGGACCACTGCTGGGTCACAGGGCTTCTGCAAGAAATCCCATATTGACATTGTTGTTTGGCGTCTGAGCAGGCACGGTTAAGTCAGGATAACAATTAGAGCAGGTCATGAGAGAGTGGCATTTCCTTCCTGGAGAGGGGACTATTTTACAAAATGCTGTAATTGAGATTTCATAGAGGTGATGGCTCTCAATTGACCTAGGCTGGACCGTGGTTAAGCTGTGGAAGCCTGGGGCAGCCTTTCTTGTCAAAACTGTTTGTTCCAGGCTTTTTGCTGGAAGCAAGGGCTTTAAACAGATGATATTCTCCTGGATAGTATTTAATGGAACAACTTCTCCCCTTTCCTTTTCTGTTTTCTACCTGCCTTTTCCCCTCATTTCTTTCTGAACAAGAGATATCAGTCATATTTGAAGAAATTGTACAAAAACTGCAAGCTGATACTTCTAAGCCATGATCTCATCTGTGAAGAATGAGCACAAGATAAAAATATGAACATCAGCTTTTAAAATGAAAATAACAAACCTTAAATCATTGCTAAACTGCTTAGTATCTTACTCATACTTTTTCAATATTATCAAGGCACAAGGAAAAGCAAAACAAACTGGTTTAACTCTTTCCCCTTGAGTGATCTCAGTATGGCTTTTCATGCCTCTTGCTGAATGCACAAGATATTTTTCACCAAAAAATAACAGCAACAGGAGCATGTTGTTTAGCTGTAGTGTAATCTTTGTGACTCTTCCACCCACACTGTGTTCAAGGGAGACTCCATTTAGCTTGTACAGTGCAAAAGGTATTTAAAGAAAAAGTGTTATTTTGCTTTCCTTTCAAATAGACTCTTCTAAATAACAGTAAGTGTCAGGGTTTTGTTTTTTTTGAGAATGCTATCTATCCCTTTTTCATCTCTAGTTTAGGATATCTGAGTAGATTCTGAGTTGTACAGCAGGGCAAAAATTATAGCCTTGACTTAAAACAGTGAGATTAAAACCAAAAACCATCCTGATGTAAAGAGATTTTATTTACAATACTCATGTCTCTCGTCACGTCTCTTTACTCAGATGTAGATTACCTTTGACTCCTAAATCTCCAGCAAAATTTACTGCAGCCTGTATTTTAATATTTAATTTTATGTGCATGCTGCTGTAGTCTAGCACTGCAGCTCTCCTGGCTGAATGATGTGAGCTAGAGCAGTGCTAATCTCTAGCACATGTGAAAAATGGAGGAATGTACTCAGAGAACAGAAAGTCCACATACCAACAAGCAGCTTCAGTGTCAGCAGCTGCTGAACAAAAAAATGAATGATCGTCATTGCAAGCCTTTGGAGGGTGTCTGAGGATCACAGGAAGGGGTTAACAGCATCCATGGGTGTGTGTCCATAGGCTGCGCTCCGCACATCAAATCAAATATTTATGAATGAAGGTCAGATGTGCCCCTTTCAGGAGGCTGTCCCCTAACTGTTTACAAAACACAGCTTGAAAGAGAACACGGCCAGGTTGAGTTACAACCTGACATCTCTGATGTGTCAGAAATGTGACATCGTGGCTTTTGCCTGCGTGTTGGTGGGGTTCAGCCCGGCTCCCCACTCGAGCCTCAAACGCTATTAATAGCAACACACTGAGTCATAGGAGCAAGAATGTCAGACTGCCTGTGCAGTGCTGCTCTTACTCCTTGGACTGCTAACAATAGAAAGCCAGCCTAGATTTATTAGAATAGAATAACAATTTTTTTTCCATGCACGTGCCTGTATCTCTGTCTCTCTCTCTCTTAGTGATTTATTTATTAAAGAATGTCACTGAATAAGAGGTACCTTACGGGAGAGGCAGACTGCCTTGTTTAATTTATTTCTGTTGTTCTGGGTGGCATTTGTACAAAACATCTAGAATTTATTTACTGCAAATATTTTTAACGCTGTGTACGTGGTCTGATTTTTTTCCAGCAGGTATCAGCCATCTGCTGCTCTATCTGGCTGATGCCTACAGCTTGTTTCTTTACATTAATTTCTCTCTCCCTACGTATAGCAGCATTGAGAAGGAATTCCCATGTGGAGGTGTGAGTAGTGTAAATGTAGGGTGCAGTATGAATGTAATTTCACTTCTATCATGTAATATAAAGCACATTTTACACTGAGTTGTGATCAAGTTGAAGCTATTGCTCAATGAATCTGTACATAATTTAGCCCAGAATATCTCTGTATTTGACCCAGTTGTCTGCTACTGAGATCACCTCTGTCTTTGACAAGTCAATTCATTTATATTTGCCATTTTCTCTGCCTTTAAACCACAAATACTAAAATTTACTGTCTAGGCCAAGGCATGAATGACAGATTTATTTTGGGGAAGTCACTGGCAGCTAGATAAAATGAGGAAAAAATAAAAAAAAGTAGTAGTGATAGAGGTTCTCCAAAATCTTAACACTGACACTATATATGTATTTAAAAAATACAAGTGGCTTTTAGGGGTATTCAGGATTTTACTTAGTCATATTCCCAATCTTTTCTTTATAACTGTGAATAAAAGTACGCTTATAAAAGAAAAGCTTTGTTCCTCCTGACTCTGAGCTGCATGTTTTAATAGAAAGCAAAACCTTACTATATGATGATGAGACTTGACAATGTTGTAAAGGGTTGGTTTGTTTGTTTTTCAACATCAATTTACAGACCAGTCCTTTCTCAGTAGAATTTAGTGCCTGGAAAGCCATAAATTGGAAGGTCACTTTGATGCCCAGATTCCACACTGGTGCTTTGTCTTGTTGGGAATGTGTTGGGGGGTGAAATTCCTGAGTCAGTGCTGCTGTTTCAATACACTTCAATCTTCTCAGTTCCATCAGTACCTGTGGCTATCATCTGCAAAAGAATAACTTAGAAGGAGTTATCATTTACAATTATTTGGTATTTCAGAATATAACACTTACCTTGACCCACAGCAAAAATCTTGTGGCACTGCCTGGCTATGCTTCAGAACCCAAGTGCTCACTGAGCAGTGACAATTCTCATTTTTATTATTTTTATTGTTATATCAAGTAGAGAATGGATAGGTATTCCCATCTTGCATAGGCTTTATGTTACTCTAATCTGTTCTGTAGTCAGTAGGCATTGAGAGACTATTTATTAGCATGTTTTGTGGTCTAATAACTGCTTTAAAGCTAAATCCAGGAGTGGATAAACTGCTCACCATAGAAAAGCCACTGTACAGCAGCCTGCCTCAGCACTTGCCTGTGCTCATCGTGTGTTTCCCCTCTTGATCCTGGCTCAGTTTGAGTAAATAAAATTATAGGAAACTCACAAATACCACTTTAGCTTTCTGTGTGCCTTGGAACGGCTCTCCTGCTCTGCCTCCCACCTCCCTTGCAGCCCTTGCCGGCCGTTCGGGAGCGGTGGCAGCGGCAGCTCGGCTGTGCGAGGGCACAGGAATGCAAGGTGGTGTCCGGGGCTGGAAATGAGGGACGCTGGAATCCAGCATTTGTTCCCCAGCGGCAGCTGTAGCCGGATCTTCCAGCGCAAGGGGCAGGATGCACGGGCAGGGCAGAGCTGCCATCAGCCGTAGGGAAAGACCTCAGTGGGAGAAGATAATAGGCACAAGGAGGAAAGAGACACTGATGAGCAATCGGACCTGATCAGACCTTGTGGGAAATCTGACCAGGGAGATTATTATCTGGAATAAACTGCCTTCTTTTCTTTTTTCTTGCTTTCTTCCCTTTTTATTTATTTTTTTAAAACCACCTCAGCCAAACACTGCTGGAAAAGACATTGTGTTTAAATTAATTCAGCTAATTCTTACTGCTTCCACTACGAAGAAAAATTGTTTGCCATGGTGAAGGAAAAAGGTAATTATGCTTATTGATAGACTGGAGCTGAAACCTAATGTGCCAGCTACAGTCACCTGAGGTTTAAATCTTCACATTTAAGATGAGCATGCTGTGACTGGAAGTTGTTGTTTTCCTTTCTGTAAAAATGGTGTGTGAAACCCTGCAGGGGATTGCATTGATTATCATTGTACCTGCTTTAATAAAGGTAGGATCTGGAACACACCTAATTTAGTGTATTTGCACAGCTGGGTTTCTTCTGTGTGTGCATGTTTGTTTGGATTTTTTTTTTCGGTGATTTAACCCAAGTTGACAGTTCTTTACCTGTATTTACCACAGTTCAAGTACTTTTGACCAACGAGGCAGCTAGTTTAAGATTTTAAAGATAAGCATTGATATATTCAGTTCTGTACTGGGAAGGTATATTTTAAATTTTAATGGATAAATGGATTATATGAGATTTTGCAAAATGTTCGCATTTTGCAGCAGTAAATTAAATATCAGTTTCACTTACATATAAGTAACATTTTAAGCCGCCTTCAGAATTTGCTAATTTAAAGAATTTAGAAATGGTTGTGGGGTCTTTCCTTTCAGAAATACTGGTCTGTGTCAATTATTGTATTATGAAGATGTGAAATACTTTGTGAGTTGTATTTGAGTGTACTGGATGCAGGTTTGGAGCATTACGTTATCACAGATAGATTTAGTCTGTTTTTGTGAAGAGGAGAGTCTGTGTTCTTCACTTTTGAGGACTCTGTAAAAAAATAATGTGGAATAAATTCAAACTAGGGAAGAAACAGAAATAAGAAGGAGTAATGTTGAGTAAGAGTGAGCAGTTTTGCAGCTTTCAACACCCATGTTAATACTTCTTTTAATGCTGTAAATAAAAAGTGAGTGCAATTAGCTTCACAGATGTTTAGATTGAGGAGAGCAGGACAAATGTCTCATATATGACAAATGCCTGACATGGTGTGTCATACATATCAGGAGGATTGTAGTCATAACCATTATCCAGTCTATTGATAGTTTTTGCTGATGAAAGGCAGTGGCCCAACATAAATTTTATTGGGTACTTAGTAGGTTTAGGATCCTTTATTTCAGATTTACAGGATCATTTTTATAATGTCGGTCATGAACTGCTGACCTGTTACCAGTATCAGTAAGCCTTAGCAGGGATGGTTTAAATAGAAATTTCACCCCAAATCCTGGAAGGTGCAGGTTTCAGAATAATTTGAATGAAATGCATCAGTCATCTTTTCAGAAAAATAAGTGTATTATCACTCAGTTCATCATAACTGTTGTTTGTTTTCTGACATGCATTTTAAAATAGGGCTGCTGATTTTCTTGAAGTGTACATAAAACATGTAGCATTCAGTGGTTTGTCCTTTTACATGTTTCTGCCCCTTCCCCCAGCTGATGTTCAGTTGGTTGGATTCCCTGTGTTATGTGGGATTGTACCTGAGGAATACTCTGTAAATTCAATTTTAGCATCTTACACCATGAGAGCTGTCATTTACCTGTAACAAAATTAAAACAAGCTTATCGTTTTTGTAAAAAATGGGAGACAAAGAGCTTCATAGAATAGCAGGAAAAGTTGACAATAAATGGTTGAAAATCTGCAAAAGGCTTATGTTTAAATTGCTTCCTTTCCCCCTCGCCACCAAGTTTAATGCATTATTTACAATGGCTATTAATATTGATGTTGGATATAAATATTTTTTTTCCTGTTCACAGAGATAATGGACTAAAATAACTAAATGCCCTCTTTAATTTTGGAGTTCCATTACTGATATTTCATATCTCATGACTGCAGAGTGAGAAAGGATGGTATCTGTTCAATATTTTGATTTGGTAAATTATTACTTTCAAATAGTTTCCCCAACAATTTTTTAAACTCTTTTGTTGCTGCCTTGATTTTCTTTTCCCTGTTTTTTTTGGTGGGGTTTTTTTAATGGTTGTTGCATTGTTTGTTTCTTTGGATTTTTGTTTTGTTTTGTTTTGTTTTTTCTTTTTTTTTTTTTCTCCTCTGCTTTAGTCAGAAGGTCAGGAGTTATTGCTATAAATGCCACTCTCTACAGTGATACTCTTGCAAATGCAGTCAGTAGAATACAGCTGGTTCCCTCCCTTCCAGCCACTGCTTGAACCGTGGTTTGAACAGGCTGAAAATGCAGTTCAGTCCAGTGTCATTTCACAGACATGTTACACAGGCACTGGAGGGGCTGGTTTCAGCTAGAAAAATGCAACTCCAATTCACTGAATTGCAAAACGGTTGGTAACAGTTTTTAGCAAATTAGCATGCTTCATTATGCTCATATTGTAGAATGATTTCAGTGTCTGCCTGGTTAGTTCATACACAAAAAAAATCCTGAGGCCAGGGTGTTTTCTGCTGACGCCAAACGGCGCTTCCTAAATTATGTCTGACTGATACCACATTTTCATGTCTCTGTCTGCTTATCTATTTCCAATTATGAACCCTTATTATCTAGTTATTTAGCTAAATTATTATCACTGCGCTGCATCCAGGGACTACTTTCTCTCTTTGTATCCTTTAACAGAAAGAAAGTTTGCATGTGCATATGTGTGTCTTGTTATTAATTCTCTCTGGCAATTTAAAACCCATATCAAATAATCTGCATTCTTGCTGCTTCTTGTTGCGGTCAGTGTGTGGGTTGTGAGCCTGCTAGCCAGGTTTCTGTGGGAGCCAAGTGTTGCAGCTTCATTTTTGCCCCCATTAGTTCACATAAGCCAAGGATTTAGCCCCGATTCTTGATTTCTTGACTGGTTGATGAGAAGGCTGTCCTGGCACTGAAGTGCTAGTCTGAGAAAGCATGTTGGTAATCAGCTTTGTACCTGATGAGATCTTGGGCAGGATCATCCATGGGCAAACCCATGAAAGTGGATTAGTAGCTGTTCATGCCATGCTTCTGCATGCTTGGAGGGATAAAAGGAGAAAAGATGAAGGGTTGAAGATTTTTTGGATTAAAGAAGCGGGCACAGAAGCTTTATGACTTCTGTTCTTCACCTATTGATTCTGCTGAAGGGAAAGTGCTGGCACCTACTGGGTGCCAAGTTGCAGTGAGCTTGGCCATGTGTCTGTGTCCTCACAGCTCTGGGGTGTTTGCTGGTGCTGGCTTTCCCAGGAAGCCACACAGAAGGTACCGTTCACCAAAATGGCACCGTATTTCCTGTATGCAATGGCCCATGGTCTAGTTCAGTCTTGCAGAGAAATTCAGTTCTGTGTTATTTTTTCTTCACTTTTGATAAAGCATGACAGTGATACCCCTTCAGGTTATGCCCAAGAGGACTGGTTTTATCCTTGAAGTAGCTCAAACCTTCTTCTCTTCCATTTGCCAATCCCAAGAGCTGTGGGTCCCCAAAGGAGCTCCTAGTCTTTTTATTTTCTTGTGATGGAACTACTTTAGATGCGATTTTCCATGAAGAGTATGCAAAAAGTTGCCTGTCTGCCAACTTAAAGTTGTTCTCTCTTGGGAATTTTGTCTCTCCAGTGCTCTGTGTATTTGCAATATTAACATTTATTCTCTGTGTTAATCAAGAAAATGTTGAGTAATGGGATTTTAGGTCCTAACACTGTCTCAGTGTCATGGTTGTTAATGAAACACAGTCTTGATTTGAACTCATGACTTTGGAACTTTTTAACCCCAGGTGACCTGGGAAAGTCTCCAAGTTTGTTGCTTTTGGAGCACATGACAAGATTATGCAATCACACATTGGCAGGGGAGGAGTGGGGAGTTAATTCTCTTTTTGCTTCAGTTTACTTAGTTTCAAATTTGATTCTGCTTGGCAGTTTGCTTTTGGGGCTGGGCATTTGGGCTTTATTTTTTTTTTTTAAGGGCATGTGCTGCCTTGTTCAAGCCACAGAAAAGACATTTTTTAAATATGCATAGTAGTAGATGTCAAAAAAAATACACTTGTAGTTAAAGTACTAAACAATAGAACAGTTTTGTATTAGAGTCTCTTAAGGTGACCTTGGGGAGGTAATTTGATCTCTCCTTGTGTTAATCTGTAAAATTAGGGTAAGAACATTCCTCTTGTCTGCCTTGATTATTTGAATTAGAAGTCTTTGGAGCAGAGAGTTTCTTTTACTTTGTTTCACAGCTGTGACCAGGAAATCTTAGTGTTGCGATTTCACTACTTCCTCTTGTACAAAAAAAAAGAAAAGCCAGTGCTGTGTGACTATCTTATAAACATCTTATTACTTTTTAAAGGCAACATAATTATAAAGCAATTGTGTTTCTACTTGCACATTTATGGCATTGCTTTTCTGTACTTTCTAAATTTATTTTTAATATTAGGTTTCAAATTGCTGTTCTGGTGTTCAGCATCAATACTGAGAGAAACAAAAATAACCAAGGAGGTGCCAGCTCAGGCACTGCATGTTTACTGGAGATTTTACTTATTTTTTTAAAATAACACTTACTTCACATGAAGGTACAAATGCTCATATCCAAAGAGTAGGGCAAGCACAGTGTGCAGTCCTGCCGTGCTTTACCACTTCCCATGGTTCCCAGTAGTGGAATTCCATACGTTCCTTGCATCCCAGCTGTGTGTAGGAGCCAGCTCTCTGAAGATACAATGGCAGATATTTTATACTGAGAAATGGGAGAACTTTTGCTATTGATCTCACTGGAGGGGAGGGATTAGGGAGTTTAGTCATTAAATTTGAGGCGGCAGAGTTCATGAGTTCAGGTAGTGGTAGAGGTAGTTGGGCTCTTCCTCCATCTGAAACAATGAGTGGTGTGAGCTAAAAAACCCCAGTTTTGAGAAGGGGAGATTCATTCAAATTCATTTTCTCACGATTAACAAAGTTCTGGTTCTGGATTTGAAGATAAAAGCGAGCAAACACAGGCTCAGAGAAACACACCTCAGGTTCTCCTTGGACACTTGTGCTTCCCCTTGCTGGTCTCCAGTGCATGTCACTCATTATTCCCAGTACCTCTGGTGAGGTGTGGGTGGTGCAGGAGGCTGGTACCAGTGCACTGCTAATCCTTTCCTTGTGTTGCTCCTTTTTCCTTATTCACTTATTTGCCCATGAATTCCTCTGCTGGCCACAGTCCTTTGGGAATTGTACCTTCTCCTGAGTCTCTTCTTGGGGCAGCTGCTTTGCCTCAGCATTTCTCCTGCCCCGGCATGATTTTTATTTCTCTCTTCTTCCCTGTGCTTTGGTGTCTTTTCTGTCCTGGCATTGTCTCCTGTGTCTCACAAAATCGTGGCATGGGTCAGGTTGGGAGGGACCACAGTGGCTCATCTGGTCCAACCTCCCTGCTCCAGCAGGGTCATCCCAGAGCTCATGGCACAGGATTGTGTCCAGATGGTTCTTGAATACCTCCAGTGAGGGAGACTCCACAACTTCTCTGGGCAATCTGTGCCAGTGCACAGTGAAGTGCTCTGGTGTCTCTCTTGTGTCTCCTGCTGTTTGTCCTTTCAATGTTTACCCCCTGTCTGTGTTTTTGCAGAGGTGCTCTGTGCTCCTCTGTTCTGTTTTGATGTGCAATGGGTCAGTTTTGCCGTTTGCTGAACTGGTTGGACCAACAGTGACCAGCATATTCCCATCCTTGACCACCTCCTACACAAATCACCACTGCAGCACCATCACTACGAAAGCCCTGCTGGTTATGGTGAATACAATTGAGTGGACTGAAAAATTATATGGTTGCTTTCCTTGGATGAGAATTCAAAAGGCAATGGTTCTATAGATAGTCTTGGCATAGTAAAATTGTTTAAAAATACATTAAGCTAGGGCAGAGAAATATTTTTCCAAAGGGGAAGTAGGAATCTTGGTAGGAAAGAATTTGCAAGTTAGGATGATAATTTGGTCTGCTACTGGAGAAGAGTCAATTATTTTTGTAGAAAAATTAATGGATACCAGGGGAAAAGACCAAGTTCCACTAATCAGAGTGTCTTGTGCCCTTCGGGTGGGAGAAGACAGGGAGCAGGATTTTTTTTTTGTTCTGGGAGCAATCCATAACTAATTTAAAAAGGATTATTTATACCAAAGTTGGTTTTCCACCTAGAGGACAGTCACTAACCCCAAAAGAATGGTTAATCCTTGCCTTCGTTGAGCCTGGATAACTTTCAGGCTCACTAGGGACTGTCTGAGGAGAGCACTTAGGCATTGTCTTAAGCCTGTTCTGTTCAGCAGTGTCTGGTTGAGTCTAATTGAATCACTGGGATTTAAAGCAAAAGTAAGTGCTTCAGTGTTGCCTCAACGTTGGACTCAATTTTTGGAAGCTGTGTCATGTTTTTGAAACCAAATCATGTATTTTATTAATGGTGGTCATTTTGTCTTGTGTTAGCTGCACTGTTCTGTAAGAGATAACAATGAGAGAAATAATTCTGGATTTTATATGGGCTGATCATAAAGTGATATAAATGCAGACATGATAGAAGCCTTGTGTCAATCAATCATGTATATTATCTGCTATTAATACCAGCTGTTCAGAAGTGAAATGTTGTTGCTCTTATGCTGTACAAAAGAATAATAGGCAAGTTTCTATAAACAGTGTCAGCAGGATGGGTAACTGTCTAATTCCCACTGCTGTTCGTACCACTTCAGTATCACAGATGTCAGTATAACCTGCATGTCAGTATTGTGGAACTTTGTTTCAGGTCAGGATCTGACACAGGAGCAAGATCTTAAAATGATATAAAATTAAAGAAGTGATCCAAATAGAAATGAAGCCTTGCAGAACATTGGGTGTTATTTTTTATTACTTCTGGGTCAAACAAGAGTCGATGAATTCTTGTTTGTTCAAAGAAGCAGTTGCATTTGGATTTTTCTTTCTCCAAAGGCACCTCAAAACAGGATTTGATGGATTTGATAATGTCTGCTTGCTATCCAGCAGTTGAAGTGCTAGCCAGAGGAACAGGCTGTATTAAGGAATACTGTATGGGTCAGTGTGATAGTCTCTTTACCATATCATGGTAACACTTGATGGTCTTTAGCAGCACAGTTATTTATTGTTGAAATAACAAACCTCAGAAATTGACTTCTGCACTGCCAATTTTTAAGGTCTGGGTGCCAACATAGGCAATTCAGCACAGGGCAGGGCCTCTGAAATGTCTGATTTATCAGCTCTGTGCATGGCAAACTACCCTGGGAGTCAGGAGCCATGGGAAGACTTAGGTTGCTCATGGCTGTGGCTGTCTAGTTTCAGTCCTCAGAAATGCCAGAAGTGAGGGTGGTGCTGAATGATGGGCATTACAAAATCCTCGACTGAAGCAGAGTTTCTAAATGTGGGGCACAGAGCTTCAGTGGTTTAAAGGGGTTGACTGAGGACAGGTCTTGTGCAAACCCCTTGGGGAGACTCGTGGTGGTAACTGAGGGGAGATTTTACTACAGATTCTGTTTTGAAGGTATCTGGGAGACCACTGACTTAAGTAGGTCAGTGTTCCTACTCAGATAATCTCAGGGTAAACAGTGAGAGAGTTGATTTTTAAAATTAGCATTTTTATATTGACTTACCTCAGAAGGGAATTTAATTAGTTTTACTGTATGGAATACTCATGCAGCCTCAAAAAAGGATGCATGGGGAGCTGTGATGAGTTTGTTGCTGGAATCCCCACGTGGGATGCTGTTTAGGTAGCTGAGAGGCCTGATAGACATTTGAGTGCTATTATGGGTAACCACCACTCATCAGTAAGCCAGAATTTCCATGCTGTCTGGAAAAAGCAATTGTTTTTTCTGCTAACTTCAGCAACTTGCTTTCATGTAGCCTTGAGGATCCTTAAGGATTTGCAATGAATAATTTGACACTTCTGTTTATTCATTGTTGTGAGTAATGTTTTGATATTGGATTTGATGATCCTTGTGGGTCCTTTCCACCTCAGACTATTCTCTGATATTTTTTCTTTTAAGATAGAGACATCAGTTGATGTGTATGAGATGTTGCTCAGAGTACTCTGAGGAGCTCTTGAATTTCTAATTACATCTGTCCTATGTTAGAAAAAAATCCCTCTTTTGAAATAGTGCATGATCCTCTTGTGTATGTCAGGTGTGTTGAAGGCATAACTCCATTTTTTTGCCTCTTACAAGGCTTATAAACAGTTACTACATGCTAGAGACTTGCAGATGTTGGGTGTGAGAAGCACATGCTTGGCATGATCTTGCAGCCCTTCAGCAAGGAGTTCCGAAGGGTGAGTTGGTTATCTTGAAATACTGTCTCAAAGTAAGTTAGTGGAATGGAACCAAGTGCAGAGAACCTTTGTGGATGTGATGAAGATCAAGAAGGGCATTCTCAGCACATCAGATAAGAGAGTCTGGGTTCACTAGCTTTTTATCACCCAATTTGTATGGTGATCTGTCTTGTGAAAAATGACTCTGTGCTAATGTAGAAATATGGCAGACTAAATTCACTTTGTGCTTCTTCCCTTTGGCTTGCTAACCACTAATCAGCAATCCATCTGTTAACAATCATGTTGAGTAATGCAGGAATGCAGGTTTTGATTCAAAGACTGGCTTGGCTTAGTCAACATTTGTTTGAACATCATCTGTTTCTCAGCATGCCTTAGTTTGCTGAATACTTCATTTCAAGGTTAGTGCCTTTTCATTACTGAAAATAGTTTTAAAACTCTCTATTGCTTTTTGTATTTGAACTTAAAACAGCTCCTGACCATACTCAGTTAAGGAGCTGTTCTTGACTCTATCTTGAAAGGATTATAATTTTTCTTGAACAAATACGAATGTAATAATTTTGTGTAGTCCTTTTGTTCCTGCTAAGTATAGATGATGCTCTAGAATGTGCTTTTGTTCACCTGCCAAATGATCAAAGGCAAACATGTGTGGACAGACATGACAGAAGTTGCTCCTTGCTGCTGTTTTACAGGGTGACAAAATTTTCTAAATAGCCTCTGATTCTTTTGTGTTGAGAAGAGCATCAGTAAAGTGCTCAGCTTCATTGGATTGCAGAGCTGAGTTAGCACCAAGGTGCATTTCTACCTGACAAACTGAGAACCCACTCGGGCTCCTGGTGGGTTCAAAGCAAGAGTAGGATGTCCCAAGGTTCCCGTTCAGCCCTAAGGGTCTACCCAGTCAGATTCACGCTTTGTCAGCGAGAAGCTGTGAAAAGTGTACACTAAAGCTGTGGACTGTCAGGATCTGTGGTGAAATCCTCAGTGTGTCCAGATAAGGATAGAACCCCTAAATTAACATAACCAAATTTTCTTTATCTCTTGGGCACTACCAAAGGCTTGGAAAACTGGATCCACCTAACACATTTATTTTAATTGCAGAACCATCACAGTTGCATTGTTTTATTTTATGTATGTTGTAGAAGGTGATCTCTTTCCAGATAGGATCAGCAGGTGCTGGTGTTAAATATTTCACTTAATACTGTAGCATTCATATGCATAAATCTTTATAGGGCTGAGGCCTTAGGGCCTGATCTTGTATGCTGTTCTGTGGGGAATTAATTGCAGTATCAAAGCTCTAGACAGCAGAAGAGGCATGGGAGTGGGATAGGAAGCAGCAGGAAAAATGGAGAGAAAATAATCATGTTTGCACTTGCGTTCTGAAACTATGAAACTACTGTGATTTTTTTTAGTGCTCTATTTTGAAGCTCATTATTTCTTCCCTTTTTACACATTTGTGTGTGCGGCACAAAGCTTTTTATTTTTGTTTGTAAATAACACGGGAGTTGTCTCACATTGATTTCAAGTTACAGTTGTTGCTATTTTGGGTTATTACCTAGCACTCACGTCTCTAAATTTTGATATTTCATTCTTTTGGCTGCATTAGCTCTATTCATGGGTTATGTATACCTAAAAATAGGAAAGTATTCAAATACTGGTTTCCTTACTCAAAAATAATGTATGTTCCATCTTTTATTTTTAAAATTTGCTTTTTGGTATTGAAGCCTTTACATCCTATTTTCAAGCAATTAGTTTGATGTCTTTGCTTACAACATTTTCTCAATTTTTTTTTTAAATGAGCTACCCTAGCTTACCATTCTAATTTATCTAGTTAAACTTGTTAATGTCTGTATAGGTTATTTTTCCTTTAAAAAATCCATTTTTCAAGGAAGCAGTGCACCTGGTTTCTAGGCTGGACATGTGCCATGTCTTCTGTTTGCATTTTGTGAGAATCTTAGTTGCTGCAGAACCTGCCAAGAGATGTGGAGGATGGGGTGGAGGGAATTGATATCAGTCTGTTCATTACTGTCTTGTGGTCAGCCCACATCTGGCCATGAGATGCTGTTTTGAGCATAGATGGCTCTGGTGTACTTTGTTGTAGCCGAAGAACTAAGGCTGAGAAGCATTGGTTATGATGAGAATTGAACTGGACATGTAAGAAAAATATCAGTTTTACTTAGGTCTTCTCTTTGTTAAATAAGTAGAGAGTCAGACTCGAGACTGGGGATTGGCAGGAATTTTTTCTGGATCCAAACCAGAGCAGACCTGGGCTGTGCTATCCATCTTTACATGACTTCCTCCTATAATCCTTCTTCCTGTGCTGCCCTTCTTGCTGAGCTCTAACTTTCATCCCCCCAACACCCCCAAAAACGGAGCGTGAGGTAAAATGTCTGGAGCCTTACACCATCACTGGGTGCACTGGTCAGCCCAGCATGCTCTCACATGGGTGTGAGTGCCACACATCACCATGAGCAGAGCAGGGGCTTCTGCAGAAAAAGACACTGTCCTGCCATGGTCTCATTTGCATGTCCTGTTTTCAGCAGCAGATGAATTGTAAGGGGAAAATGATAATACTTTTATGGAGAATGTGAGAAAACATTTCAAAATTATGGCAAAAAGCTACCAAGGTTCAGATTTTTTTTCTTCTGCCTTCTTTTAAAAATAGCTGCTCTGGATATCTATAGACAGCATAAATAGTTTTAAGACAAACTGGCACAGTGGGAGTGATACAGATAAATTTGCAGGAAGAAAGAGCTTTATAATGATTCTTCAGATCTGATTTGAATAGCAGTAGTGTGAGCTATCTACAGTCTAGGATTTTCCCTTAGGCTTTCTCATACATGTGTAGGCAAACAGCTCGCTGGTATCTCTTTATGGGAGTGCCTCCTTCCAGGATTTCCTGGAATTCCTGAAGATCCCTGTCAGATACCTGTGGCTAATGACTGCAGTAATATCTTTATCAGTCCCTGGCAGCTGGGAGGTTTGATTTCCGTCTCAGTCAGTGCTTGGTCACCTTACCTGATAGGATTCTTACAGATTTGAGATTCTAGAACTGAGTCTGCAGATAAGCAAAATGACACTGCATTTTCACCTCTTCTTTTAAATAGGCATTTCAGTAACTTCTCAAGTCTCCACTGTGCTGGGCTTTTACAAAAGAGGAATTCCTTGGAGACTGTATGGACTAGAGACAGACAGGCTTTACAAACCAGGGGTTACAGACAGTCACCTCTGCGAGAAACACAAAGGATGGGAGAAAATTACTTCTCTCTTTAGAGCATGGAGGAGAAGTGATAAGGCAGATTCCATTCTTGAACTTGATTCTCTGGTGTCTCTCCAGCATCTTTCAGCCCAGAACATATTTTTTCCCAGCTTGTCATCCTGTGCACAGTGCCCACCTGCCTCCCTCTGTCCTGTCCCATGCCAGGGGCTGCCCAGCTGGACTAACAGTGGAGCTGCTTGGCAGCATCAGACAATGAGGGAATTTTATTTTGAAACTCTCACATTTTGAACTGCAAGTCCTGTAAATTAATTCAAGAAATTATTGCCACCAAGGCCATATCAGGTATTACAGAGAAGGAGGGCAGAGAGAGAGTTGTCTGTAGAAAGATTTGGTTGCGTTTACTGCCTTGGCAATCTCTAGCACAGTCATCGTACTTTTATTCCTGAAAGCAGAAAGGAGTGAGGAAATTTTAAAACAGGCTAGCAAACAACTTAGTTTCACACCATTACATTTGTGCTTTATTTTTCCTTCTTAATAGTTCAGTCTGCAGCCAAGGAAACACAGCAGCCAGTTGAAAATCAGCATTTCAGAGCATGCTGTCTGTGTCAGGCCACTCTTAACATACAAAGGACAAAGCTGTGACATTCTGAGAATCCGGTTGCCCATGCTGCAATGAGCACAGCCTGTTCTCAGTGCTGTGGAAAAGAGCCCAGAGGTTGTGGAGCTACAAATACAGAGATTCTATATCCTGGCATAAAGATTGAAGTTGCACATTCTACAACATGGGTAGAGTTGACTGAGCAAAGCTTCAGGTTTATTTGTGGAGGTATCCATGCAAATGGAAAAATGATAAAAATTCACTTTTAAAACAGCAGTAGCCCATATTCTCTTTAAATTTAGAGGAAGCTCTTTTTTTCATTGCAGTTCAGATTAGAACTGAACTACAAATATTTTGCTGTGACTCTGCCTTGCAGCATTAACATAGCAAGGTGTTTCCCAGAAGCTTTTCTGACTTCCAGTAAAAAGCCAAGGTGCTCCCTGGCTTGCAGCAGATACATGGAGTCTTGCCAGCAAGAATCTGCAGCTCAGAATCCGGATTCTTAGCTTCAGTCTTTGATTTCCTAACACTTCTGTGTTCAGGGAGAGAATCATCAGCAAAGAAGGCTGCAGTATTTATTTTCATTGTTTTCTTTATTTCTTTATTCAACTGCATACTCTTCAGGTAGTTGTTGTAATTTCAATTTCAGAAAGGTTTGTTACTAATGCTGAGGTCTTTTTTCTAGCTGATGCAACAAAAACATAATTGTTTTTAAACCTTCATACAATGATCTGCTCTACATAAAACACCCTGGCAGAACCGTTTTCAACTTTGTACAGTGAATTAAGTCTTTAATTTTGCTCAGAAAATGCCTTTGGTTTCTTATATGAACATTGGGTTGTGGTCTTTTCTGTTTCGTTTTCATCTTAATTATTTCTTTTCAGATCTGGGGTTATTTTGAGATGTTTAGATAAAATGCAATAACAAGTACTCTCAAACTGTTAGAGTTGCTTTGAATTTGCATCAATACAGTGTAGTTGCAAAATGTAATGAAGTCAACATTGCATGATTCACAAGGAAACATAAGGAATTATAAAAATCATGGTGATATGTCTGCAGAGTGATGTTAGCACAAAGCAGAACTCCAGTGACAAAGACTGTTTTAGTCACAGATGAAGGCGCTATTGATTTTTTGCTATTCTTTTTATTTCTCCATTACTTAAATTATGTAATCCAGACTTCCCAGTTGTCCCAGTCAGTATATGTGTTAGTCTGGGTAAATTGGCTATTTAATGGGGCATTGATTTTTCTTATTTGAAACCTAAATGAGTTTAAGAAGGCATTAATTATTCACTGATTATTCTTCCAAGCTGGTCTGGAAAGGAATGGAAGTCTCAACCTAACTTATCTTGAAAGTATTTATATATCTCTGACCAGAGATTTTGTTCATTAATAAAAGAAAAGTCTTCAGGCAGTGCTGTGCCACCTGGTTTACAGTCACAGACACTGAAGACACAGAGAAACTAAAACATTCAGAGAACTTAATTTTAAACTGGTAGGTCCCAGGCTCAGTGACTTAGCTGAATGTAACTGTACAGCTTTATTCCTTTAGGGTTAGGAAATGTCATCCAAAGAACCCAGATGTCTGTTGTGGAGCAGGGGCTGGAATCTGGGTTATTCAGGTTCTAAGTTAGTGTCCTGTTACTAATTATACTGTCTGGAGTCTGTTGTAATTGTCTTAGACATAATCTAGAGTTGCCTTATTGCATCCTGTACAGTCCATGATGCCTGAGAAGATATCATGCAGTTGATGTGGGGAGGGTTGGTGCAGGCAGAGACTGAAATATGGACTCTCTCGAGGTGTGAAATCCCTGCAAGGCGGTGAACCCAGCTCCTGACTCGCCATTTCAAACCCAGAGCAGCTTACAATTGACATGTCCAGTGAGCTGGCTGGACTTCAGTCAGAAACATTTCAATAAGCTGCTTGTAAAGGTTATTTCTCTTTCCTTTTCTTTAATTCCCTGTTCTGTCCTCACTGGTCATCCTAAAAGGTCACCTCTGCCACTGAAAACCTTGTGTGTATTGCATATATCCAAAGGAAACAGCTTACAAGCAGTTCCTTACAGGAGGGTGAAAGTCAATTACTCAGTTTTGACCTACAATGCCAAATTGAGGCCAGTAAGACAAGCACTGTAATTAGCTTCACTTAAGAGATCAGCCTGGAAATAGCAACTAACAGTATTTGTATTCATTTAAATGGCTTTAAAGGCGGAACTGGAAAGAAGCTGTGTCATTGGATCTGTCTTGAAAACAGTTATTTACTCTCCTATGAAGAGCAAAGGCTTCTGTTTCAGATCAATACCAGAAGCTCTGGAACCTGGTGTGCAGAATGTCAGGGTGTCCTGCACATGTGAGGTGGAGAGAGCAGAATGTTGCAGGTACAGATTTCACATTGCACCATATAAATCCTAGGGAGCATTTTCCCTAATCCTTGATCCAGTTCCTCTTGTGAGCAACTTTAGAAGTCCATACTGTTAACTTTTCTTCAGCTGGTGTAAGACCTATCCCAGGCTGTCTGGATCTGAGAGGGAATTTTCCTCATAATTATTTAATTTGTTAGCTCTTTCTTTCTTTCTTTCTTTCTTTCTTTCTTTCTTTCTTTCTTTCTTTCTTTCTTTCTTTCTTTCTTTCTTTCTTTCTTTCTTTCTTTCTTTCTTTCTTTCTTTCTTTCTTTCTTTCTTTCTTTCTTTCTTTCTTTCTTTCTTTCTTTCTTTCTTTCTTTCTTTCTTTCTTTCTTTCTTTCTTTCTTTCTTCCTTTCTTCCTTTCTTCCTTTCTTCCTTTCTTCCTTTCTTCCTTTCTTCCTTCCTTTCTTCCTTCCTTCCTTCCTCTCTTTCTCTGTCTCTCCTTGGTTGCCAGTTATTAGTTTTGTTTGTAAGAATAATAACTCCCACTACAGAAAAAGTATTGCATTGCAGACTATTAGATGAGGTTCACTCAAGGTAAGGCATTCAGTGAGCTTTTACTTCACTGGAGCTGTTAATTGAAATACTGGTTGGCATTATCAGCTGAATTCTGTTCACCAGGATGGGCTGAATAACTGCTCAGGGGAAATAGTTTAAGTGAGGCTACCAGACAAGGAGGTATTAAAACCTTCAAGCTTCAGTAGAAGAATTCAGCCTTTTACTTTGAAATTTGGGGTGGGAGATGTGAATGGTGATAGGAGGAAGAAAATAACAGTTACCATATTCGTTTGGCTGGACTTATAACAGAAATTGCTTAGAAATTTGTTATTCTCTATTTTTGATGCTGTTACCCCCCTAATCATGTATCTGGCTTTTTTATTATTAATCTTGTATTTATGTAATGCAAAAGGATATCAGCATTTCTTTGATAAGGCATTTATAAAGCAGAGTAATATAAAAGGACTTCATGAAGTGATGGGGCTTTTCTCCTAGAAATTCATTGACGAAGGGGAGGAATCTGGTGCAGTAAATATGAGCAAGGTATCTGTTATATTGCTGCATAAGCAGTAACCTGAAAAACAGCATAGTCCTGGCTGGGGTGATGTCAGGAACTGATCAGGAAAGGAAAAGATCTCGACAAAACTCTGAGATAAAATAATGAAGATGTTTCCCAGTGACAGTGAGGGTGATGTATCAGCACTCAGTCCTTTGCAGGCCAGGAAAAGTAGGACAGAAATGGCACAAAGACAGAGGCGTGGGTAGAGGTACGTTTTCTCTGAAATGTTCTGATGAGCACCACTAGTTTGAGAACAATATTACAAGGAGGAAAACTTTCTACTGCTAGAATGGGATGTGGGAGGGAGAACTGAAGGAACATAGGTTTGTTTGGGAACATTCTGGGTAATACTTTCCACTTCAAACAGTAGAGTTGAGATTAAATCTTGCTCCAGCTTACACCCATGCACTTCTATTAGGGCCCCAAGCTGCCACATCTGAAGAGAAATTTGAACATGTTTTACAGAAGCCAAATGTGCAGCAATTAAAGTTTTATTACGACAATGAAATCCACAAACTTTTCCTGTTCCTATCCAAGCTCTGCTAAGGGTGGTTGGAGAGCTGATTACCACTACCTGGAATTGTGTCTCCCTGACAATGTTGTGGATATTTGGGTAGTTTCTGTCTTCTCATAGTATCTCTAATTTGCATACAGAGAGTAATTTCTGTGAGAATTGATGGGAGTAGAGAGAAATAATATTGTCTTCTTTTCTCTTCAGGAGTGCTTTCCCTGCATTAGGTATGTGCTGTAACAAAAAGGAGATGTTTGTAGTTTATTTTTAGTGTAGTCATTTGCATACAGACTATCTGGTTCATCTGGTTTCCCAGAACTTGATTTGGAATTGCTTTCCTTGAATTGTTTTCTCTTGGATTATATTTCTTCTGGGATTAAATTAGCTCAGGTTTTGTTTCCTTGTGTGCTCACCCAATGGTTTGCACACACCCGTTCTTGGAAAGAAAATGGTGGCATTCTGAAACACTTTCTGTCATTGAAACTGTGGAGGGAATTTTTCCTCATCTTTCTGTAGCAGTCTTAGTGGAAAGAAGTAGTAGTTGATGTGAATGCCTTAAACTACTGGTTTATGAAAAGACTATATTTAAATAAAATCGTGAGGACTTTTTAGATGAGCATAAAATGTGATCATATACATTTGTAGCATGATGAGAAGTGTCTGAGATCACAGTTTTGTATCGGAGAAAATGTTCTTTTTGCTTGGGTTGAAATATTTGTTGTTTGTTTGCTTTGCAGTGGCCCATCCTCAGGAGCCCCACCACCCCTCTGAAAAGCCGGTCATCCACTGCCATAAATGTGGGGAGCCTTGTAAAGGTGAAGTGCTCCGTGTTCAAGCCAGACACTTCCACATCAAATGCTTCACCTGCAAAGGTAAAACCGTGATATTCAGCTGCTAGAAATTAGTCCATTTGTGCAAATTTGCCTTGAAACAGTGATGAGAGGTTGTGCTTCCTGCCATGTGCCACTTACAAGTACTCTCTGCTCAGTACCTGAAGGATTTGAAGATAGGAAGGGTAACGAAAGGTGGTGATACTTAGGAAAATTCTATCTTTTTGTAGTTTTTTGTTTTAAGTGCTTTTTTAAGGATCTGGACTTTTTTTTTTTAAAGTCTTGATAGCAACGACCGCCTTTCATTAGGGATAGTTGTGAAAACTAAGGTCCTTTGTACTCAATTGACTGCTGAAAGTACCTGCTTTCAAAAAACCCACCAAAAAGGTTCTGCAGAGGTGTTCTAAGGCTTTGTGCCATGGAGCTGCCTTGGGAATGGGGATCGTGCTGCCCGTTCCACAGACAGAGGACCTGAGGGGCTCTCGGCAACTCCAGCTCATGCCACTGAGCCCTCTGTGACCACAACAAAGACTCACTGTGTTTTTTTACAAAACAGAGGTTTAATGAAGCATTAAATAATTGTAAAACTATGCTTTGTGAATTCATCACCTTTGAAGATGGGTGTTGTGGAGCAGGAGGCAACCCTGACTCCTTCATACAGTTTCTGTTTAATGAACAACACTGCAGATTTGGCTGAATTGAGTAACCACAGAATGTGGGATGAAAGGTGAGAATAAGGAGAAATAAACAGGTCTGTGTGCAACCGCTCTCTGCCACAGTCAGTCCCAGCTTAGCACGGGATAGATACAGGACAGAAACAGCTTCAGCCTCCAGGTGAGCATGGCAGAGTTGGTGGCAGACATGGAGAAAGGTGCTGGAATAAATCAGAGTAACTGGACAACTAAACAGAGTAGCAGAGTCAATACCATGTGGGTTTTCACTTCTATTAAACCTAAGTTATCTCTTCTGGAAGACCGTATCTAGCGTGTATACTGCAGATCCAGACTTTGAAAAGTGCCTCCAGCCCAGTTCCTGAGTTTCAGTTATATTTTTCATGTTCCAAATGTGGGTGGGATAATATATTAATGTGACTACTCTGTTCCTCCACTTCCTGAATATATAGAATATAGCAGAAAATAGAAATAGTTGTTTTCTTATGTTGCTCAAGGTTTTTTTTTAAGGTCATTTGAGTTATTTGCGTGCTGAAAAATGAATGGCTAGAATCTTAGAAATTCTGTTTGTTACCTTGGTTTTTAGTTAAATACAACTCAAAAAAAAGCTTGCCTTTCTCCTGGATATTAACATCTTTCATCTGTGCCAAACTGGAGTGGCATCAGCCCATCCCAGAGGACAGCAAGGAGCCCTATCTGCACTATTTCTGGAATGCTTGGGGAAATGGATATCTCTTTCTCTATTACAGTTGCTGTATTTCAAGCAGTACTTGATGCTATATAATCCCTGAGAAGTTCAAAACCAGCAACTATTTGTTTATTTTCTTGTTTCTGCCCGTAGTGAGTAGTGGTCTCAATTTACAGGAGACACTGGATTAGGATATTTCCAGCATCAGACCGTCTGAGACCCTTTGAGTCACGAAGGAGAATGATAATTCAGGCCAGGCAGCAAACAGTGTCCTTAACCTCCTGATAAAGAAGGGGGCAGATGGAGCAGGGCTTTGGAATTGTTGTCCTGATGAATGCACCACATTAATCTTGCTTTTTTTGGAGGGGGTGAGGTCTGGTTTCTTCTTTCACTTGTGTTTTAGTTATTTACTCATAAGCTGCTTTTGTGCTTTGACTATTCTGTTGCAAGACTGGATTTACTAGTGTCCTTCTTTAGTTTTTGTTCTTTCCTTCCCTGGAGGAATGTCTAAGCTTATTGTGGCTTCTGTTTATGGAGGTATTTCCAACCTGATGACAGTTTAATATTCTATAATGTTATTGACCTTATGACTGCTTGCATGAAGATCACCAGAGAAGGGAGAGCTGTGGAAATAACTCTTGCTGGGGGAAGTGAAATGATGATTTGTACCATTAGCTTGTTAAGGAAAGTGAGGAAAGTAAATCCAGTTTGAACTGAGAGGGGCAGGGCTGACTCTTGTAGACTTTTCTCATGCTGTTCTTTCAGTCTGTGCCTTATTAGCTGGATTTACCAGCCAGTGTTATCTTTTTAGAATTCATTTGTCTTTCACAGACAGAAAGGAAAGGGGTGTGTATGGGAGGTTGCTCCAGGTCCTGTTTTGAATCTTTTAGCTGAGCTGCAGATCTTGTTTAATGTTAGCCTCTCTTGTTTAAGTGAATGCAGTTTCTGTTTCAGCCATAGGGTTATTTACTCACATTGCATGTTGTCTGACCATATGGTTTGTACAAGTGGGACACAGCTGTTCAAGTAAGTGAGGTTTTTTTCTCTTAGTCTGATGGGTTTTTAATTTGATATGACTACAACTCTACAGGAGCTGGAGTTAGACCCCCCTCCGTTTATAAAGTATGTTGTTAGGCAGCAAAATCAACAGATACTGGGACCAGGATGTATCAGCTGCATCTACAGGTGGCTTGGTTATCTTTTTTGTATAATAAACTTTGCTCTTGAGACTTCAACTCATATATCTACAGCGGGAAAGACTTGAACAAGCTCACACTTGTCTGTTTTCATACCTGCTGAAAATGTTTAAACTTTTACCCATAGAAAATGTGGAAAAAATCCATTTCCTCATAAGGCTGTCACACGAGTTCTGTAATCACAGAGGTGTGCGATGCTGTTCCTTACTCTGTATGAGATTCCCTTTCTTTTATTGCTGTCCACGCTCTCAACTTTGTGTTTACAGCATACTGTTAAGTGTGCTTGATATGCATGTAAGTGCTGCTTCCCTAGGTTGTGTCAGAGGCTCTTAGGCACTCCATGACTGCTTGGCATGAGTCTCAGGGGTGGCTGTGGCACTGCAGGAGCACGGTGACTTGTGTCTCCATGCGGCATCAGCCAGCTCAGGACATGCTCGTGCGTCACGTAATGTGATCAGACAGTTGTCTTCCCCAGGAGTTTGGTGCTCTGTCCATCTCTGGAATCTTTCTAAGAACAGAGGAACTGCTTCCTGCCAAAGATGACAAGTAAAACCTCCACTGACTGACATGTTCCCATGCTCCCATGATAAGGTGCAGCTAGCTGGGACTCTGCATGTGTCTCCAGCTGGTGTGTCCTATCTGCCTGGCAGGGCTGGCCGCTTCTATTTGTGGCTCCCGATAAGAGCTGATAGGAAAACAAAAAGCTGAAAATGGTGTGGCTGTCCCCAGGAAGGTGAGCTCTGCCAGCCTCCCAACAGGCAAAGAATTTCAGGCAGGCAGCAGCTGACTCTGAGCTGGAGTTAACAGGGGAATGATGGACAGGGGAGGGATAAGAGGCATTTAGGGGTGCAGCTCCAGGAACTCTATTCAGAGCAGTTGTCTTTGGCTGTTTTGTAACAAAGTCACTTACCTTTCTAGGGAATTGCACTGGTTTGTGTTACTAATGCAAATTTAATGGGATTCCACGTTACCCCAGGTGTAATAAGTAAGCCTTAAGTTCTGTTCTTAGCAGGAGTACACTACTGTTACCATACCAAATTGTTAATCTTTACCAGTCAATGGAAGCAGCAGGCTGAGAGGAGGGAAGGTTTGGTGAGGAGGTTTAGCTGGAGACATCATTGGGTTTGTCTTTAATAAACATTAACATTAACAGGAATGGATTAGAGGCTTATGAAGAAGTAAAAGTTTTTCTTGTAAGCATCTGTGTACATGAATAACTTTCCTGGAAACACTAAGACCACTGCAATGCTGTTCCATATGTAAATGTGTGTGGGATCGGGCCCTACATTACAATGTGCATGAGCAGAGATTTTAATATCACATTTTAAATTGTGATCTGATACAAATGATAATTTTCTACCATTGTCAGTTGATTACCGTTCATTTTACCCTATTGCATGTACTAGGAAAGGAAACTTGGAGGCTAGCAAAATTGCTATAATAAGGCTTTATTATTAAGCCTGTGATTCATCTTTTGGGTTAGAGGGAAAAGCTGATCTCAATACACTGTATTGCTTAACAGAAAAAGCTTTAAGCTTTCATAGTAACAATGTAAAAGTTTACACAGCTTGATTTTGGTACATGCAGAGATTGGTTGAATTATCTTAGCAAGACAGTGTAGCATTTGTGGTAGAAGTATTTAAAACAGCAGAGTGCCCCTGTTCTTGATGTCAAATATGAATTGGAAAACTTAGGTTTCTTATGGTAATGTAGACTAAACAAAAAAATGATCTCATAAGAAATCCTGCCATAAGAGTATGGATGGTGTCCTTAAGTTTTTTAGTCCTCACTATCATATGGAATCATGAAACAGTCTGGGGTGGAAGGGACCTTAAAATCATATAGTTACAGCCCCTCTACCGTGGGCCAGGTTGCTGAATCACAAGACCAGGTTGCTTAAAGCCCTGTGTAGCCTGGCCTTGAACACTTCCAGGAATGGGACATCCACAGTTATGTGGCATAAAGGTCAGGTGAAAATGTTTCACATGCTGTAGTGATATCAAATATCAAAAGGCAATTACCTGCTAATAATCTTGCTAATTATAAAGCAAAGCCAAATCTTGGTGTCCAGAAAGCATTCCACAAACCTAGAGTATTCCACAGATTAAAAAAACCTTATAGCTTCTATTAAAACATTGTTAAAAATCAACAGAAAGCAGTTTCTTAATTATGGAATAAATGTGGCAATTTTCCTCTCTTCAGTTAGATGTCTCTCGAGCTTAACTTGCAGAATCCTCTGGGGTATGTTTAGGTTCCAGGCACAGATCAGGGCTTTTTATGTGGTGCCTTTTCAAGGCTACATCATCTGTAGTTCAGTGAGCCTGACAGGGAAGGGGGAGGATTCCTAAGTTTAGATTTTGGGATGCTCTGTAATCCTTTGACTTTGAACTGGATCTTCCTCCCTTGAAGAACTCAAAAGAAGTCGGGGTCATGTAAGCAGACACTATATCAACAGGATGGAATGTGTTTTAAATCATTAGTTCTTTGACCTTTGATCTGTTATCAGATTCCTTCAGTGGCAGCAGGAGGAGGCTGCAAACAGGCTGCTGGGTAGTGCTATAAATAGCTCAGTGACAGGGGGTGGAAAGTGTAAATATGAAGCCATTCTTGTAGCAGATATCCAGTGCAGTGTTTGAAAAGATCCCCAAATTCTTCTGGAACAGAAACCGATGTGTGGATGTGAGAGCACACATGTGGATAGAACATGCTCCTTCCTCCCTGAGCATCATGAAATTGTGTGAGGTCACTCGAAGCTCTGCATCACTGAACTGAGATCCAGGTAGAAATAGGAGTCTGTTGTTTCTGGGAAGCTAACAGAGGTTAAAATTTCTCCCATGCCAGGGAATGGGATTCAGATGTGAATTGATGCATTCAGGTAGCTTGATGTGAAAGCAAATCTCAGTTTCAGCTGTGAGAGGAATTGCCATTTCTGCATTTACATATCTTAGCTTCTGTGTCTTGAAGACTGTTCTTACAGTGATTCCTGCTGGTATTTCACTTCGGGTTCAGCTTCTTCCCATCTTGAAGTGGATCCTTTCTTTTCTGTTGGGGTTAGAATACTATTAATGACAAGTGGTTGATACCAATCTTCGTTTAGTTGGGATTGAGGTCTCTTCAGGGACCAAACATTTGACAGGAAATGAAATTAATTGCACTACTTGGCTGATATTGATGAGTGCTGACAGATGCCATGTCAGATTTTAAAATACTACCAGATCCCTTTGGAAGTAGAGGGACAGCAGGATGCTTAACAGGTGCCTGATGAGTAGGGCTGAGCATCCTTACAAGAATACAGAAAAATTCTTGGGTTTGTTGTCAGTCCATCCTTCATTTGCCTGGCTTGGATGAGGTTTGGTTTTGTTCTGTCCTTAAATTCCTGGTTTTCTTATTTAAAATCTTTTTAGAGAGATCTTCCCTCTAGATCATTACAGCCAAGTCATCCGAGGCTAAACTTTTGACATTTCTCCACTGATTGCATTTTCTTCAAGGGTCATTTCCCACAGACCTGTAAATGACTTTGATCTCCACCTCGTGCTTAGTTTAATGTGAAAGGTGTTTTAAATGGTTGAATGATTCCTGCCATTGTTTCCATCCTTGTGCACAAACCACTGATATTTCAGTTGGGAAGCTGTCACATTGCTACACTACATACAGCTGTTGTTTGCCTGCTGTTGAGCTCAGGTATGAGCTGTTGGCTGTTGGATTACTAGAAAGTCTGAAATTCATGCAAGTCAGGTGCAGACAGAAACAACTGCCAGTGCAGCATTGTTTGTGTCTCCAGTGTTAAGGAGAAAACTGAACACTGAAGGCGGTGTCGTGGCATTGATTGGGAAGTTGATCAAGTTAAAACTGAGCTCATCTGAGACTCAGAATTCAGTTTGGGTTTCAGCTGAGTGAATGCTTGCATTAAATGCCCAGGGGTTTTGCTCAAGTGCCCCCCCAGAGAATTAGTTGTGCCAGAGTGACAGCAGCCCTCAGTGGTGGTGCAGGCAGGATGCTTGAGGTGGAGCGTCAGGGGTTTGCATGGGAAGAGGAGAAAGGCCTGGCTGGAGGCTGGAGGATGCTTCCCAAGACCTTCCTCAGACCAGTTTAGGAGAAGAGGGGAGAAATGCAGTCTTGTCTTTTGCTCAGGAGATATTTTAGCTGCTAGACCTTTCTTCTACCTGATGATGAGAAAGCAAAGCAGATTTTAAGGTCACCTCTATTTGTTACATGTTTATGGCTTTTGACTCCCCAGCATTGTTTCTAATGCCAGTCTGTTGAAGTGAGAGGATATTCCAGAACCACTGGGAATGGCTGGACACAGTTCCAAATTGCTTCAATCAAAATGCATCTCTCATCAGTGTATGACAGAAAAAAATCTCCAGTGACAGGAGCGTGACAAATGGTCATTGGGATCTCTGTTACAGCTTTTGTAAAATGCTGTGTGTATTTCTAACTGGTGCCTTGCAATGTCCCTGCAATGGTACTGCTGCAGCGCAGCTTCTGAGATTTACTGTTCTTATGTACTCTTCCGATGATACTTGGATGTATATTCATTCTTTAAATTACTTACGTTATCAAGAATAGTGTTGGTAAGAGGAGTAAAAGGCAGAGAAAGAGGTAACTATTTCATATGCAGAAACTTTAATAAGAACTTGAACCTTGCTTTCATCAATATGGGATTTGTTAAACTCTTAACCAAAAAAAAAAAGAAACAGGTTTTCCCTGTGTATTTGTTTGGATGTAGGTGATGAACTGAAACATTTCCAAATTCCTTTCTACCTTCAAACAAGAGATCCATTATGTCCTGAGAGTAACTGTTGTATGAATATTTCCCCACTTGAAAACAGCACCATTATTCTATGCAGCTTAGAAATACAAGAAAGAAATAAAACCCCAACAGGAAATTGAATTTGCACCTTATTTAATGCATGGTAACAAAGTAAATCATTAGACTTTTCTTAATGAATAGCATTCACTTCTGCAAACTGAGAGCCCACATTCATACACTCCGCTTGTGTGGTTTTGTTTCTTCAGTGTTGAAACAATTTTTACTTGACATCAACATGGAGTTCAACTCTCCCTGACAGTAAGGCTATGGAAATCCTAAATAATGCTCAGTAGGATCAGATCCTGCTTTCATTCTCTTTGAAGAACTCTGATCTCTTCATTTTTATCATCACCATTAAAGTTTGGAAGTGACTCAGCTTAAGAATGGTCCTGGTCCCTTGGATCCACGGGCGTCTGGATTGCTCTTGAGCAGCCCAGGCCTCCTTACGCAGCTTTGAGAGCTGACAGCAGCACTGACAGTATCTCCAATCTTTTTGTGCTCCAAAGATGCAAAATAGTAGCTCCAGAGAGTAGTTGAAGACAGAAAAAGCTAGTGGGTGGGTGTTTTTCATGCAGTGGGAGGTAGAACTGTATTCCAGCTTATTCCATTCACAAGAGAGGCAGGATGGTTTGTTTGGAATATGAAATTCTTTAATATACAGACTTGGAGAAAAAGGCTGAGTTCCTCCAGGAGCTTTTGAAGATAATGGTTTTCTTTTTTCATTTAAAGAAAAATGCTGACTTTTTTGTCTCTATGCTTGTGGTACCTTAGGGAACAGAAATGCTCCCCAGTGTCTCCTGTTTCAGTAAGAGGGTTTTGGTCATGTGAAACAGAATTTCTTCCGTCATATTGAGCAGGAAGGATCTTGTGAAAATGTTATGCTTCTGTAGAACTATTTCCATGTGATGGTTGTTTACAGAATACCTCTTGCTTTTTGCCTTCTCAGACATATTTGTGCATCACTATTGGCTCCACAAAGTAATTCTTTCAAAGTAATTTTTTCCCATCAGTATGGGAATAAAGCAATAGTTCCATGTTTATGGTTAACTGCCACCATTTGGGTATACATTTTTCTTTGATGACATGATATGTGTATCACAGCAGTTGCTTAGATTGCACCATTAGAATGTTCTGTTCATATGTAGAGTTCACAGTTGATTTCTCTTCACTGCCTTGGCTGCTTGTGGCATGAATGGTGGTGGGCATATGGTCTTTCTTTTTAATAAAAAACAATTGCAATTCGTCCATCTTTTTTGTGGTTTTTCGATAGTGGTCATAAATATGTGTGCTAAGGCAATATGTGTCAGCTTGAGGGAGTGTATTGTCAGAGCCATGACTTCTGCACAGGTGCAAAAAAGCAGAAAAAAGAAAAAGCTGTTCAATTCCCTCCTCTCTACACACCACATTGTACACCAAGTGTGGGTCCAGTCATGTTCGTCCTTTCTGATTTGATCTCCGACTCAAAGTGAAAGCAGCCGGCTGGAATAGCATTTTTCCAGCCATGGTTGTTAACAGTCTGGGTGACCCTTGTTTTTCCCATGTAGCTTAAAGCTGTGATTAGTGATAGGAACACATGTGCTAAATTGACTGCAAAAATCCATAGTAATGTGGGGTTGCCAGGGCTTGTTTTTAATTCTTGCAGATTGGTGTGTGCTTCCTGCTGTGTGTATGCCAAAGATGATGAATCTGCTGGGGGCTCACATCATGAGCAGTTCTGCTTGGGCCTGAATTCATGGCTTGCCCAGTGTGAGAGAATTTAACTCAGACATTCTGAGTTATTTGCAAAATGAATTAGAGTAGAAAGAAGACTTCATAAGGTGAAGGGCATTAGAGGGAGCTTCTTTTTAATAATAGCAATTACTGTCTCTAAAAAACCTTGCCAAATTATTTTTAACCCCATTTTCATTGATAGGCTTGAAGGTAGCCGTGCATGCAAAGGGGATAGAGCCTAATAACTTTGAGTGCCTGAGCCATTTCCTTCAAAGTTTGTAGGTTTTTTTGCAAAAGATGATCTGCCACCTCTTTATGATATGCTGAAGCTGGATTTTTGTTTGGAATATGAACTTGCCAGAGGTGGCATTGAAAGTTACTTTTGATCATCCCAGTTTATTAAATCCTTGCCTAGACCGGTAAAGGGGTCACAATGACCAAATGAGTTCCTCAAACAGTGACTCTTTGGAAGAGCTGGGGATCATAGTAAAGAGCCAGAGAGTTCATAAATGCAGCTTCTGAGGCAGACCCAGCAGCACACTGAGCACCTTCAGCTTGAGGCTGAAAAATAGATATACTGGGATGTTAAAGCTACAAGGTGAATTTCAAGCTACAATTTAAATAATGACACAAGCACGAGTGCTCCGTAGCTCTTTATGAAATTTAGCAGCTTCTGAAGTGTCTTTTAGACATTTTAGACAATTCTCAATTTCTCCATGATTTGATTGTAAGGATCTGTGCAAAGTAACTTAGAGAACTAAATCTACTGTAAGTAGGCTGAGGTCTTGCCTCTGGACCTCCAGTGGAAAATTACTACATGATCCCAAACTCAGGAGGAGTCTAAGGTGATGTGGTGTACAGGTTACAGCAGTTTCTACCTCATGGTTACAGGATATTTTACAATTAGTTTGGAAAGAATATTTTAAACAAAATGGAGATCAGTAAGAGAAAAATAAGGAATGAAAGAGTTTTTTGTTTTTTTTTTCTGGAGGTGTTCTTAAAAACAAGCTTGGAACATTTTGCAGCATTATAACAGAGCCTTAACAGTAGTTCTTTGTAATTCTCAGTCACTGATAATTGAGTTTTGGCTGCTTGTGGATTTAATGCCACCATGAAATGTAATTTGTTTGCACATGGAATATTATCGCTGTTCTGTGCAGAAATGTGAAACTGGAAAAATGCTGGTAGTACTGCTTTCATTCTAAGCTGCATTTTAGTACTGTTTATTGTTGTTCTATTAATTATTGTTACAGCAGCAGTCATTAGACCTCTGGGGCTGGGCAACAGACAAAGAAAATTTTCAATCCCTGTCCCAAATGCCTTGCAATTTTAATTTTTAAGGCAGGTAGCTAATAAGGTACTAGCCATTTTAACAGGGAGAAGAATGAATGTTGGGCACAGTATTGTGCTTGAAACTTGTGGCAGAAAGATGCATTGAACCCAATTCCCCTGGTAATCTTTCTGTACTTCATATTTTAATTTTTCAAGGACTGTGTAACTGCAGGAACCTAGTGTGCTGCTTATTTATTTTTTTGTTAATAATCAGAATTTCTGATATTCAATATTTCTGATATTTGATCTGAATGTACTTGAATCTTATGGAGGGATGAGATGGAATTGCTTGCAGAGTTAAGTTATCCTGCTAGACTGCTGTGAAGAGTGGTTTCTCTTACAGAATTACACAGATGCAGCAATATACAGAGGAGCAGGAGGAGTGGCTGAAACCAAAGTGCCTGGGAGCACCTGGGTATAAATTTTTGGTGATATGGAGGAACACTAAATAGGTAGTTTCGAGTTCTTTGTTCAATCCAAGCTAAAAGCGCAGTGTGAAATTCAATCTTGCATCTCCCATGGCACTTTCTCTTCATGGGGTTTGGCTGCTAGAGGTAGGATTGCTTTCTGTCTCCATGTTGACCAGAAAGGCCAATGTAGGACTCTGAATATTTTCTTAAAGCAAAGCAGGCACCTGGTTGTGATGTGTTTTGGTTGGGTGAATTGGCATTTTACAGTGGAAAACCTGCCAAGTCACAGAAATCCTTGACTGGCGCTTCACCCTTTTACTGATACAATTAAGCAGCTAACATCCTTAGCAGCAATATTTTTCTAATCTGCATGGTTTGTTTTTTCCTTCCAGTGTGTGGCTGTGACCTGGCACAAGGAGGCTTTTTCATTAAGAATGGAGAATATCTCTGCACCTTGGATTACCAGCGCATGTACGGCACCCGCTGCAATGGCTGTGGGGAGTTCGTGGAAGGTGAAGTGGTGACTGCTCTGGGAAAAACTTACCATCCAAGCTGCTTTGCCTGTACTGTTTGCAAGTAAGTCATCCCCTCAACTAACACGGTGGGAACCCTGTTCAAGGAAAACATGAAGAAAGACTCGAGTCTCAAGACATATTTCTCTTGAGGACGCCTTTGGTTATAAAAGATCCTGCTGCAGGTCTGACTTTAAGGGTCTGGAAAATACCACTCATTTATTTGGGGAACACAGCTTCTGTATTACCCATAGTGCCCTGTTCTCAGAAAGTTACTCTCATGTCCGAAAGAATTGAGTGGCAGGCTGGCACGTTTTGATGGTGGACATGAGTTGAGCTGAGTTCAGGTGATCAGCCCAGCTTGGTGGGAGAAATGAAACAAAGCAAAACTCTGGATTCTACATGTGGTCTCTGAGGACAGTTAAACAATTGAGACTGGAGACTCATTTTCATATTGTGTAAGAATGTGTGGCTTTGGGAGAACTGGGATTCCCCCTCTACTTCCCAAATACTGTTTCATGTCCCAGTAAGAGAAACCAATGTTCTATAGTAAATAAAAAGTTATGTGAGGCTCTGTGGATGGGATAAAGGTGGCATTTTAAACTTCTGTCTCTGATGAGTAGTTGAAATACTTTTTCCTGTAGCCTGGTACATTTTTCAAGCCCTTTTCTATTGAAAGCATTTTGATTGTTTTCTGTTTTTAAATAATGCGTGGTTACTGCATGTTGGTGATCATATAATGTGTACGTTGCTGTTTTATTTTCCTAGGACAGTGTGAAACATGGTATCAGTTTTCTGTACATTGACTTACATCAATCTTTTTTATGTTGAATGAACAAAAGATGAGTCATTGGAATAGATTAATGAAATTCAGTATTGCTGCTGGTTTATTTTTGGCCCACTTAGAGATGACAGCGGAAACAATGCCTGAAACATTTTGTTTTGTTGAAATCAGCAGTTGTTCATTTGCTAAGCAGTTTTGGAGTGAGGTGGGGTGTAGTAGGGGTCTGTACTCAGCAGCTGATGCTCATTATTAAAGATTTAGAGTTATAAAATATTGCTCATCCTCTGCTTAGGCACAAAATAAGACTTAATAGCAATGTCAACTTCTGCCCATCACACATTCTTAACATTTATGAGTGACTAGCTCCACATTCCTTCCCCAGCCTCAAGAACAGTTCTCATTCTTTGAGTTCTCTTCTGTATCCTTTACTACGCACAACATCACGCTGAGACCATCATAAATGTAGCTGTTGTGTCTTAGCAGATTTCACTGTCTCTACTATTGAGATAAAATATGTTTGATAATCTTTTTTAAATGAAAATACAAGACAAGTCTAACCTTTGCTCTGCTTGCATCCATGGATTGGATTTCTTCCAGTGCCTGGCTCTGCCAAGGCCACATTGCAGAAACTATTTGGCCTGAGTTTCTGTAAAATATTGATTGCGCTGGAGGAAGGCAGAAAACTCAGGGCATGGGGAACAGAGGAAAATTTCTGGCATAACCTTTGCAAAAATATATTTTTCTCTTGAACTTTCCAGGCGTCCGTTTCCACCAGGAGATCGAGTTACCTTTAATGGAAGGGACTGTCTCTGTCAGATGTGTGCTCAGCCGATGTCCTCCAGCCCAAGAGAACTCTCTGCCTCAAGCAGTAAGTTGCCATCTCATTTCTGAAACCTCTCACTTTTCCAGGCTCATCAACATTTGATTGAAACTAATATAATGCAGTCTTTTGGTGGTTTTATTTTTATTCACATTTAGAAACGTGAACTGTCTCTGGGAATTTCTTTGGTTGTTTTTTTTTCTTCATTAAAATGCCTGTTACTGCAGGTAGGAAGAGACACTTAGACATTTCAATGTGAAAAAATGACTTTTCCCCAGTGACTATTTTTTTTAAAAGATTTTTAAAAAATTTTGCTTTGGTAGGCACCAGGAAAGTAGCTAATTGATAAAACCTGAAGTTTCAGAGTTGACATATTCCATTTCTTTAATATATAATTGTGCAGGTTTAAGTATTCAAAAGAGGACAAAGTCAGAGGAAATTAATTTTCCTCTACTATTTAAGAATTCAATTAAATTGTCATTTAAAAGGAGTATCCCCAGGATTATGCTTCCAGTGGACTGATGCCACAATGACACTGTGATCAGAATGTAAGGAAACCATTATAAAAGAGACAGAAAACAAGGGTTAGGGGAGAGAATGAAGAAAATTTGGGAGGGAAGTTAAGTTGGCTTGCTTTTGGGTTTTAACACTTTTAAAAGGTAATTTGTAAATTACTGATATTAATCTCTGCCTCTAGTAGTTTACTTTTTAAATCTTTGGGGGTTTCTTTCTCTGACTGCTGGATTATACTCAGCACTCACCCAGTGTAGTTTTATAAATCAAAATGGCTACAGCTTTCCTTGTGACACTGGGTAGTTTTCCTTCAGGGAGTCTCTGTATTTTGTAGTGGTACTTGGCTTTGGGATCCTGGGATTATAAAGTGCTATGGAAAGGCAAAGATGGATGATGTTTGTGCTCAGTGGATGAGTCAAGTGAGTCTCAGGTTATCTGATTTGCCTGAGAACATGTAATCAAACATTTAGACAAGGGAAAAATGAGAGACTTTTTTGTTATCATGTCTCTCTGTCTGGGAAGTGATGCTTTTCAACTATAATTGTAGATTTGCAGCTGAAAATGCACAGGCCTAATCAGTTAAGGAAGAATTTAGGAACCTGAAAAAAAGGCTTACAAGACTTAAAAAGCAACATAAAAATTTATGAGGGGCTTCAGGCACCTAGAGAATCCTTCTGTGACAGAGGAATGATGTGGAAATTGATATTTAGGAGGCATAATTGGCAAGGAACTGAAAGGCATAGGGACCTTGGACAGTACTGACATTCTTTTTCTAAGCTTGCCAGAGCATAGAAGAATCGGGATCTGGCTCTCCAAAGGTGGCACACCTGTCCAGCAGGGTGGCATTTGCCACATGCCTGACTCCAGGTGCCAAAATGCCCTAGAAAATGACAGGTTAAACTTGTCTCACACTTAGCAAGCCAAAGAGCTGGATGTGGATCGTCACTTCTGCACAGCCAAGGTCTCTACTGGAATTTTCTTGGCTTCCACACTGAAGCCATAGCAAGGATTATAAAGCAACATTTCCTGTGACTTGTGATGAGATTTATTGTGGTTTTTAATTGTAATTGGGTCCTGCTGACAAACTGCCTTACCAGTGCACACAGCAAGAGAGTTCCTGCTCTCAACAGCTTAGAGTGCACTGCTTCAAAGTCTTCAGGTGCCTGCCATGGTGCACCTTGTTCTTTTATGGACAAAGACTTGTAGAAATGTATAGTATAGAATTTTAGGTCATTTTAGAGCAAAACTCTTCAAAACAGACAAATAAAAATGAGAACAGCATATAAGTCATATAAGCATATAAGTTCCTAAATAATCCATTAAAAAAATATCGTTGAAGCATCCTGTCTTCAAAGATATGCCAGCTGCTGCTTTAGCTTTGTGCAAAAGTTGACTTAGATACAGAGAAGTCTTTCTTGCTGGCACCAAAGAGTTAATTTTAATTAGTGTAGTGTTTCAGATTACTTCCAGGTCTCTCCTGCTGGCTAATACACACATAATATTTTTTTTCCCAAATGCTTTGCCATTTTTTGAAAGGAATTTTTTTAATACAAATTCTTTTAGGGGAGACTGATTCACACTGTGCATCTATTTTATATCCTATATTGCTGTCAGCTTCCCCTCATCGCTTTCGAGTAAGTCACTAGAGGAGGTTTTCCTTAAAACAAAGAAAGTTTGAGGGAATTCAGTAGACTGCAAGCATATCAAGTTTGATTGGTTTGTGTAATGTAAAAGGAAGCCTTCTATCCTAGAATGTCTGCATTAATGTTGACGTGCCATTTTCTGGTGTCTGTTACTTCACACAAATGAAAGCTTAACTGACAAGCTTTGCTTGGATGATTTCAAGGAAAGTCAAATGCCTCCAAGTACAGGGGTTAACATCTCAAATAACATGAACCTGAATATTGTTACACTCTATTGTAGTGCACACCAATGAAAATCAGATGGGAAAATACTGAATAATTAATTTTACTTTTTTTTGTTTAATATTGGTTGGGTCCATAGTACTTATTTACCTATTTGTATTAGTAATATATTTCTTTCAGTGGACATGTATTACCTGGAATTACAGCTATTTTCTTGAAGAACCATTTCAGAGGCTCCTTTTTTTTATTCTATTTTTTTAAAACAATCTCCTTCAATATTCAGATGCTATAGAGTAATCACAATTTATAATTTAATCAGTCCTGTTCCTTGGCCACTGCTAGAAATACACAGTGCACTAACTTTGGGATCTTCATGCATTCGGTAGGAAATCTAATACCAAATACCTGTAAGTAAATAAATTTGCAGACAAGTGAAGTAAGTGCTGTTTGGTTTTGTTATTGTTTTATTTCATATGACAGCTTGATAAATGGGATGTGAACTGTAAAGCAAAGTGACTGGGACAGATGTAGAGCAGCACAGAAACAGGGGACAAGTAGATAACACTGACTAAAAGTGTGGTGTTGATGCTGTGGATAGTTCAGGATTTTCAAGATTCTGACAAAAACATGAAGTTTTTTTCTTTGGGGCCTGATAAAGGAGTAGTGCAATAATGTATCCCAGGAATTACTATGACAGTGTCCAGGTTTTGTATTCAGTGTCGTGATTGTCTGGTTTGTACTGTGCAAAGCTCTACTTTCTGTTGTGTTCTGGCTGCATGGTAACACACTTTGTGTAATGTCCACATTCTTTCTCCAGAAAAGCAGTTGTGCAGGCACCTGTTATTTCTAAATTTTGGGCAAAACCACAACTGCAGTTGCACAGTTGTATAAAATGCCCTCCTTAGGGCATTTTACCAGTGAATTCTCCCAAAGGCAGCTGGTAAATTAACTGATGCAGATTTTGGATATAAAAATCTCTAGTTTAGTTGCACCTTCATTTTAAGAAGTACCACACCGGCTTGCATTTCTTCTGGACCATACAAGAGGTGTTGTGAGAAGTCCAGCGGAAAGCGGGGCAGCTGTAGAGATCCCAACACTTGGGGCAGGCACAGGAGGTGGTGCCAGCAGGCTGTGGAACTCAAGCCAGCCGTCTTGTGGCTCAGGCATCATCTTAGAAATTCAGAAGAGACTACATGTCTTTGAATATGGTTTAGTCCCTCTTCCTCAAGCAGAGATTTTTTTTCTTGGGCAATTCACTATTTCCACAATAAAGCATTTCAGTAATGTTACGTCATTTTCTACCTGAGGTTGAGCCCTTTCTCTGTTGGTTCCTTGTCTGGGTGCTGGTCTGGAAGTTTTAGTTATTTCTGATTACCTTTTTGCTGAAAGGTTGGATCATTGTAATGATGTACATGAACTAGTTAAGAAATTGCATTTCAAGTGAAAGGTGGGCTTTCTAAGACAAACCTCCCTACCTAAAAGAAACAGAAGCATTACAATCACCTAGCAGGAGTTTTCATTTTGAAAAATTCATGTTTTAAAATGGTGAGGAAAACTTTCACCATTGTTTCTTCTGCAGTAAAATATACACAGTGAATTTATAGGACACAGTGAATGCTTGTGTCCTATAAATGCTGAGGTACCCAGTGGCTGTACAGTTTGGAAAGAAGCAGAGGGAAGATATTTCAACTTCCCTTTCTTTGTAACAGTCTCTCCTACGAGTTGAGAGCATTGCAGTACAGCCAAGAGGTGGACCAGAGTTTTCAAAATGACCAACAAAGTGTTCCATGTGCATGAATAATCCTTGGTGCAGCTGTTCCCCAGCCAGCCGGCGTCCACGTGGAGATTTCACATCATGTTTTGTGTGTCTGGCCTTGTCTGTTTTGCACATTATGTTCTGGCTCAAAGAATGTCAGTTCTTTGGGACAAATGCTTTCATGCCTATCAGTACAGAGTCTAACAGGGCTGGATTTTGCCTCACAACTGCAGATCTTTGCTCTATTGTGATATAAATAATAAGCTTAATGCTTAATGAACTTACGGGAGAAAGATATCTTTGTCGATTATTCAATAGCCTTATCTCTTTGAAAAAGATGCAGGCGGTAAAGCTGCCAGTAAATATCTGAAACTTCCAGCAAGGTTTCCGGTACTGAAGTAAAGCAGAGCCAACATACCCTACCTGTTGGAGAAAAAGAAGTTGGGAAGGAAAATATATGAGTCATCTTTTGCCTCACTGCCCCCCCAGTGGCAGGAAAGTGAGGTTGTATTCGAAACAACAGAGCATTGAAATGGAGAAGAAGCAAACTTACTTTGCAGTCCTTCTTTAAAGGCTCTCTAATTCTTAATGCAGTGCTATAGTCAGGACATAATTGTCCTTTCATTAGATAAAAATACAGGTGATTGCTGCCAATATTCAGAAATAATGTCAGCACTGATGTATCAACATCACAAATTTCTCCACTAAAAATTAGTTAAAATGCATGCAAAATTCCTTTTAATCATTGTTCTTGGGGAAAGTCTGCAACTTGGATTTGTAACTGTTCAGCCACGTTTGACTAATTTTTCAGTATTTTCTTCTTTAAAACTTTTTATTCTGGTGCTCTCTGAAAACTCCTTCAATTCCATCGGGAATTTAAAAGTGAAGGGGAAAGTTGGCTGGCTGTTGGTAAGCAAGATATCTGCAGTGATTTTTGGCTTTAAAGGGTGTTTTGCGACATGCAACACATGATTGTGAGCTTATTCTTAGGAAATATTCTCCATTTTTGCACTGTGTCAAAGCTACAGAACACACAGGTTCTTGGCACAGGTGGAGATGGATGGGCCTTGTGTGTGAGACACTGAGCTCAGTTTGTTACAAGGAATATTCACCCACAATATCCATAACTGAGTGAATGCCCCGGGGACCTCAGAAGCTCAACAGTTTTGGATGTGAACATGCATTTAAAAAATATTATATTTTTAAAATTTTGAACCTTCAGGGTTTAATATCTTTTGTGTGCTGTGACATTCTCATTTAATTCTTGGCTTGTCTGCTTACATAAGCAGAAATGCTCCCAAATCTCTGTGGCATTCAAGGCTGTGTTTAGGTACTGGAGATTTAGTTGAGTGTTTGGGGAACTTGACAGAAGGGGCTCATATAGTCCTATACCTCTGTTTTCTTTTTTTAATTTACCATAGAATAAAGGCATGGACATCACTGTTGATTGATTCCAAACACTGTAATATAAATCATTGATTTTAATCATGGTTTGTCAAGAACCCAGGAAACCTTGATTAGACTGATTGTAACCTTGCTTTGCATTTAGATTTTTAATTATAAAATCCTAATTGGTAAACATGAGGGTACGTCATATCTGTACACATCTACTTAAACTAATATAGCCCTGCATAAATTCATCATATTATTTAACATCTGTATTTTTCCCTAACAACTGTTTTTGCTAATGAGTTGTCTGACTCTATTTGAATAAAAGTTGAAGTTTTATTTAGAATGCATAAAGTATCTGTGGATATTTTTTACCTTCAGAAACTGTCTGAAATCTGCTAGACACATAAAGAATGTAAATGCATTAAAATATATTTTAACTTTGGAATTTATATTTTTCAAGAGTCTGTAGCTTATAAAAGTATTTACTTTGGATCACCATGTCCTTGCAACTTTTAAAAGTGGCATATCTTATACTTAATTTTGCTCATAGATAGGGAAAAGGAAAGCAAGTTTATTCCTTGTGTTTTCAGATCCCATTTTTAACTTTGATTAAATTAAAACTTTAAATTCTGATTTTAAATGAAATCCTTTATTTTTCAAATGTCACTATTTAATTCTCCTTACTTTAGGCTGAATTTGGTTGTAATAACCTTGCAGGGCAGCTACATTTATGGCTTAATATATTGAGCAAACAGTGGGTCTAAAATTTTTCCCAACTGCCCATTTTAAGAATAAAAGAAGCAAATCAACATTCATGACATGATACAAAGTTCAAAGAAATTATGCAAACCCAAGCACAGTTCCTTTCTGGCAAAAGCCATTAGGTTGTGCCTAAGAATATGCAATTCTTCCAATTACACTGGCCCATTTGCATGATTGTTTCAAGATGATTTATTCTTTTGAAGAATGTTTGTAGTTTTTGAGGCATTTTCATAATTTAAATTACTTTCTAGGATTACTTTTAGTCCTTGCTTCATGTCCTCAGTCATAAAAATGTCTAAATTACTCAAGTAGCCTCCATTTTCTCAGCATTTCCTCTTTTACAAGGACTGCTATTTTAATATCACTTTATAAATTGCCTTGCATCCTTCTCTGGAGGTGCAGAAGCTTTGTTAGAAACTTTTATTCTGAATGATAGAGCAGCAACTGTATGGAGAATAAAGTTGTTGCAGGGCAGAAAGTTTCTGATGTATGAGTTTTCTCTCAGAAAATTCCTTTAATTTTTTTTTTTTCCAGGAAGGTGTTTTCAGTCCGGTTTTCCCACTTCTTTTCTCTGCTTTTGTGTTACAGTAAATTGGACAGAAACATTGTGAATGGGCTATACAGGTCTACTAAATATGTATCAGTTTTTATCTGCCTAAGTGTAACCCCATCTTGAACTTGGAAATCCAAACGTGCCCATCTCCTCAGCCCTTGCTGGAGGAGTGCTACTCAAAAGCTGATTCCAAAGGAAGTTCTGGGGGAGGTGCAAGGAATTCCTCAGTAAATGGGTGTTGCGTGAGGAGGCATCACCAGCTCGGAAAGCACAGCTATAGAGGAGATCCCCAGGGACAGGAGTCTCTGGGAATTGTCATGTTCAGAAAGCCTGCCAGGTAGTAAGTCAGGAATCAGAGGTCACTTAAAAAGAATGTGAAAAGTGAATTAGCTGTTAGCTAGACCTTACTTTGCCATATGTTATCTGGGCATAAAATGCTTCCTAAATTTCATAAACCTTCATAGAAAAAACCTTCATAAGTTTCATTCTTATTTTTGTGGGGTTGTATCCTGTTGGAACGACTTGTTTTCCAAGGGTAACAATTGACAATTATCCCAAATAGTCTGCAGATGAAGAGACACAATGTGCTATCCATGAGCTGGGTGTTAAAAAACGAAGCTCTGAGCTAACAGTGCAATTCCCTTGGAATACTGTGAGTGGGAATTGTGACTTTGAATTCAGCTGGAACTACCTGAGTACTGAAATGTGATAAAAGACTGGAAGAATAGCCTCAACTTAGATGTACCTGACCGTGGTTTATCCTTCAAAGTCGTTTTGCAGGTGGGGCTCTGGGGGTGCTAGAATGAGAAGAATCCCAAAAACTTTATCTTTCTTTTACAGGACAATTAAAAACTCTTGTCTTAAATAGCATGTAGAATATTTGCTCGTTCTTCTTCCTCCTGTTTCATCCACCCTCCTATTCTCAGTTCAGATACCTATATGAAAGATTGGGTTGAAGAAGGGACTGGGATTGATGTAATGGAAAAATCTTAACTTGGTGGTATGATTTTTGCAGGGACAGTTTGCAGGAGTAGGATGTTAGAAGGTCATTTGGTTTGCACTCCTTTGGGAATAAGGTGTAGAAAGATGTGGAAATAAGGAATTGCCTTTCTCTGTTAAAGATTTAACACAAATCAATACAGACCAAACTGGAGCTGGGGAAGGGCATTCATCCTTCAGCATCACTTTAAATTAAATCAGGTGATGAAAGAGCAATTTACAGTAATCACAGAATCATTTAGGTTGGAAAACACCTCTGAGATCATCGAGTCCACCCTATGACCCAACACCATCATATCAACCAGACCATGGCACTGAGCGCCCCGTCCAGCCTTTCCTTAAACACCTCCAGGGATGGTGACTCCACTGCCTTTCTGGGCAGCTTATCCTACTGTCTAATCACTCTGTCTGTGAAGAAAATCTTCCTCATGTCCAGCCTAAACCTGCCCTGGTGCAGTTTAGATCATCAATAAAGCTATAAAACGGGACTGAGCCCCACACTGGTCCCTGGGGGACATCACTAGTGACTGGTCTAATGATGCATCCAGGATGTACAATAACATGTTTCTTAAAAAGGCAATTCATTGTTGGGCACTCAGATGGTTACAGGGACTCAGGCTGCAAGCAAAGAATGCTGGTTCATGCCATTGTGATTTCTTTCCCTATTTAATCAATTAAAATAATTTTATTTTCTTTAGCTATTTGTTTTGAAAATATCAGTTTTTCCCAACTTGCCATTTATAATAAACTGTCAAAGCTATACTGCACTTCCCATGGGAAATTTATTTCCCTCCATTGTATGTGCCCAGCCTCTTATTGTTAGATTTCAGGAATACAAGGCTGCCTATGTGGGTTTGTTTTGCCTTCAGCAAAAGGGCAATAGCGAATTTGTTCTGACAAACATTTCCCATCCTTGCAGTGGCAGCGAGAAGGGGTTTGGCAGCAGATTTCTTGAGTTACATGCTCAGGTTTAAAGCCTGAATGTAAAATTCCCAATACTGTATGCCCTTCTCTGACTTTCAGAACTTGTCACAGTCCTAATGACCAAATGGCTGGGCTTTAAACTTTGAAAACATTTGTCATGCTGGGAGCATAGTGAGTTTGTATTTTTAGCTTTGACAGAAATATCGTGTAAATGTGGAAAAGCCTGCATGATATCATCAAACCTTTCAATTTTAAAGGAAGGCTTTAGAAGGCGTTGCCTGATCTGTGGTTAAAGGGTGACTGAGAAAAAACTCTGGTCTCCCCTCCCTACCTCTATGAGAAGCTGTAATTGCACAACCTTCAAATTGCCACAGAATTACTGGGATATAAGTTGTTTTTCAAGGTGGCTAAGAGCTATTTATACTTAGAGATTTCTTGACCTTGACCCCAGTGACAATATTTACCTCTTTAATCACTTCTAAATCACTTGCTCTTTAGATCCAGCTATGTTTGACAATATATTTCTGTGTAATTCCAATGAAAACTTGTTGTTTCTTTTAAGTATTAGAATTAAAATCCCCCCCCCTCAGTTCTGCCCTGCTTTACCTTTTTCAGAGCAGAAGCCTGCTGCTGCTGTCTTTGTAAAACTCATGTATCAATGTTTTCCAAGGAGGGAAAATAGTTACAAAAGCAGTGTAGTAAGAGTATAAGATACCTGTGACTCGTAGGGCTTGTGGAAGCTTCAGAATTTATCTATTAGATATCTGCTACTAATGGCCATCAGGATTGAAATGAACTCTTTGGTGACTTAATTATTCATCATTAAATCAGACTGCTATTAGCTTTGTTCATAGAGCTAACCCTGCGTGGAGTTGATCCTTCACATGACTTTGCATAACCCTGTTTATTAGGACAAAAGCAGGTAGAGATGGTTTCTCTTTCATAAATCCTATGGGATGAGCAGAGAATGTGGGATAAAGGTATGTTTGCTATTAATTTTTCAAAGCAACCCAGATGGGAGTGGGTAAAGTCATAGTCTGTGTGCTGAGGGTTAATCCAGCTGTATCAGCTCTGAGCTCACCTGTGCACTATTGGCTGAGAGCAGGGGAGGGAGGCAAAGGCAGAAAATCCACTGCTTAATTTAGACAGTGACAAATGGCTTGCTGTGCAGGGTGCTTCACTCCTGGATGTCTGGGGTGATGCAGATGCTAAAAAGGGAAACACATTTTCTCATATCTTTACAAGCAAGGTGTCATGGGTGGCAGCTCAGCCTGACCTGCGTCTTTTAGTGAGGCTGTTAAAGGTGCTTGGAGAGTGGAGCTCTAAATCATATATCATATTATAGTGCTGTGCCCTGTCCCCCCTCTTTTCCATGATTTTGGGCTGGCTGACTCCACATCACAGTTCCTTTGTCCAGGCATTTTCTTTTGTACCCAGACATGTCAAGTATGACATATCTATAAGTGCATAGGGGAGCTGTACTGCTCACTCTGCATTTTAACCAGCACACTGCACTGTTCACCTCCTCCTCTTTGTTATCTTGGCACTGCTGACTGTGTGATGTGCAAGGAATAGGAGTAAGGAAGAATCCAGGTTATATGGCCAAAAGAAAATGCAAGAAAGCTCAGATTCAGGGGGTGCAGTCTGTTAGACCCAGGTATGAAGCTGGAGAGAACCATGGTGGGAGCTACTGTACACAAATTTGGGAAGGATTTTCAGATTTTTTAGTCTGCTCTGGTATATGGTTGTGGACCACTGTTCTTACCTCACAGCCCTTTTATTTTCAGCCTGTGCTGGTTATAGGTTAGACAGATACAGTTTGTGCTTAATGTGATACTGAGATCCTGCCTGCGTACACTGATGACATTCAGCCAAAGGCTTAAATGTGCCTCATGCAGGCCTGAGATCATAATGGCTTTTATTTGTAGAATTTGGATGAACAAATGGTCTTTTCTTAGCCCAGCCCAGCCCTATTCGCTATCTATTTTAGGAGATAATGATAATTGCTAGCTTTTCATGTATATACCCAACAGTTTTGCCAGAATTAAAATCAGGTTTATTTAAAAGCCATCTCAGCCTAATATGACAGTACTGAGCTATTAGTTTACTTTGATTCCAGACATTCAATGTGTCTGTTGTATTAGCAGAATGGAAATGATGTTAATTTCCTTTTGCAAAACACTTCAAGGAACCCAGAAAGAGTGTCGATGTCATTGGTGCTTTAGAAAAAATAAAAGGATGTTGCCAACCCCTTGTATTAAACATGAGCACAGTAGTAAGTCTGCTGCTCAGACTTACTGTGACTTTGGCTTACAAAGAAGCGATTAAACAGTCAGAGGTACTTCATGGATCCCTACTTCCCCCATGTATCTGGTTTTGGTGTCACTAAAGATGCTAGACTAGGTAGACCTTTTGTGTAAGGCAGTTTCTCTATTCCCACTGCCTCAGAAATTGAGTACTTTAAAAATCTCTTTATTGATTCCTTTTCTGAGAAATTTCAGCTTCATGGAAGTTTCCCAGATAAAAATGACAAAAGCTTGGAAAATACAGCAGATTTTTGGAGGGAAAATATAGCAGGGAATGTGTCACAGTGTGGCAGGCCCCAGGTTAGGGCTGTGGAAGCTGGCACACTAGGAAGGAGCAGTAGTTCTAGGGAGCTGAGCAATGGGTGCTGTTTAAAACTGCAGTTCAGCACGCGCTGGGACCGGGGGAAGGATCTCAGTTGTTCCCACAGTCAAAGTCATGTTGTACGGTTTCAGATTTAGCTTAAGGAAATGAGGGCTGGAAGGGACCTCAAGAGATCGTGTCGTGTCCTCGCCAAACCAAAGGCAAGATCAGCGTACCAAAGCCACCCTGACACGTGTCTGTCCCTTCCTCAGCCCTATGCTGGAAATTCCAGAGCCTCCCTTGGTGACCTGTTCCAGCCTTGGCTGTCATCACAGACTGGCATGGAGCCTTCAGCTGTCATGGCAGAGCAGAGGGATACATTACATGGTGTCACTCCTTGTCATTTCATGATTTCAGCTTGTAACATATGTCCTCTAGAGCAAAGTCCTGCTATTAGGACATCTCAAGGTTGCTTTTCAAATCCAGGTTGTGTCAACAGTCTGTGACTTGCATTTTGTCACGAGATACCATGGGGCTTAGTCGCCCTCCCCTCCTTTTTTAAGGGATTTGAGAAGAAGAATGCTGATAGAAAGAGGGACACAGTGCAAATGGTGGATTCCTGGATAGCAGGAAAGTGCAGCATACATTTGAGGTTCTTTTGGCCCATTATCCAACAAACAAAAGTCATGCCCTTTAGTCAAAAGGACTGACTCTGCTGCCATTATCAGTTGTGATAATAAACTTGGACTTGCCCTTTTGCAAGGCATGGTGTTACCTGGACTTAAAGCCGTGAGGAGAGGTGAAGGTTTTCAGGCTCTACCTGTTCAGTCAGCTAGAGTGTTGGAGCCAGGATGATCTTTTCCCTGCTGCCTGGGCTCTAACAGCTCATATTGCTCAGTTCTGTTTGTCTCCCTTTGTTGTTATTTGTTGATGTTTTGGGCATTCACCGAAGGAACACCAAGTCTGAGGGTAATAAAATCTGGCAAATCCTTTGTTCCAGGCTGTCTCCTCTGTGGCTTCCATGAGTGCCTCAGCTGATGGGCATTCCCTTTCCACTTCACTGGGCTTCCAGGCCCCCCCTTCCTCAGTCCCTGTGTCCCCTGAGGCTGGGCACAGAAGCACAACCCTTGCAGTTCAGTGCTGTCTGCCACATCAGTCTCTTCAGATATTACTATGTGCTGGATTGGCCCTTAACAGGAAATCTTTTTGAGTATTTTGCGTTTGAAGGGAGAGGAATGGAAGCTTGGGGCTGAGCTAGAGATTTCTGATGTAGCACGAGATATTGTGGCACCCCCTGGGGCAGAGTGCTCCTGGCTTCTGGTTTCCATTCGGCCATCTAAGAGTCCTCCGGGATTCTTGCAGTGAAAAGTGAATGTTGACTGCCAGGGAAGAACCAGATTTCCTGAGCGAGAGTCCTTTTACTGATTAAAGACCAGGAGAACTTCAATTTCCCATACCTGCAGGTGGAAGACAATATTGCTTTCCTGCAGCCTTCAGCGCAGTCCAGGGCTGTCCCCCTGCCCTGGGCTGTCCGTCTCTTTTTCCCCGTGCCCTGCTCCCGGCTGTGCCACTCGCAGGGCTCTGCTGCCACCCAACGGGGACGTGCAGTGTCCTGGTGCCGCTCGCTCAGCTCCCTGCGAGCGCTCGGGGTCTGGCTGAGAGCAAAACGACGGACCCCGATTGCTGTAGGTGACAGGAACTTTCTGTAGTGAAGATTTCTTGTAGCTTCTTCCTAACAAGATCTGAAGTTTGTACAGGGCTTGCCAGAATCATAAACAGCGTGAAAAACAGGAGAGATATTTTCCGTCTTCTACTGAGTATGTCTGCGATGACAAAGTTGAATCTTTGTACAGGACCTGGGAAGTGTTCATGGAAAGAAAGATGTACTTTTGCACTGCTTTGTAGTTCATCCCTTTGGCTACCAAGTGTTGTGATGGGTGGGAAGTTAATGAAGGTTAATGAACAACTGACAACAAATCCATCTGTTTGTTTATTTGCAGATTGTGCTGGCTGTGGAAGAGACATAAAAAATGGACAAGCATTGCTAGCTCTGGATAAGCAGTGGCACCTGGGGTGCTTTAAGTGCAAGGCCTGTGGGAAGGTCCTGACTGGGGAATACATCAGCAAGTGAGTAACCTCTGCATCCCTTCTGAACTTGGGTACAGTTCTAGCTGCTAACAGAGACGAGCTTGCAGAAAAATTCATATCTTGAAGTCCTTTATTGACTACTTTTGCATATACACCAAAGTCTTTGCTCCCAGTGAGAGCTGAGCTGGGAAAGTGAACTGCAAAGTGCAACTGAAAAGTGATATTTTATTATACCCGTCTATATTTAAAACCAGTCTGAAAGGGGTATAATTCCATGTTCTCATAGAGAATTAGGTGGATTGTTGCATATGTCTTCTGTATTAGCCAGATAAAGCATTGTGTCATTTTGCTTTCCAACATGTGATTTTGAGGAAAAAAAGTAGGAATTTGTCCATGTCTTACCTTTGCTAGATAATGAACTCGATGATGTGATTGACCTAACACACTATTTCTCATCTTCATTTAAGAAACTAATGAAGAGGGTTTTGAGTGGAAGAGACTATAGAGGAAGAGAATGGGGAAATGATAAAAGAGAGGGAATGAAAACACAGTCTCTTTTTCCCCCTTCAAGCATATAGCAGAGAAAATACAGGGAAATAATGTATGTTTTACAAACCTGTCATTCAGATGTGTATAATATTTATAAGAAGTAACATCTGTAATATCTCAAAAAAAGATAAAAAATCCAGTGCCTGAGAAATGCCCCAAAGCTGACTAGTGTTTCCACTTTTACTGTATGTTCCTTGTTCATACTAAAGAACTACATTATCTTACACTTAAGTCTTGAAGATTACCAAAGATTTTGTTTTTTCTGAAATGAACAAAACTGTCTGCCTGTGATAGGCTGTGATCTCCTCTCCTCTAGACATAGCTGCACTCATTCCCTGGGACTGCACCACCTGTAGGCGTAGAGTCTGCTCTAAAGGAGGTTTACTTCAGTGGTTTGTACTGGATGCCTTTTCTTGATGGGAATTTAAGGAATAATTCTAAGAGGCTCTAGTGAGAATATGATTTTTGTTTTTTCTGCTACAAAGTGTTTCCCTAGAACTCTCCCCATTTACCTGTTTCTGGGTGTAGGAGTTCCAAATTGAAGACAAAGGAAGAGTGTAAGCCATGCTGTAACCTGTTTAGTAAGAAGTGGTTTGTAATTGGTGAATTTTCTTTTTCAGAGATGGTGCTCCTTACTGTGAAAAGGACTACCAAGTTCTTTTTGGAGTCAAGTGTGAAGCGTGTCACCAGTTCATTACTGGGAAAGTCCTAGAGGTAGGTGATTTATAAAGTAGAGTTTACAGAGAATTGGGCCATGTCCCATTATGTCCTCATATAACACAAAAATTCTCATAGAAAGGTTTCCTGCTGATTTTAAAGCAAGGTTGCTGATTATCAGAACTAGTTTCAGTGTTTTAGTTTTGCGGTCATCAGGATAAGTATGTGATATAGAATTAATTGCACTAGTTTCTGTTGATCTGTGGTTTCTATTTTTCTCTTTTCATGGTGGTCTGCAAAGCTGATTGCACTGCTTATTCTGTGTCAGATTTGATCCATTTGCAGAAGTAATTTGAGTACAGGAATCCCCTTTGGCAACCGTAAGTTTGCCAAAACTTGCCACATGAGATTGATACATGATCTAAATGATGCAGAGAAGGTGAGAGGGAGCAATGTGCTGGAGAGGTAAATTACAGATTCAGAAATGAGAAGGCAGAAACCATCTGAACAATCTCCTTTGCTGACTCTTAGCTGGAGTCCTCGACATTGTCATTGAAACTAGTCAAATCTCTTTAGAGATATCAGTACCAACTTCCATCTCTCATGGCTCTGCTAAGTCCCCTTTGAGCTGGAATCCATGCACTGTGCATGGATTCCTCTGTGTCATTATTGAATTGTTTAAGGGGCCAAAATGCAGAGGACCTTCCTTGTTATTTAGATATGAAAAGCAAGACTGTTATCTCCTGTCCCTGTAGGACACTGTTCAGTGGGAAAGAACCTAAGCTTTGAGCTCAGGTCAAGAGCTGGACTCTGTTTTTCAGTGAATAACTGAAAATAAACCTGAAAGTGTCATGAAAAATAAAAGCAGCTGGAAGTTGCTAATGAAAGTCTGTTAAGAGGCTCTTTTCTTTGTGTCCCATCTACTGCAAGCGTAAGACTGTGTCAGCCCTCGTGTGAGAAGGTTCAGGTTTGACATAAAGTGGTATTTTGGTTTTAGTTGTGGAGGTTTCTCTGGGTCAGCACTCAGGATATGAACCAGTCACCATGAGGGACTCAGAGCTCGTGTGGACACCTGGTGCATTTGTCACTGCATCCACTGAAAGGACGTACAGCTCTTTCATTAGCCAGACTCCTATCCTGGCTCCTTTGCAGTGTGTATCTAATTCCTTTGGAGACCTGCACAGATAATTACTGAGAACAGCCTGAGTTTTCCCTTGAGTAGGAAGGCTGTGTCTCTGGCTTTCTTCTTCTGGCCTGCCACCATCTGCTTATCTGTTCCTGTCTACTGATGAGTTTTGCAATTTAGCATTATGTATTCGAGACACCTTTGTTGCAATGCAGTGCAGGAAGCGCTGCAGGAGAGAAGTAATTGGATTTGTGAGTTTGAGAAACATAAAATAATTCTAAAATTATTTTAGGAATACATGATAGTTGCTCTAACCTATAAGCAGTGCAACCTATTCAGATGAAAATGACAAAAGAGTTTTTGGAGCCTGTGAGAGCTGGGAAGAAATAAACTATTGCTATCTGGAGCATTTTGTGTAGTAGCTGTGAATATAGCAAGGTTGCAGTCATGTTACTCTTCCTAGCATCATTGAGGGAGAAACCTGGCTCTTTGAGGGGATCATCAGAATGGTATAAATTGAAACTAAGGAAAGATTAGTTCAATTGACCTGGAACCTGGCTGTCCATCATAATTTAAGATAAAGTTCATGTTACCAGAGATGTATCCTGGGCAGAACCCTGGTGCTCATTTTGGTGCCAAGGTTAGATTCTCACTCCATAGTTTTTAATCTTATGGCTATTAATTATCAGAATAGGACAACATTTCAGTACAGCAATGAAACACGTCCAACCTCTTGCAAGGGTCTCCCTCTTCTAAGAGTCAAAATCAGATAAAAAACCAAAGTTTTTTCTCTTTGATCTGGCCCCTGCAGCATCAGACTTTTCTGATGAATTTGAAACAGAGCTTTTGAATGATCTTGTCAGTATGGAAACATTAAGCACACTAAGTTCTGGTTGAGACTAGAAATTTTACTTGAATGTGGCTCTCTCTGGTTATGAGTCACAACCCAACACACTGCAGCAGAGGGCAGCAGTGGTTCTCAGTATGTAACTAAAACCAAACTCCTCGAAGGCTTGTCGAAGTTGTGTTGCTCTGACTGCTCTCTGTAAGGCGTAGGCTGCCCAAGTCCTTAGAAATTTTCACCAAAAAATTTAGCACTGTGTAGCCAGGGAGGCCATTCAGACATTGGGTTACCTGCATTGCAGTGCATATTAGCACTTGGACAGTCCATGATTAGAGTTCTCCAGGTATCATCAGGGAGTGCAGGTGCAGGAGAGACATTCAAACACGCTGAGTATTTACGTGGTGCTGGACGAGTTTGGAAGATCAAGGTGAGCAGCTACTGTTCAACAATGGGAGCAGTTTATCAGAACTCTGGGCTCGTTTTGTGGCTCATCACTGTCAGAGGTGCTCATTTCCAAAGGGGCAGTACTAATGCTTCTAAATATGACTGAAGGAACTAATAAGTCAAAACCTAGCATGGGAAAATCACGTGACAGCACGTGTGTCCCCTTTGGGCAGGAGAGGTCATCTAAAGGATGGGGTCAGAGCATGACATAAATCCTCTAGTAATAATGGAGATGAGAGACTGGAAGCAGCCACAGGGCCACAGCAGATAATTCACAGAACAGGATGCCACAGTTCAGAGAGGGCTGCTGACCTATTTGAGGCAGGACAATTATCCTGTACAGGAAATCACCCACAACCTCTCAGTTCACCTGATGTTTTAATTTAGAAGAAGTTTGAGATTCTCACAGGAGGATTACTGTCTTCCCTCTTTGTTTTCTTTGGCAATGTTTCTTTGGAAAATTTGGGTCTTTTTTGATGATTTATATTTTGTAGGTTGTCTCTTGTCCTGCTGTTTCCCCCATGGGAAGGAAACCACATTCTTAGTGTGAAGTAGCACTCTTACAGGAATTGTCTAGGTAGAGGTTATGACTGCCCAGCCCAAACTGTACCTCCTACTATGCAGTGGGGAAAAAAACCCAAAACCCTTCTATTTTTCCTTTGTTAATAAAAAATATTATAGCAAATGTCCTGTAGTAAATATACTGATCAGTACATTTCATTTTATTTGCCAATAAAATAGTTCATTATGTCAGAAGCAGAGTTTACTATCTCATCATCTTCATCCAAAGAAATTATTGTAAGAGATTGGAGGGAAGTATATGGCTCATTGTGTGCAAACACTTCCCTCTAATGGATCAGAAATTATTAGCAGCAATCCATTTTAGTGCTGCTTCATTTTCTGCTTACTCCTATTACATCTAGGGGATTCTGTAGAAAAACTGAAGGGAAACAAAAGCATGAACTCAGCTTTGGGTTCACAGCGGCTGGTCCTATTTTACCAGTAAAAGCCTATTTTACTTATTTATTTATTCCTATTTAAAGAGAAATTGAGATCCTTTGCAACATTTCAGTCTCACAGCTCCTGCTTGTTTTGTCCCTCAGTATGGCTTTAGCACCTCTGAGAAAGTCAGAATTTTCAGTCTCCTCCAAGGAACAGTCAGCAGGAGGGACAGCCACTCCTGACATGGACCTAAGTCTTCATCTCAGAAGCAGCTATGCTGTGCTCCTGGTAGCACCCTCAACAAAACCTGTGTGAAAGGCCAAGATTTGGGTTCAAACCCTGAGATTCAGGGGTGGACTCCCTCCAGCCACTCTGCCGAGATGATCCCTTTGCTCAGTTAAGAAATGCATTAAGAGAAAAACAGTATTTTTTTGCTAATATCCATGAATCGCAGAAGAATGCTCTTTTTTTCTAGGCCATAGATCTAACAACTTTCAGTAGCCATGGAAATATGCAAGAAAAATACCATGTGCATTTAAGTCAGCTCAGATATTTCTGAGGTATTATTTGGCACATTGCTTTCTGTGACAAATACTCACAGATGATAGATGAGTGCATGTCAACACAATTAATGTGGTAAATGTCCAATATGAAATAGATATTGCAACTTTCTTGAGCATACTGGATGCTTTAATGCTTGAGTGTTTGAGGAAATATTGTCAGGGTGTTTGAGGAAATATTGTCAAGGCAACAGATCAGTGTCCTTCCTCGAGTTTTTCAAGCGGAAAGGAATCTTTAGCTATGAAAAATTACTTATTTCCCATTAACTCAGGTGAAAAACATTTTTAGCAGGCAATAGCAGCATGATGAGTGTGAGAACTTCTACACAGACTTTCCACTAAGTGGTTTTCATAGCTTCAGGGCTTGCCTATTGAAAGATGCCTGTCTGATCCTAAACCTCCACATTTCTGTGTAGACATGTGCAACTCCACAAATCTCAGTAAACTTCAGCATGTATTTAATCACTTGAAAGATGTCGACCTAAATGATTTTTCTCTAGTAAGTTTTTCATACACAATATAACTGTTCCTCCAGAGCTTAATTCAGAATATGTTAAATCATTGAGAAGCTTCCAGTTGACTTCAGAGAATGGTGGATCATGCCTGTATCCATGTATTTAATCTTTGCTTATCTAAAATGTCTTACAAAGCTGCTGAGTAGTATTCTTTCAGTTCTTCACAAAGAAGACATGAGGGCAGAAACAGGTGGATATTTTGCATTAAATTGTATGAAAAGCTCAAGAATAAGATCCAGGTCTTAGAATTTTCACCTTTTTTTGGCTGTAACTGATAAGAATAGGATTTGATCTCGTGGTTTAGAGATAGAGATGCATATATCTTCTCTCAAATGCCTCAACCATCTCGCTACTCCACACATTTATTTTTGTGATACCATTTGCTTAATATTAATTGGCAAAAAAAAGTGCCTTTGTGTGATTTCTTCTGGCTGTGCATAGCTCTAGTTCCTGTTCAAGGAGCTGCTGCCTGCCCTGGGTTTGCTTCCTGTGCACTGTTGAATCTTGCAGTCCACCTTCTAAGCAGTGGCACAGTGCCATTCCCACAGATGGGCCTGGAAAGAGAAATGCCAGGCCACCAGAAGGTTCCCTTGATTTCAGACTGCAAGGTCAGGTCAGCTTCTAAATATATTGGTGATACTGTAATTGATACTGAACTACTCCTGATTCTAAAGAGGAGTAGTAATTTCAGATGTGGTACTTAACATGAATGAAGTTTAGTACTTGTAAATACTGTTACTTTAATTGCCAGAATTTTAAGACATCTCATCTGGGCTGTAACTAACTCTGAAAGATGTCAGTTCTGAGACACCTTGAATTCTGAAGTTAGAAGGAAATAGCAATAATTATGGGAGGGAAAAAGGAAGCAAATACACAGTGAAAGCTGCTACATTTGTCTAAGAAAATTGTACCATATTTAAGAGGCAAAGCATGTGACCCAGAAGAGCCTGTAAGTTTCTTCAGGTGTTGTTTTCAGAGCTAGATTTAGAAACCTGTGCTGTGAGGGATTCACAGAAGTTTCTGCTGATTCTTGAGATGTGAATGAGTCTGTTCTAAATACTAAATAAATAAACGGATAAAAAACATGTCAGAACAACCTTGCTGGTTCCCATACGAACTGTAAATGAATTATTTGAACAATGCCTCTCTATGTTCTTCAAGTGTTGCCTTCTGCAAATGCTCACCCGTGTGAGCAGCTTTGCTCATGTGAGTATTAGCATTCAGATGCTTCAGTTGATTGACTTTCAGAGAAACTCAGCAGCCTGCATGTTTAACTAATCTATTTTCAGGAGACTTAGGCTCATTGCTCATGTGAAAGCTTCATCCTTCTCTGCAAATATCCATGTACAGAGTTTCATTTGGTACTTCGGTACAGTCATGCATCTGGTCCTATGTTCTTACAGCAGAACACTTTCTAGATTGAGAATCCATGTAGAGAATCTCTTAAAACAAACTGAGATTTATTTCAATTCTGTTCCGAAATGCTAAATGAAAGAGCAGCATATATTCTTCTGCCAAATGAAGTATTTAGCAAGGCTGTTTTCATAACAGTTATGTAGGAAGTATCACAAAATACGTAATTTACTGGATTTTAATGATGCCACCTGTACTGGTAATACAGGTTGATGTGAAGTAAAATTTCAAACACTTTTATAAATGAAGCAATTAATGAACTGAAGAGAGACAGATTATAGGATGGATCCAAACAGGTTTGGTGGTATGTTAAAGTTGTGGAAAAAGAATATCCCTGAAAAATGCACTACCATTCTGTTTTCATAGCAGTAAGTATCTACTGCTTTAGGTGTCTTACAGGCTTGGGAGAGACTTTGCTCTCAACCAGTATCTCCCTCCCAGTCATTGCTGTAATCTACACACACCACAGTAATCCGGGGGGAAAGGCCACCAAGTGTATGAGAAGGAGCAGTGAAGTTTAGTGCATGCTTTGTTAATTCTGTGATTTGCTTTGTGTTTAATTTTACTGCCTTTAGAATAAAGGACAAGACATGACCATGTTCCTTCAAAGCCCCAGGTAAATGATAACAAAAAGCAGAAGCACACGCTATGGTCATTTGCCCTTTTAGTCAGATGTGTACAGCAGAGTACAGGTCCTTTTTGATTCTGGGAAATCCCTGGGAGAGATCAGAGAGGGTCAGTGCACAGAGCCCATTGAAAACTCATCCTGAGTTCCTAGAGCGTGACTGCAGCATGATCTTGCTCCGAAATGTGCAAACAGGATAAAGGGATTCAGGTACCAGTGTGAGAATGGCCCCAGCACTCTGGCTGCATCAGCCTGAATTGGGCTGGAATACAATCTCAGTGAAACTGCATGTTTCTGACAAAACTAGACTAACACCCAGGAGGCTATGTAAATTCTTCAGAAGCTGGGGAAGTTATATTTAATAACTTCCAGAGAAAGAGAGCACCGAGTTCATACTCAGCAGATGCCTCTCCCCAAGGGAAAAATGTTCTGAATTGTGTCGACATCAAATCGTGACACACAGAAGTGATGAGAAATGGTCCTGCCCCTGCCTGGGCCGGTGTTCTTCCCCTTTTCCCGAATGGGATGGTCGAGTTGCTGCCTGAGTGGGTTTGATGTGCAGGGAGAGTTATTTGCTGGTTTTGGTGGGTGTGTGCAGGAGAGGGCTGAGGGAGGAGGAGGAGGAGGAGTGAGGAGTGAGCAGGGAGCAGTGAGCAGGGAGCAGTGAGCAGGGAGCAGGGAGCAGTGAGCAGGGAGCAGGGAGCAGTGAGCAGGGAGCAGTGAGCAGTGAGCAGGGAGCAGGGAGCAGTGAGCAGTGAGCAGGGAGCAGGGAGCAGTGAGCAGGGAGCAGTGAGCAGTGAGCAGGGAGCAGGGAGGTTCCGGGCTGGGTGCAGCTCCAGGCACAGCCGAGCTGGTTCGGGGAGAGCAGAACCTGCTGCACAGCGCTGCTGCTCCTGCCGGAGCCCCTGCGGAGCTGAGGAAATGGACTTGGACTGAGAAACCCCTATCAGAAGGTAAACCCCTTCCTGTGAAACTAGAGCTGAACTGGAAAGGGTCGTGGCTTTCCTGGAGGAGGGAGAGGGGGTGCAGCTTTGTGATGGCACTGAATAGCTTGCCAGTGGGATCATAATAGGGTACTTGTGCTTTTGTTCCTGTGCACCAGAAGGAATTTTTTTTAAAGGCTGTGTATAGTTCTGTGGTTTAGATAAAGAGAGTGCAGCTACACATGTTTTTAAAGTGCCAGGAAGAGAGGAGAATGGTGCAGAGCTTGGGCTGTTTCTGGTTGCAGCTGATTGCCGCTGTATGGAGGAACAATACAATTCTCTATCTTAAATAATTCTTGATAGAGTTTCTTGGCTCTTTTCATCACTTTGGAGAGTTGTTGCATAGAAATAAGGTTGGCATTTGTTTCCAGTTTCCCTGCCTTTTTGCTGAGAAGTGTGTTTTATCAGTTATTGTGGAATGCTGATTCTTTTTTTTCTTCATGTAAGGTTTGTTTGGATAAAAGCAGGGATATGAAAAGTTTAATAATAACTCAGGATATGGGTAAATGGTTCAGACAGGTTGCCTGTGTAACTGAGTAGCAGCACAGATTTAAGTTAGACTACCCTTCCCTGATGAAAGATACCCTGCTGTAATTGCTGAGAACACCACACCAGACACAAAATCAAAAATCTAGAATAAATATACCTGCAGAAAAATAACATAACTTGCTTGATGTAAAAATCTTTCTAACAGGATTTTAGTGATTCCCCCCATCAAAAGATTGAATTTGGCAGGAGGGGGTATCTGTAGTTGGGAAAGACTTGATCTATAAAGATGACAAAAGAGTATCTGAAGTTGACAGAGCCCTAACAGAAGTTCAGTTGCTATGGCAGCATAATCACAAGGCATTAACTTCTCAGCAGTGGTTTGGAAACCATCCTTCAGTCAATTGGAACATCAATAGGAAGGGGAGGAATGTTAAGAGGATGTAAAGATGGTGAATAATAAGAGCAGGTTGTAACAAGTAATTTGAAAAAATAACCAATTAAAGCTTCCATATTGCCACAAGGGGATTTGTGAAATCTCTCAGGTGCCTATAAAATTATGACTTATCTCTATAAATTGCTTTTGTGAGTACAGTGTTGCTGATTAGGATCTATATATCCTAGCAAAGCATCGTTAGCATCTACATTTTGATTTAGTTAAATATTCTCTAGTGTGTTTCTTGTATTAAATATTGCTAAAAGACTTCAGCAGGCTGATCAAAAGTCTCTAAAATGACATTTTAGTAGAAGCATTTATATTAGCACGAAGTTTCTTGTCATCACCAGCAGCCTCTGTGACAAATAGCCACTGCATGTATTCCAGTAACATGAAACAGACACTTAAAATAAGTGTCTTTTTTATGTCTTAGAGGTGCACAGAACACATAGCAGTTTTTAGCAGAAGAGTAACTTACCTGGATGAATTTATTCTTTGTGTTACATAACTGTATTAAGAATTCAGTTGCTTGGTTGTACTGCAGAACACATCTTGTTCTGTTGGAGCAGACTCCTTTAGGGAAAGCATAATATTCTGTTTTTATTTTGTAGCCCCCATTGCTACTTCTTTCCATCTTTTAAACCTTTGCATTGTGCTGGTGCAGACCTGCCACAATCACCCCCAAGAGAGATACAAAACTAACCATGATCCCTGCACCAAATTATTTCAACTGAACCCAGAAGTTCCTTCAGCATGGCAGCCCCACTGGCATTTGGGATGTGGTGGCAGGGGAATGTGGCTGTGCACTCTGCAGCAATATGAAATTATTTCAGCCAGTTACTTTTTGTTTCTCCTGGACAGAGATCACAATGAGAAATAGATTAAATGGTGAAGTATTTTTTTGCAGGATTCTGATGTTTCATTCTGATGTTTCCTTATCAGCGGAGAGTTTGCGACTGGCTTCTAGAAGACTAGGGTAGAGCTTATATCTGTCTCCCATAGAAAGTAATTGTTGGGAAGAATGCAGCAATAACGTGTTTGAAAGTCGAGAAGTGGAGAGGAGCCTGTTGGGGCAAGTCTGTAGCTGTCACCTGCTTGTAACAGACTCTATCCGGGTATTGTGCTCAGCATTCACTCCGTGAGGGCTCCGTCACCTCTCTCTTTTGTCTGCTTTGTATGGGTGTTTTCCTGAGGAGGGGAAAAAAAAAGTTAAGAAAAACAAATACTAACCCAAAAGATATGTTTGGAATCTCTAGGGACTTTGAAGTCCACAGAATTAACACCTGTCTTTACTGAGCAGGTGGTTTTACAGATGAAGAAATATGATTGTGTGAGTATTTTATGGGTGATTAAATGTTTGAAATGACCACCTGAAGTACTAGATGGGCAGATTTTCATTATATGCTCATGCTACATTAGAAGATCATACAGGTCTAGTAGCTCTTTGGATAAATATCTGGGATGTACGACATTTATTACAAGGCTTTTTATTTTTAAGAGGGAAAAATAGCACATGGTAAGAGATGCATCTTTTCATCACCAGCAATGCAGATAGTCTGGCATTTAAACTGTCTGTGAAACTAGTTTGGGATTTTTTGTGGTTTGCAGAGGTCAAGGAAATGAGTGTTATAAGTCATTTGAGTATAAGTTAAAATGTTAAGAAATTGACTTTTACATGTAGTATTTGGAGAGAGAGATTTGTTATGCATGAAGATGGATTTGCTGTTGCTTGGAATTCTATGAAGAAGTTGCATCTTGGCTGGATAATGTTTTTTCCTAGCAATGAGGAGAGTAAAAACTGAGGCAGTAAGAAACTTTAAGCAGATTTTTCTCGCCATCACCCTTGCACTACTGCTGTTGAGAGAAAATCGTGGAGATGCTGTACTCAGTTGAAGATCAGATGGCAGCAAATGTTGTTAGACATCCCTTTCTGCTTTATGTCCATCAGCTGTTCATCACTACAGTAATATTGGGAATAGTTTTTCTGTGGTAACTAGAAATCTTGATTTTTATATGGAGCTGAAGTAAACAAGACAGGGAGTAAAATCCCTGTGTCTTGGCTCCAGCATGCATACTCTGATTGGATATTCATGCCAACGAGGATTCAAAAATGTACTTGCATAGTTTTGCAGCTGTAATTGGAAATCATGTGTATCAGCAGTTAGAAGACTGAAAAATAAAAAAAAATAAAAAAAAAAAAAAAAGGACTTCTGCCAAAACTAAAAGGCCCTGCTTGTAGCAGAGTACATGTTGGTGGTCTGACATTTATTCCAAGTTGTTCTTTTTGATAAAGAGACAACATTTTCTCTGCACTAACTACCCACTCGGTACCCTGATGTCCTTTCTTATTCCCATTTTCAATTTAGTGTAACATAAACACTTTGGCCAGAATTACAAAACAAGGATTCCTGAGAAATGTCTGGATGTAGTCAAATACAGGCTTATAACTGATATGGGTGACTGTGGAGTGACTGGGAAGAAAAATACTTGAAGTAAATTTGTCCATTCCCTAGGCTGTCATCTGTTGTTCGTCGTGACCTCTTGCTGTAAGAGATTTCCAGAGGTAATAGGTAACCTTGCAATTAATCGAGGATAAAACCCATTCTTTAGACTTTTTTAAGCATTATCAGATCAGACTGGTTGCAATAGGATCAGTTTCCTACAAGAGCAGGCTCTAGTCACTAATGGAAAAATATATTCCCTGCTCAATTCCCACATAAATTGTTTCCCTGTTAAAATAATCCATGAGTCTCTGTGGTACAAACTGACATAAACTGAGTGTTGCATGTCTACTTTGTTTCTTACAGGCTGCTTTTATATTCTTTGGTTATTTTCTGTGGATGTACTAAGTCTGACCTCATGCTTAGTTGCTTTCTCCCCTCCTTTGGCCCTTGCAACTCTTGTTTCTCTGTTGGTTTTGGGACACTCCCTCTGAAGTGAATGCAGATATCAGAACAGGGCCCAGGCTTTGCTAAATCACATGCCAAAGCTTGCACGATTCCTGAATCAGCTTTCTGACAGACAGCTGGGAAGGCAGTTCTGTGGGACATGAACAAGAAACTTGGCCGCAGTTGTTCAGATCCAGTGCTGTGCTACACGGAGGTCCGGCAGGGCTGGGACTCTGAGGAGTGAGTTCTCTGCTTGGCTCCGCTGCAGGCATTAATTTTGGCCCAGGGTGAGTTGCTGAAACTCCCAAACTCTCATTTGCTTCACCAGTTAGAGTGCACTTGCCCTCCAAACAGTTGAACATGAGTTTTCCCTGAAGCTGCTCTCCCAGCTTTCTTTCTTCCCTGATTTAACTCTATTGGAAATTTTTCCAGTGTAACCTGTGCTCCCTAGGAGCTGCCTGATGCATTTGTAAAAGGTTCTCTCTGTGTAATGTCCATTGGAATGGATTTTAAGGTCACAAGCACTGCTAAAGTCATCTTGCTTGACCTTCTCTTTTCAAAATCAGAGCTTTTCCCTAGAAACCAAATGAAAGCTTATCCTTTGGGAAATTACCTGGTCATGAAAACTGCAGCATGATTGCAAGGCTGGAAGTTTTCCCTCATGCTGCTTAAATTACCTTTGCTTTTTAGAAACTTCACCTTGTTTTGAGGTTAAATTTGTGTAATTCCAGCTTTTTGATGTCACAGAGTTTTCAATGGGATTGAAAAGCTCATGCTCTTTCCTGCTATTACCTCTTCTCTCTGCTTTTAATCGCCTGTCATTGTGATCTAGTCCCCTCTGAAGCCTTTATCTGAGTGATAATTTGACTCTGAGTCCTTCAGGATCACAGCTGAAGGCTCACCTTGTGTTGATGGTTCTCCACTGAATTCCCTTCTACAAACCCACATGTACGCACTCACCAGTGTTTTAAAGCTTTTTTCTGCTTTTCCTTTATTTTTTTTGTATACATTAAATGATCAGAAGAGCCAGCCCTTTCAGGTACTCTGTGAGAGCCTTTTCTGGGAGATTTTTAATGATGTTCCCCTACTTCCTCTACCAGTTGCTGTTGTCCAGAACGTGGCCCTCCATCTCACAGGGCCTTTCTTTCTTGATTTGCAGGCATTTTACATCCGTCTATTACAACATGCTTGCTTGGTTTAGATGGCTTAAACAAGCATTGCCTGTGAGTCACCAGCAGGTTTACCAGGGAAGGTTTTATATTCTTGTCTTGGCCAGCGGTACCTCATGCTGTGGGTTGAAGGAAGTAATCTCTGAGGTATCTGGCTCAGCAGAGCCTCCCCTGCTATCAGAGCCATCTGTCTGAGCAATGCCTAGCTACAGTTTTCTTAAGATGCTTTGAGTTCAAATTATTCAGGTCTCTTAATTTGTAATTTAGATTAACAGGAAACACTATTTCAAAAAAATAAATCTTGCTCAATAAAAAGTATCAAATAGAAAATTGTCATTGTCAAATACAGACCTAAAGATACACATCCTGAATACTCCTGCCTTTTCTGTGTCATCTTTCATAATTTTTCATTTACAGCTCACAAGGGAGCTTTGCCTGATCTGATTTTGGGTATTCTCACATCATGCTCTAATAAAGATTTTTATTGTCTTTAAACATACTGTTCCTGGTTATTTCCTTGGTAAATTTATCTTTCTTATTATTTATTTCTAATGTAATGACTTAGCCATTGCCTTTTTATTTCTCTTTAGTTAATATTATCTCAGTTCTTATGATTGGGACACGCAGCAGAATGTCTTAAAGATTGTTGTGTTTTCCTTTTATGGTTACTTTAAGATCTAGGAATATGTATGTTCCTTCCAAATGCCACATGCATGTATAATTATATATGCATATCTAACACTGCTCTCTATTTCTGTATGTCCATACATGCACTCAAATAATGATTGGAGATAATTGCTAATTTTAGAAAATGATAGCAAGCATTTTATATTAGGATGACGCCCAGTATTTATTACCTGCTGCTAGGTGCAAAAAGTTCTGATTTATGAAATAATTCTCTTGAATTTTTTTAAGATGCAAAGGAGGTTTGTTACTAACTTTTCTAGCTAAATTTCAGCGGGTTGGAGTCAGCTGTATTTCTACTGACTGAGAGAGTTATTTCCAGTTCAAGTTACTTCCCATTGTTCAGCAGCTCTTGTTGCATCACTGCAAATACAGCTGCATTGGTGTGACCTGCTAATGCACAAACATCAAGCTCTGTTATTAGAGGGCCAGCCAGAGAAACAAGTCCAGAGACCAACAGCTACTCCATGTGAAGAGTTAAAAAGAGAAACATGGTCAAGTCTCATTCTTGAACTCCCCCATTCCTGACAACTCAGTGGTTCTGTCATCACCTAATGAAAGAAAACATGAGGATGACTTGGAAAGCGGGAGGTTGCCAGTGCTGCGGAAGATTGGATATTGTGTGTATCCGGTACAAAATCCATTCCCAAGGCTCCCTGCTGTCCCTTCACTTGTGGCACAGAACTGGCACTCAGCCCTGAACCAAGCCCAGGCTTTGCTCTGCTCTCAGCAGGCTGGGAGCTGGGGCTGGAATGGCTTTCACACCATGCTGCACACATGGGTCGCTCCGTACACTCAGCACACCTACACTGCACTCTTGCAGTCAGCACAGGCTTTTTTTTTCTGGCTGGTGGAGTCAAAATTACAGTTATTCCAGCATTAGGCTGTCTGAAAAGGCCCTTGGCACTATGGTGGAGTTACTGTAAAGTAGCTTTGCTGGTTAATTCTAGTTACAAACTAATCCAGCAATATGAATGTGGCTGTAAGCAGGTCCTTCCATTTCTGAAGTATCTTCTCATGTCAAAAATCATGCTGGAAAAAATGCATGTAAGATAAAGAACATTTAGTTATCTAATGCTTTGTGAAGCCTAAAGATTACAGGAGACACAGAAAGTCCACACCTGTACTTATAAACTGGACCTGTTCCAGCATTGTTAAGAAATAGAGAAGGGATTTGTGTCAGGCCATGTCAGATAGTTGCTTGTTGAGGAGTTCAGAATTAAAAACATATTCTTTGCAATAAATGGGGTTTAAAAGAAAATTAAATGGCAGGTGCTAGATTTTGTCTTCATATGCACCTAAAATAAAGGTAATGAAGGCAGTGAATTCACAGATTTGTGTTATAATTAGAAAGAAATGAAACTTAATAAAATATAGTTCATTATATTTTTTTCTGGATTGCTTCTGATTAACTCCGTATTCAGTTAGTGGGATTAGGTTTCTCTGTGTGTAAATATAACATAAGATCCTAGCAGAGATGATGCTGAAATCCTGGCATAGGCAATAAAGCTGTGTTTGCAATTGCTTTGCTCCTTTGCACTGCCCACAACATTTTAACGAACCACTTTGGGCTGCTGTGGGTACATTTCTTAGCTGGGTGGAATTCCCTTTTTTGTATTGACCTGCTGTTAACTGTGTAAGTGACCTGAATTCTCAGCTTTGGTCCTGCGTGTAGCAATAGGTGGATTTTCCCCATAAAGACAGAATGAACAGCTCCCATAAAGACCATAACTGAAGTTAAACAGCTCACCTGTGTGTGCAACTTGCCCAACTTCGGGTGTTGCAGGACAGTGAGGACTCAGAGCTGACAGTGCAATCACAGTAATTTCTAGGATCTTACTAAAGCAAGTCCAGTTGGTATCCAGGTGCCATGAGGGCTGTTCCTTCATGCCAGCAGAGCAGTTGCACAGCTGGAGATTTAGCCTGAATGGTTAATAGTCACATCTCTGCTATAAGGAAAAACTGCATTCCATTGCTGGCAGCAGCAGCTGATGGGTGTAACAATGTTATGTGTTGACGGAATTAACACTAACAAGTTACAGAGTTTGTTACAGTCCATCCATTAAGGAACATACTGGCATGACATTGTCAGTCACTGTTGTAATGCTGGGAAGTATTTTTGTGCAAAAACAGGCGCTGGCCATGAATTAACAGTGCAAGTGTTGATAACAGCAGGGCAGCTGGGGTTTTGTCTTACCCAAGGCAGCACAGCAATCAGTGGAAGGCTCTGAGGGTCTCCCATGTCTCTTTCTTCCATGTTGTCATTCAGATTTACAGTCACGGCCTCACGCTCCATTTCCCACTTTTCCCCAGTCTTGTGTATTGCAGCTCCATCAGCTTGGGAACTGCCAGTGTGAGCTCTGCTTCCTGCTGCTGCTGCATCCTCTTGCAGGTTGAACAGAGGCAGAGACTGTGCTGAGAGCTGTTTCTCTTGAGATGTTGTGACAGAAGTATAAAAAACAGCTTTAGAAGGTCCATATTTTAAAGATGCATATTAAACAAGCGCTAATTTTTAAAAATTTTAATTACACTTTCCTTCCATTGGTAGTAAGAGAGAAACTTATGGTAGGTTCTGAAATCATTTGGAAGCAAAGAAATTGCACTTTTTTCTTTTTTTTCCCTGAGCACAGATATTTGTAGTGACTTGTTAAACAGATAAGAGCCTGGGAAAAATGAGTGGACAGTTTGGGTCAGGATGTTATTAGAAGCAAATTTTGGTCTTCATAGTGTTTATGCTGTTCCAGCCGCTTGTGAGATCACAGAAGCCTGCAGAGAAGGAAACAATGGAATTTGATGTTACACCGAACATCAAACAGGGTTGAAGGTTCTGTGACCTCTGCAAGTAATTAAAATAAAGCTTCACTGGAAAATGGTAGGCTACTGCCACAGTTCCTGTTTTACAATTCATGACATTCCTTAAGGGGTTTAAAAGATGACTCTGAATTATTCTTTGTGCTGCTCCTTAGTCTTGAAGAAAGTTAAGAAATCAAGTCATTCTCCTCAGAGTTATGGTAGGCATAAAAATTGGATAGGTTTGTCCATCAAATGGGCCTATTATAACTGTTCACAAAAACTAAAAAAAGGAAAAAGGGGAAGTGCTTTTACTCAAATATACTCTTTCAACTACATAATAATTTTTGTAGTATTTAAATAGAAAAATAAAGCTTTCTACATGTTTAATAGCTCTGTGTCAGGTGACTGCTGTGTTATCTGAACGGAGAGTGAGTGAGCGAGTGCAGCTGTGCAAATGTAACACAACAAATATGCACTTAATTGTGTCCTTTGGCCAGCACAACATGTCTTTTGGTAATTAGTTCTTCCTCTACCAGACCCACTGGCATGTGAGCTCTCCTAGCGGGATTCTTGTTATTGTTCTCTCTGGCTCTTGTTCACTGTTGTTCTGGAAGGAAGGACAGAGCTGAAGGCATGAGTAATAGGAAATCTTAAGCTCTCACGTTCACCAAAGAGGAAAACATTTATTTAATCAGCCTAGAGCTTTACAAGCACTCAGAGAATAAAAGTTACTCTTGTGGGAAGTGGGGGCAGAGGGTTTGGACTCAGAAAATACAGTCCTTGGCTTTTGAAGTGCCGTTAGCCCAGGGTTAACGCTGTACATGAGCTCAACACAGGTACTTTTTCAGCTGGAGTTTTGGGACATGTTGTGTCAGCTTGTCTGCAGCTGTATTTGCAGCTCCTGGGTTGCAATAATTCTTGCAACCCAGTGCTGCATTGCCTTCTGTGACAAGGAGAAGTGACAGTACATTTTTGTCTCCAGGAGGTCCCCAAACAAGCCAAGTTGATAAAGTGAAGGTGAAGGGGTGTTGTCGCGTTGGGCAGAGGTTGGAGCATCAGTGGTTTGAGAAGGGGTTGTTCAGGAGCTCAGAGCGTGGTGTTGGTGCTTCCACCACCTGCCAGCCCTTTAGTTTACCTTTTGAACTGCGGGACGTCTCTGAGCTGGGGGCACACACTGTGTGACAGTGCCTCTGTTCTGCCACCTTCTCACTCCAGTCGTTACCCCCAAAACCAGAGGGAGCCATCAAAGCCCTCTGTAAACAGTCCCCAGAGGCTTTTAGAATGGCTTAATCAGCTAGGGAGGATTTGTAACATCCAAGTTGATGTAATTTAGGAGAACAGCATGCTGTGAAAAGGCTGGAAATTTATAGTTTCTGAGGCTGAAAAGGTGATCTACGAAAAATTTGGTATGAAAAATTTGATTTCTCTTTAGCAAATATTATTATAGGTCTTGGCATTGTCATAATGCATAATAGAGCTTGTATTTTTGCTCATGGTACTTGGAACATGTCCTCTGCAGAACAGACACATCCAGCTTCCCTATGTAGCCGATGATCCATGAATCCTGGTCAATGAGCCTCCAGGTGTCCTTCATAAGCATTAGAGATGTGATTACATGGTTTTAAGACTGGTTATGAAGAATACATTTCTATAATGGTTTTCCTTGATAGCATTTCTCCAAAGTATTTTATGTAGGACATTAAATGTAATTTAACCTGCTTTGTAGACTGGGAAACTGAAGATCAGTGTTGATACAATCCACAACACAATAGCATAAAATCACAGGGCTTAGTAGCCCTAAAAGGGCAAAACCAGATGCCTGTTAAGTGTGAATATTTCATTGCCTTGTAGATCCAAAAGGCTTTCCTAATACATTATAAGTGACTGCTTTGTAGCAACCATTTTCCCAGATGATCACAGCAAGTCAGGCATAGCAAGATGAGTCCTGAATTAGTTGAGTTTCAGAATGTTTTCCAGTGGATATCCACTGTAGAAAGGATCCCACCCATGAGCTGTAGAAATATTACAGAGGCAGAAAATGCATGAAACTGTTTTGGAAGTGTTTAAAAACAACAACTGCAGCTGCTCTGGTATGTGACCCCCCCAAAACCTCTCCAGTGCAGGGTGTGTTCGCACTCCGACTTCACAGGGTTGTGTTATTTGGGGCGTGGTGTTCATTCATCATCACTCACAGCAGGCTAAAATTTGGCCAGTTGTGTCAGTCCTGGGGAAAGACCTGATAAACTTGAAATTTATCCTTTTGGCTGTTCTGAAGAGGCAGGTGTACATGGTTTAAGCTATATTCCCTTGACAGTAGCTTGTCAGAAGTTTTTCCAGGAAAACAAAACTTCAGAGAGGCTACAGGTCTACCCATAATAATGTGATGAATTCTGGATTTCTTTATCCTATAAATTCCAGTCTTGATTGAAACTAATGGGACACTTCAGAGGTTAAGTAATTGCTAGGGAAAGTCAGGGATGAAGAAGACAGCCAGTAATGAAAGTGATAAAGAATGAGCATAAACTGTGTTTTTCTCTCTCAGTTCAATATTGGCTTTGTTGTTGCAAATAAAACATCAGTTCTATTTTCTCCCTCATTAGCTTTTCTTCCTTGAGTAAGCATATTTTATAGTGACTTTTCATTCTCCCTTTTAGCAGAGACCCTGTTTTGCCTGATAGTTCTAAATCTGCTGTGCAAAAAAACCCTAAATCCCATTACTCTCCCTGTTTGGTATATTTTACCCCTAAAGAGCAACAATCAAAGCAAAGGCAGGATCAGAGTAAGAGAAGTGCCTTTTTTCGCAGCTGAACAGTGAAATGTATGGCTAAACTAATAGCACACTAAGTCCTCTTCTCTGGCCTTGTATTGCTGAAATTCCTGGATGGGAGTTGTTAGAAGAGCTGCATGGTAGAGCTGGTTTTCTGGTAGCTGTCAGGTACTTTAATCCATGTGCTTCATCATCTCATATAAATACTTTTAAATAGAAAGCCAGTACAATGAATGTCAAATGAGAACCAATATATTGTTATTGTTCTCAATAGACATAATGAAAGGATGGATTTAGTAATGTTACAGTCTTAAGTATAATGAGGTAGGAAATGGTTTTGATGCCATTTTACAAGTCAGCTATAAAGCAGATATTTTATCCATATAACATCTCAGTGGATGGGGAGTATTTGTGAAAAAGGACTTGAAGTTAATTTGTTTGGAAAGCCAGATACAAATTTAAAGACTTTTAGAATTCTTTACTTGTCACTATGAAGGGTCATCTTCTAGGATAATTATTTTTCTATTTAAAAGCCTGATGTGGACATTGTGTGCTTTGTTTATGATGTGAGGAAGCTAATGTATTGATTGCTTTGGTCTCTTATGGAGAAGAAATTCCATTAATATTTGTGTCTTAATTTTTCCTGTCCTTATGGGCCTGAAATCTGATCAGCTTTACCTATTATGCCTATCAATGTATTTAAGAGAATGAATGACTCAGTGGATTTGGATTTGGGTAACAGGATCTAGGGTATTTAGGCCCTTTACATCAGTAGTTCAAATGCAGCCCAAGCTGTCTGTGCTAGTATAGCTTTTGAAGTCAGGCATCTATAAATTAAATTAATGGTCCCAGAAGTGGCTCTAGAAAGCTCTCTTCACTAATGCCCATATCAGCAGTGTAGAGACGAAGGCCAAGGAATGAAATGGCAGGTTGAAAGCTCATTCATTGACTAAATTCTTCCCTGACAATGGAGCAATTGACAAAAATGTGTTGTTTGGCAAAATGAGGAGGCAGCAGGTTTACACAAATTAACTGCAGTGACATTCATTGCCTTGGACTGCTAGATGATGAAGATTAAAAAAGATGTTCGTCAAACCATGGAGAACATCTACATTATGCTGTAGCTCCTAGCCAGGAAGACACTGATTGCTTGAATGGGAAGGTGTGAAGAGGAAGGGCTGGTCTGTATTGTCCTTTCTCCTACAGCCTTTTTCCCAAGCAGTCAGTGCTGGCCTCTCTTGAGGACAGGGTAGACCTCAGGGCTGCAGCAGTGTGGCAGAGCTGACATTCTCAGTGCTGTTCATCATGAGGGCTGTGTTGTATCATAACAGGTGAACTAGAAGAAAAAGGCGATGGTCAGTCAGCATTAATGAGTGCTCTCCAAGCAGTGCAATGCATTTGTCCCTCATGTCCCTTTTTTTGTTTTTGTTCAGGCAGGTGACAAGCATTATCATCCAAGCTGTGCACGATGCAGCAGATGCAACCAAATGTTCACAGAAGGAGAAGAAATGTATCTGCAAGGTAAGGATGTCTCCATTCCAAAACAAGAAAATCAGACACTGTGAGTTTTGTGTCACAGACCTCGTCTCCATGTAATATGAGATGGAGGACTATAGTCATCCTGTCTTCAGTAGTGTTCTCATATTTTTCACTTGATATCCTTTTTCTCTATTAGGTGGCCATAACTGTGGCTTTGCAGTGACTCTGCACCCTTGCTGTGCTTGCTAAAGCTGTGTAGCAGAAGCAGAAATAAAATTTTTTAGGCTGCCTCTGAATTTGATGTCTCATGGACAGCTTAGCCATAGACTGGTGTATCAGATACCAGACAAAGTGAAGAGATTTCCCCTGATCTCTGCTGATCAGTTTCTCTGCTCTTCTGGACCACACTCCAAACTGTAAAAGGCAAGGGAGAAATTTCCAGAAGCTGCAGTGAGTTTGTTTTGAACCATGTAGACCTCATTCCTCATGCACATTGACAGAGTCTCTCCTCCACTTTTAATCATATTTGCTTCCTTGCTTACTTCCCTATTATCTGGTCACATCTCTGGTTTTATTCCCATTTGCCTTATTTTTATATCTTTCTACAGTCACTTCTTCCTTGTATGTTTATTTTCATCTCCCCTTTCTTGTTTACAGTCTCACACTCCCAAGAATTGCCAAGCTTGGTTTTCTCATTATCTTTTCACATAAAAAAGAATATGCTCTTCTTTTTGATTGAAAAGTAACCTTGATCTGAATCCTACCTACTCTCTGAGAGGATAGCAAAGTAAAGTAACTATTAAGTTACAGTTATTTTTATTACTTTGCTGTGGTATTCCTCTTGGTGGAAGAATGTGTAATACCCATTTATGTAAGCCAGAAATAAAAGAGAAAAAGGCAGATACGTGTTGGGATTTTGTATATTACACTTAAGTTAGAAAACGTGCTGTACTTGAAAGGATTGTAGAAGAATAGGGGAAAAAATTATGAAAGTGTGGTCACAGCTATCTCTTGAAATCCTGAGGAGAGGTTCTTACTGGAGGAGTTCCAAAACAAGATAATATTTTTAAGGCATTCCTTTGAAGCTAACTTGTTTTATTTTGTAGTTTGTCCTTCCTTGCCGTCCCTCTCTCTCATCTCTCACTGACCTTATACCTTAGTCATCTTATTCCAGCTGAGCACAGAACGGGATGTGAAATTGTGTAGCAGCTCTGCTTTGCAGGAGCGAGGAGAGGCTGGAAGAGGGCTGGGTGGGAGGTACTGCTTTCTGATGGCAAATTGGAAAGACTAACTTGAAAGCAGCAGTTAGAGCATCTGGCAAATCTTCGTTTCCTCACAATGTGATGAAGTGCAGGCAGAGTTCAGGATGAGCATCAGTTTGTCCTTTGCTGTCATTAATAACAACCATTTGCAGCCTTTTGCAGCAGCCTAGCAGAGAGTGGGACTTTGGGTTGATTGAGCAGGCTTTGGTGTAAATTTCTGCTATCAAAATAAGGCAGAAGGTGTCATTTTTACTCAAACTGGGCTGGACTTTGTCCTGGACAAGTTCATGTGATAGGAGAGGAGAGGAGAGAAAACTGGTTGCTTGATTTGCTTTTTTCTTAGTGTATCTTTCTGTGGTTATGAATCCATGTTCCTTGTGCTCACTCTGTCTCAGGGGAGGAGCACCTCAAATTGCATTGCTTTGCTGTTCCCAAGATGTTTTCTGACTAAATAATGGAATTGCTGAGTGTGCTCCAGACTGTCCTGCTAAAGCTTTCCTTGCTGAATTCAGCGTGCTTGTAAGTGTGAGGAACTAAAAGCCTTTCCGGTGCAAAGCTCTCAGCTGAAATGCATGTCCTGACTCCATCCAAGTCACTGACCCTAGGGTGCAGAATAACAGCATTCCAAGCATTTCTCCAAAATAAAAATACAACACCACAACAATAAAGCTAGAACAAAAATCACATTGATAAAATACACGAAAATAGGTGGCCTCCATCTCACTTCTAATTGTCCTCTCCCTAGGATATGAAAGCACTGTTTTGGTATTGCTTTGTATAATAGAGGATCCTGGCAGGATTGTGGTAGAAACTTGTATTAGGAATGTGTGGGAAACCTGCAAAAGGAGAACATGGACAAACAAACTGTCTGTCTTGGGGCTTTCTGTGTTAAGGATGGTTGGGATAATGCTAGCAGAAGCACTCTGGCTTGGCACTGTTCCAACACATGAAAATGGAAAAGAAGCCACACGAGGAACTGTCTCTTTCTCCCTGACTTCCTGGTAGTACATTATTATATGGGCTGCCCTAGAAAGCTGTTGCTGAGCTATGATTGCCCATTGTTTAGAGGGATGCCGATGTTGAAATAATGGTATGTGCAAAGTAAAAAGCTGAATAAATGAGCGTGCTAGTTGGTGTTTGCCGAGTAAGCAAACAAACATGCTAAAAATGGGAATAATCACAATTTGCTGGACTGTTTCCGGTAGTGAAAAAGAGGAGTGGTGCAGCTTGGGAATTTGCACCCTTGCAAGCATTTTGAAAGAGATTGGCATGTTTGAATTAATAGTATCTACAAAGGGTAGTTGGCTCACAGTTCAAGATCACAAAAAATATTTACATTTAACTTCTTAAGCCTGCTCTGTCTGATTTGGATTTTTAAATGTCACATCTTTCAAATATCTTATCATTTTGTCAAAGAAAGCCCACAACCCTTAGCTAAGTTTCACCATGAAAATGGCATCCAGATTCCTGCATTTCTTGTTCACGTTCAGTATTCTCACAGGGTGTCCCTAAAATTGTGCCAGTTTGTAATAAATACTGCCTAAAATGCAGTGATGGCTTTCTCTTTGATGGTAGGGAAAGTTTAACAGAAAAGCATCACTGAACTGTTAAGGCTGGAAAGACCTCTAAGGTCATTAGCTCCTACCATTAACCTAGCAGTGAGGTACAGAGGAATAGGGATCATTTTTCTCAGGGCCACACAGGAAGGAAGCTCACAGCTGGACTTGAGACTTGAACCAAAATCTTCTCATTCTTCGTTCATCCCTGAGCAATAGGTGTCATATTCAGAAAAGTATTACTCGGATCACTTCATATCACATGAACTTACGGCCTTATAACATGAACTCTCTTCCTCCTGCATGGCCAGGGCAGGGCTCCCTCCTGCTCTCGCAGGCTCTGTGGGCTCCTGGCTCTGAGGCTGCTGTTTGTTTACAGAGAAGGCTGTTGGTGCACTTTTCCCTGTTGTCTGATGGTTTCCCTTTGCCAAACGCACAGTTTCTTCTTCCTCGGCTTCGACTCGCAGCCAAACATCTCAGCCCCTTGATCCAGAGTCACAGCGTTCTCTCATGTCTCCTGATGGTGACTCTGCTGTGTTCTGCTGAGAAGTGAAATGATTCCTGCTGCTCTTTACTTCTGTACCAAGCCATGTAAGGGCTTGTTAGAAGAAAATTTCCGGGCGCCCTGACCCATCCCTGTCCTGTGCTCTGAGGGTGGGGTTTCCTCTGGCTGCTCTTGAGCTAATAGTCACCAGCAGGAGACCTGGACTTGGATCTGTTTGGTTTCTTTGTGGACAGAGTGAAGAGGTGATGTTCCCCCCTGCAGATAGTCAAGGCTCTGGATTGGCTTTGTGGTGACTGGAGCGAAGTATGAATTTGACTGCAGCTGCAGTTGGTGTTAAAAATCAGTGTTAGTTTTTGCTCCGTTTCATCTTGGCTAAACCTGCCAGCAGCTTCCCAGCAGTGACCACAGTTTACACTCTGTTCCAAAGGACAACTGAAATGGGATGGAAATGCTCCCTGCCCCTGACATTGCTCAGTCCTTGGAGACAGACATATACTTCTACTTTATAGCATAAGAAAGAATCTCATATTTTGGGAAACAAACAGCAGAGGACTTGACGTTTTTAGTAGGGTTATATCTGGAATATGCCGTGTGGAAATACCAGTGCCAGTGGGTCACACACAGCCTGGGCTCTTGCACTGGGAATTTTCTAATTTGCTTTTCCTTTTACATTTTGCTCGGGGGAAGAAGTGGTCTGAGTTGTATTTTACAGTAACTGAATATGACACCTATTGGTCAATGGACTTATAATCAGAAATCCCTTTTTATGTGGGACAGTACATAAGGGGAGAACATATCAGATAACCATGGCCCAGTTCCTTTGCTCTTACCCTCCATCCTGCCAGAGGAACCCTCTCTCTTTCAGTTCCTCCAGCTGGTGCTCGCTGACTCTGTTGCTGCTTGAGGCTGCTTGAGTTTTAATTAAGAATGTGTGCAAAGTGCTTTGACAGCCTCAGGACAAAGCTGCTGTAGATATGCCAAGGATTTGAATATTTTTTTGTTTCACTTGTATTTCCCATGAGCTAGACTTTAATGTGAATTACTCTCATAGTTCATACAGATTCAGCATCTGATGCAATGAAGAGATTCTCTTTAATAACTGACTTGCCATGACCAGAAGTCATCTGCTTTGCTCTGAGTAAAGATGTGTTTTTCCTCCCTCAGGTTCCACTGTCTGGCATCCCGACTGTAAGCAATCCACTAAGACTGAAGAGAAGCTCCGGGTAAGCTGAATTTGTGGCTCAATGACACACCATACATTTTGCACACACAATAATTGAATGTTGTTTTTAAAAGAGTGACTTTTTCCATGTTTTTTTCACATAGCTGTCACAACTCTGGCAGAATATACAGTGGAGGCACTTCAGAGGTATTGCTCTGATTTTTAGGCTTACCACCTTCACATACCTGTCTCAGTGCACTGCCTTAAAGATAGTGTCATTTACTGACATACAGACGTGGCCAAGTATCTAAGACACTTCATTTCATATCTCAATTGTTGTGAGAGAGACTCTTAAGGAGAAGATATGAACAGGGCAAATGCTATCATATATTTTAGTGGTTTTGCACATCTGTGTAATTGCTCTATAGTTATCCCCTGTTCTGCGTGGTTATTTGCAGCATTTAGATGAGATGAACTCTTCTTTCTTTTCCATCAAAGTAAGCCTTAACCTAAAGTGATCCTAATTTGGATGCCAAAAAGAGCCAGAGTTACCTTTGGAGTCATATCAGCATATTCAGACAAACTTTCTGGGTCAAACCCTCTGTAACAATGATGCTGCACTGATAAATGCTAGAGCCTGGCTTTTTGCATGAACCAGGCAATTCCAAGCCCTTATTCACTGATTCATCCTCTGGACAATTTTCTCTTTCTGATGTCTCAGTTGGTCCCTTGAATTTTGCTAATTTGCCAGGAGATGAATATTAGAGACTGCATGAATAAATGGTCTTTCAGATAAGGAAACTAAGAGTTGCTGGTATGAAGATACCTATGACGTCCTGGGGGTTGTATTCTATGTGGGGCTCATTCACAGGAAGCCACATCCTTTAGCATTTATTCCACTGTACTGGTCTGTAAAACATCCCCCACAGAGAATTTTTTATGGCCATAGGTAATGTGCAGATAAATTCTTGTTGAGCAGAGTTCATGTTAGTGTGGGCAAAAGCATAATGGGTATAGATGGGCATGTGGTCTAGAATGGCCAAACCTCAGTGCAGGTACCATGCAGCATTCACACATTTCTGTTCTGTCCTCACTTCTTGTAAGAAACTGGAAAATTATACCAGACTGGATTTTCTTCCTCAATGAACAATTTGAATATAATACAGTATTTTGGCCATGCTGAAGTGTCAGAATGCTTGTGTCTTCTAGTACTTGGTTGCAGTACAAAACCTCCCTTTCACTTGGACCCAGGAGTCTTATCAAAGCACTCCTTATCAAAGTACTGCGGCCCTTACTAGCCTTCTCCAGCTGACCTTATAAATCAGGTGGATTATTTCCATTCCCCATGGAAATGGCCATAGTCCTCTTCAAGTATTTTCCTTTTTGTCAGTATTCTCCCCCCTCAGCTAATTTTAATTGAAGTGAGCGAAGTAAATCAACTAAGTCACCTGCAAGGCTTTGCCTAAGTGAGTTCTTGCAGGAAAATGAAGTGAAGCTGAAGAAGGCATGTTGAGGGAGCGTCTGAGCGATGTCACAGCACAGCTGTCCAGCATCACCATGCTCCTGGAGGAGAGCTTCTGTGCAGAGGTTTAAATGTCTTTAAAAGGCATTGATAAATGCACCATACTGAAGCTGGCTGAGAGATGGACCATTTTTAGCTTTTATGGGATCTCATAGACAGTCTCTGTCTACTCTGGTGCAAAGTCAGACACATTATTCTAAAACCAGCTGGAGTTCACTTTGATGACTTTGACACGTGCTTCATCCTGTTGACCCAGATGAAGGCAGTAGCAAACAGGTAGGTACAGAAACAAAACTGGGGGAACTGTGTGCTATTTGAGCATGTCAGCACTAAATTGAGAGCTGTACTTTGTCTGAATGTCAGTTTTTTATTCAGGGTCAGGCCTAGATTTTATGGTGGTTCTGCAAAAAGCCAGTGCCATTGCCTATTTGCTTTCTGAGTTTCCTTTCCCCATAGAACAAAACAAAACAAAAAGCCTTTTTATCGTTGAAGTCACTTCAGAAGTTTTCAGCAAGCTCTGTTTTCTCTCAGTAACTGAATTGTGATATAAACTAATCAGCATTCGAGCTGGTCAAGATCTGAGAGGGAGTTCATAAAAGCAATGGTTGCTTTAGATCTTTTCCCCATGGATATTTGTGGAAGTTTACAAAGACAAAACAAGCAGAAAACAAAGCAACCATATGAATGTTACAAAAATATATATTGTTTAGCTGTTTATCTACAACTGTCTGGCTGTTCATGATTCTGCAATGGTCAATAAGTAACAGATATTATAACACAAGTAGATATTAATGACTTGATTCAAAAAAGAGCTTAACCACTGAACTGGGGAAACTGCTTTCCTTTTCACTCATTTTTCCCTTTTGTGTTTCATGACAGCATTCCTCATCTGAGTTCTTTTATCCAAAGAGTCTGGTTCTGCGCAGGCCACGCTCTGCAGAGGTTTGCTGTTGTGTTTTCATAGTGTTGATAATGATCTTCTTTACTGAGAAGATTCTTCATTATTGTCATTTGCTGCACTTGCTACTACTCCTGCCACACAGCTTTCCTGCTATCACTTGCCATCATGGGCACTGACGCTGTATTCTGCATCACTTGTTTCAGTGTTGCTTGTTAATTCTCACATTTTTTATTTTGTTTAATGAAATGCTTAAAATTAACTTTTTTATTTTAGATTCAGATGAGCTTTTGGGGGCTGTAGTATTGGTCTTCCAGTATTCCAGAAAGTTTTCCTTCTGAAACAAAAAATTAGAGTGCAAATATGAAGCAAATGAAAATGGTGAAAAATATCTGACTTTAAAGCGATGGTTAAAAAGAAATAGTTTTCCATGAACAATGACTTACGTTTTTAGAAAAACAAATACTATCAGTTAAGTCAGTTCCTTTTTTAATCTATATTTGACCAGCTACCCATGAACACTTTAGTTAAGAAAATGCTTACAAAATCTCAGGTTTGGATATATTCTGTGCACTGCCTGAAAGAATTTTCCTCTCTAATCTGGTGCACATCCACATCTGACTTGCCAAGTCCTCTCTGTCCTCTTGATTCTGGAGAAGCTTTCTACTTTCAGATTTTTCTGAGTTTGCTTTGCACCTACAAACACCACCCACTACCATTTCTTCTCCTTCAGGGCAGTGTTTATTTGTTGGTTGTGTCTGCTCTGGGACGTGTGGCTGTGCTGATGCGGGTGCACCTGAGGTAGTTTTCACCTGATGACGAGCTCAGAGTACACTGGTATGGACCTGGCACAGGCTGGCAGCAGGCAGACAGGATGGGAGTCCATGCCACTGGATTTCCTTGGTGTTGGTTTGTGAAGCCTTCACCTCTCTAATTGCAGAGTAGGTGATGTCCTGTGTCAGCCGGGGCAGGGTGTTGGTGTTAGATCCAGCCTGGAGGGTGGCGTTGGGTGGTGGAATCCAATGCTGGGATTCTGGGAGGGTTAATGCAAGCCCTCTACCCTTTGTCCTGCACAGCGGTTTAGTTACTTAACTACTCTTGAGCACCGCTCTCTTTGTTAGCTACAGATCTATGTGTCAAGAAAATTCAGCATAAAGGTGTGTAATCAGTGCTCTTAAGGCCAGCAGTGTCTCTTCAGTCCTAGGCTTTACGAAATTAAATGTTGGAGTCTGAGAACAGCAAACTGTGGGGCCATTTCACTCATCTTTTAAGCCAGTGTGGTAACTTTTTGCATTCAGCTTAGTATGCATCTGTCTGAGTTTCCAGTGTTGAAATCCAGGAGCCTTAGGATTAAAAAAACAAATCCTATTCAATGTATTAGAAAAATATGCAAGGCAAAATAGGAGCAGCCCACGTCAAAATAAAGGTATGTTCTCCTTCTTGCTTCGTAGACTGTGTAGGATACAAATAGCTTAGGGTCAGATGAATATGCTCTTGTGTAAATTTGGTCAGTACTAAATTCTGTTTAGATGTACATGTTGTTCTACAAAGTGTAACTCAAGGCAGAATTTGGCTTCAAGTCTTTTTCTACAGAGTAGACACAATGATACTGTCATTGCTGTTGCTATAAAAGTGGGCCAAAGGCTTGAATCTGCATGAAAATTGTAGTTTGAAAATGGTAGGGTGAAATCCTCGGAATTCTTTGAGAAGCTTGTGTTGAATTCAGTGTGTTCTGGATTTCCCACTTTATTTTCTTGTTCTTCCCACTTAACTTACTCTTGATGAAGACTAAGTTTGCGTGAGTAGTATTGCAGAAGTTTGGTACCAGCATACCTTCAGTGATTACATGCTGAAAATTCATTCTCCTCCCTGGTCTTTGGGTCTAGAAAGGAAAGAAAAATTAGTTCTAACCTATTAATATCTGTCTGTGTGAGTTTGAACTAAACCTGTTCACTAGTTTTGTCTTGATGCATATTTAGTGCAGAGAAATAAGGAGTGCATGCATTTGAAGGAAACACTCTTTTAAGGAGAAGGGTACGGTTAAACCAGCAGAGAGGCACAAAGAATGCTCTGACATTGAGGGGCTTTGTTGGTCTTGTGCAGCCATTGAAAATTACAGAAATCCACAGGAAATCCATATTTTATGAACCCTGGTTCCAAGTCCTAATTAACTGTCAAACCTTGCAATTGATGGAGCAGGTAGTCAGTGTAACAAGTACTGAGAAAGTACTGAGAAAGTCAAATCCCTCACTGTTGCAAAGTCTGTCTGCCCAGTAGAAGAAATTCCATCCCAATCTTCTATTAGTTGATTTATAACTATGCTTCACTTAAAGTAGCTTTTGAGGTTTAGAGAATTTTCTTCAGCTATAATGTTAAATGTTATTAAGTGAAAACATATTCATTCTTCTGCAGCTATTATCACCGCCTTGCATAATGAACTCTATCAAAAAATTAAGGCAGGTACTGTAAATGGTGACGATGCCTTTGTTAAACGATAGTGCATCCATTTGGCCAGATGTTCTTGGGATCAGTTTTGATCTGGTTGCCTGCACTTGTAAGTTTTTACAGAGCATGATGCTGAACATCTGTACTTGAGAATGCCAGAGCCACCACATTGTAGCAGCACCTGGATGATGTGAATGGCTCTAGCGGGGTTGGTTTGTTTTTTTTTTTTTAAGAAGTTATTTATTTAGATGGTGTACCATGCATGATGACATGACAAACAGGGGTAAATGCAGATGAACATCTTAAGCTTTGTAGTCTAATATTAAAATACCAGGTTAATCAATTTGGGGCATATGCATGGGTGATGTGATTATTGAGCACTCAATTCACAGTGAACCTAAGAGGGATGAGCATGACAATTGGTATTACCTCTATCAATCTGCAAATGAAACCGGTAAAGAACTTTTGTGTTGAAGGCAAATGCATGGAATGAAGAACAAAAACATAAAAATAAGAAGTCTGTGATAAAGTGGGAAATACTGAGAAGTCTTGCAAATACTTTAGATGCTTTGTGATCTGGTTTTTCCTTTGGCTCCTTTAATGACATGCATGAATTTTTCTTGACTGAATTTCTATTTTTTTTTTTTCATATACTTCATAGACTTTCTGTATTTGGTACAGACATCCTATATTGATATATTTACTACTGTTGCATCCATTTGCGTGGAAGAGGAAAGGAAAAAAACGATGACTCTTCTACTGTCAGAAAATGTGGAGAAGCCGTGTACCACCAGAAAAGAAAAAAAAGATTAGCTCTTCATAGAAATTTCCTTTAAATTTCTCTGCACAAAGGTGGCTTTATAAAAAGCTGTGTTTGAATCCTTCAAGGAAAAGAACAATCACATAAAAAATGTTTCAGATCTGTTTGTAGAAGAAGTAAGGCAACTTAATTTGTTTTATTACTGAGAGTGTAGAACAAATGTCGCAGGACTATTGTGGTGGAACTAAATACCTCTAAATTATTGCATTCATTATAAAGGACTGTGCCCCTTTTTTTCACCTCTTTTCTTTGAATAATGTGTGAAAGAGATGCTCTCGTGTTATCTCCACATCTCCAATGTTAAAGGTGACATCAGGGCTTGCCCTGTTCCTGTTTTAGCTGTGCTCTGATCAGCTCCCCTCTAAGGTGGAATTCACACCCCGGTGCAGTGACATCAATAGAAAACTTGACCTCCAGTGTGTCTCTTGCCACCTGTTTAAGATACAGAGTGACAATGGTGTCACACAGGGTCAGGGATGAAGGTGTAACATTCAATCTAATAAAAGCCATACCAGGTCACGGGTTTTCAAACGGGAGCTATTGCAGGTCTCTTAGGAGAGGAGCCAACCATAGCAACTAAAAGTATGCCAGAGAAACAGCTTATATCAAGGAATCTTTAGTGTGTGTTTGTTAAAGCAAGCAGCATAAATGTTTTTAAGTGCAATGCAGTTGTCTTTAGGGGAAAGTGCAAAGCTGTGAAGGATTCCAGACCATATGGGAAGAAGCAGAGTAGGAGAGAGCCATCTGTGATGGAAACAGCCTGTGTACCTCAAAATAAGAAACAGGGCAGAGTGAGGCAGGAAGAGTGAGAGTAGATGTACAAGTCCTTTTTCATGCTGTCTTCAAGGGTATGTTGTAGACATAAGCAAGGTACAGGACTGGGAGCTACTAGAGGAGCCTCAGAATTCCAGATCTGCTGGGATTCAGCTCCTCAGGAAAGGAGCAGAGTGTGCTCAGGCAGTGGCTGGCAGCAGGGCATCCTGCCCAGGCAGTGGGGAGCTTTGCAGTAGGCAGAAGGTAAAATTGATGTACACAGAAAGAACTACAGAAAATAGAAAACTGGTTTGAAGGGTGTCATATCTGGCTCATGGCCTTGTTAATGGGATGGTAAAGAGGAACTTGGAACAGAAACACAGGGAGGAAATGAAGAACAGGTGCTACAACTTGCCAGTCCATCTGACAACTCCTCCTGTACTCCAGGGTTAAGAGCGCCTAAGAAAGTTATTATCAGGATATGGCTGAAAGTATCTTCTTAAGGTGTCTAACTTTATTTAACAGATTCACTGAAGTGATACATGCAAGTGAATTTTCCTTAAATGAAGAGATTTTTAGCAGTGGCACTAAGAGATGAGACTAAGGAGCTGGAGCGAGGACTGAGAATTTCTTGTTTTCTGAGGCAATTATAAAAGATCCAAAGGGCCTGCCAAGTGAGAATAAGCCATAACTGCCTCTAACACTTGTTTTCCTACAAAAGGGAGAATTGAGGAGACAAAAGTCTCAAAGTATGTCTGCCAAAAGCCAAAGGTAACAGAGACACCCCTAACAGTACCTCAAGTACTTAATACTGTTCCCTATGTTGTAATGAAAACAACTGTTTTCCATAGTAACTGCAGCAACATGTTACATGTGTCTCCACTCAAACAGAGTGAAATGGAAGAATGGAAGGGGGAATAAAGTGTTTCTCAACTGCAGCCAGATTTTCCAGCTCAATTCTTGTAACATTTCCATGAAACAAGTGCTTGTTGTTGGGTTTCTCCGTTTGATTCCATCATGGGGGGAGCTTAAGGGCAGATGAGAAATTTCTGTTCCCTTTTGTGATGTAGGAATTTGCAGCTACAGAGAGGAAAGAAAAGACGCACGTAAAGGTCCATCTGAGAAAATGTTCTCAAACACGCTCTGGAGAGGATTTGTGACTGTGTCAGTCCACAGCTACATCTGCTCTCTGTTTGATCTGAATCCTACGTTTTTTGGTGGAACACATTCAAAGCCTTTTGTTTCTCTAACCCTCCCCGAACGTGGTGACTTCATTTTCAAAAATGAAGTCAGAGAAAGCCTGCCGTATGATCCATGACTAGTCTTCAGCATTTTAGATACAGATGGTTCCAATAGCTTCTCTGGCTTTGAAATTTAAAGTAGAAAGTCTCTGGGGTCAGCTGAAAGGTTCTTTCAGGAAATGTATACAGAGAGATAAGATAGGTCCAGTAGCCTTTTTGTGTTCACTCCAATATTTCCTAAGAAACAGTGAGCCAGGCTGTCAAGCCTTGTTTCTCTTCAGGTGTGCATGAAGGTCCCTTAGTCCAGGGGGCTTAATGTCACAAGCTGATGAGGTAAGGACTGTTTGCCAGGATTTAATTTTGAGTGACTCTGAAGTAGCCCACTGCACTGGTGTCATCAGAGTCAGCTGCTGCCATGAGGCTTTGTGATGGGATTTGGTTCTCTGCAGTCAGCTAGGGAGCGAAAATTGTTCATGGTTTCTCAGTTGCAATTGGGATATGGTTGACTTCCTTTGTGTGTCTGCTGTGTGCCAAGTTTAGGCGTAATTGTCACAATAACCAGGGTGACTTTTGATCAAATAGAATGCTTTTCAAATGCATCAGGTTTTCAGGATCCCCATGTCTTGGTGACCAGTTACTTTGTCTCCTCTCACAGAACTTCACCCAGGGCATCGGTGTCTGTTTAGTCCTGACAGTGTTGGAAAATCTTGTAAATGTGACAGCACTGGCTCTGTAGGGCTGAGAGTGTTCTCCTGAGTTTTGGTTTGCAGGACATTGTCATTAAACATCATGACTTTTGCCATATGGGGAATCATGACATTTCAACCAACATTTGACTTTCCTGCTGCATCTTGGTTGTGCTGCAGATGTAGGGAACAGCTCCAGGCAAAGGATTTCAGGTCCTACTTAGGAAGGCTGAATTCAGTTCTGATGATTTCACTCCTACTGGAAATCCAGGGATTGAACACCTGGAAAGAGATAACGTGTGTGCTGTGCTCCTCACAACAGTTTTGTCTGCTGGACTGCTGATCCCTACAGTGGTTTGTGAACTAACGTGTTGCTAAAATGACCAGCAGGACTATCCTGGATGGTTCTTTGTATGGCTCCTACAGTGTCTCTGGCAGGTGTTGTTTGGTTTTGTTCATTATTGTTGTCAGTCTAGTCTTTTACACTGTATGATTTAGAAAACCTCTTCCCCCCTCACACCACTCCTTCCCCTCCCAAAAAAAAAAAAGCCCACTTGCCTCACAAGATTGTGAAATTTGCCAGAATGCTTGCATTTGTGTTGACTTTTTTTTCCTAAATTCAGTTATTTTCAAGATATATGCAGATTTCTTCACTTAGAATTGCCAATGGCTTCAGATTGCTCTCAAAAGTTCCCTTTTGTTTTTCAGCCTACAAGAACATCATCAGAAAGCATTTATTCCAGACCAGGTTCCAGTATACCTGGCTCTCCAGGCCACACTATCTATGTAAGTATTCCTTCTGATGAAAAAGCTGCAGAGCCTTTGCTTGCCCATGAACTACTCATGGTGAAATAAATCACTTTTATCCTGATGCTTTATTTTAGTGCTTAAATTGTTAAAACCTTCTCCATGTAGCTTTTATAGCTACAGGATTTCAAGAGCAGGGTAGGCCATTTCCAGGTCACATTTCTCTTGGGAAGGTACAGTAAATCTTTTGATGTCACTTGGTGGTGTGAAGAGGGACTGAGGGCAGAGGGGTCATTCGACTTTGTAAGGATTTTGTGAGGAGATCTGTGCACTTTGATACACAATTTTTGAGAGATCTGCTGTCTGCACTTGGGGAATAGGGTCAGCTGCTCTGAAAGAAGTTGGCTGATCCAACACCTTCCATTTCAGACGTTCTGGTTGTGAAAGAAAAGGTGTTTTCAACTTAGAACAAAAATGTTATTAAGCATAATGCTGAATCACTGATTTTATAGCTAACCTGGAGATTCTATAGATAAAAATGTAGAATAAAACACAGAAATTTGGCAGTTACATTTATAATAATGCAGAAAAAAAGTCAAACTTTCAAATCTCGTGTCCTGAGTTAAACTCTAGTTCTTCTATCCATTTCAAGAACCACAAAAATAAACTGATATATGAAAAGTGTTGACACTGCAGATATCAAAAGACAAAGCATGTTCTGGAGATCTGCCATTCTGTGGGTAATATCAACTTCATAAAATGTAGCTTATGAAATTTAATTGCTGTTCAAAATCACCATCTGTAGGGCAACATGGTAGCCTAGATCAGAGTCTACAAAATATCCATAGTAATTTATATTGGATTAAGAGTATCCAGGCATATTTGCAGCTCATTAAGAGACTGCAGTAAAAACAATACAGAAATATCATATATTAACATACCTAAATATTTTAATGGTTAAAATGGCTTAAGGTATTTCTTTATATCTGGTAATTAAAAGCTAAACAGATTTGAGTCTATTTTTAGACAATGACTGTCCTAACTATATCAAACCTTGCTTCTCTGGCAAGAAATGTTTTGTCTTGTTTCTAGTTTAAGGCATTGTTTAAGAAGCACCAAGACCAGTGGTTGTTAGAGAGCTTGGGAAGGCAAATGCATGTTAATCTGAAATAACTAGGTGCTAGCACTCAGGAAGAACAGAACCTAATGTGAGTTTCCTTATGCAATCTACTATGAATACATAAAGTATCTAGTAGAAGTGTTCCAAAACAATTTAAATATCTTCTTTCCATTTTAGTCATCAATGTATTTCTGTAAGGTGGGTAAAAATGTATGATGAAGTTTTTCAAAGTCTTTCTGTAAGTAAAGAAAGATATTAGTTATCTAAACTAAATGTAAGGCCTTTTTCTATCTCCCTCTAATGGGTGCAGCTGACTTTGGAATTTATTTCCTTGTCCCATTTTTTAACTAGTCAAAATGCCCTTGCAATCTTAGTGGAAAAATTACTCTGTGCTTGCACCATGTAGCTAGTAAGGCTTTAGTCAGAAGCTTGGGCATAGGATGAAGGATGAATGCAATGTAGTAATTTCATTTGGGTGTTTGGATACCCAGTCCTGACAGTCCTCCTTGTCTTTTTATTTCCTTCCAATAAGTTCTGTTTCCTCTTGTGTGCACAGTTATAAATTGAGTATCTGTCTGTGGTCTTCAGCATGAAATCCTTTTGTAATCTCTGTAATCTGCAGACTAAATTGATGTTATCACCCATTTTACATATGGGAAAACAAGAGCAGAAAGGTGAAAATACTTGCCTGAGGCCACAAAACGAGTCATTTGCAGAGCTGAAGTTTCTGGCTCTGTACTGGGGATAAGAAACTTTTGTAAATAGATCTGTATATGCCATGCTCTTTCTTCCCTAAGAGGAGAGAAAACACTGAGCTGCTGGAGAAGAACAAGAAGCATTCACTCCACATGTAGTGTGCCAAAAAGAGCTTTCCATAGCAACAGTGTGACAACAAATACACAAAATCGTAAATTGTGTAAAACAGGAATTGCCAGTGCATTTGTGTAAGTTAATTTATCTTCTGTCTTTGACCTTTAGGCAAAAGTAGACAATGAAATCCTTGATTACAAGGATTTAGCAGCCATTCCCAAAGTCAAGGCCATTTATGACATTGAACGTCCAGACCTAATTACTTATGAGCCATTCTACACTTCCGCCTACGAGGACAGACAGGAGAGACAGAGTCTTGGAGAGGTAATGACCCCCAGCACCTCCTTCCGCTGTGCACTGCATCCAGAGCCTGCTTCGCTTCCCATCGCACTGCTGGAGATTGCTGCTGCTGCTGCTGCTGTTCACACTGCTGTGTCTGTCTCATCTGGGGTACTGGGGACGCTCGTGATGCTGCCTCACGTGGGAGAGTGCAGGATTAGACGCCTGCATTAACACCAGCAGAGGCATGGCAGGGGGGAGGCTTGCAGGCTGTCTGTGTGCATCCTCATAACTCCCATGGATATCCTAATCCTTGGGAATGGCAAAGTCCAGAACATGAGGCAAAAGCCAGTGTGCTGCTGTGCTGTGGAGCCCCAATATTCACAAGAAAACAGGAGAAATACCAGGATATTCTATGGACCTAGAGCAGCAGGATACTTACCTCACACATACTGAAGGGAAATAGCTATCAACAGAGCACTTTGCCAGACACACTGGATAAAATCTGAACTGTGTCAGGATGAAGTGCTCTTCCACCTGGGAAAGCAGGTTAATTGTATAATAGAAATACCTGCCTCACATTTTAACCTGCTGACATTTAGTAAGGATTCTTGTATCATGCAGCAATAAGAAAAAGCTATGTCATTTATTCTTCTAAACTTGTATGGAAAGGTATCTTTCAGATTGTTGGTCCCCAGTTTTCTCAGGTGAATTTCCATAGCTGCAATTATTATTTACATGATCCCAGTGCAATCTGTGAAGCAGGTTTTGTCATGTAATACCATCTGTCTGTGAATCAGACTTCCTGAATGCAAATCTAAATGGATGTGGAAATGGATTTACCACTGCAATCTCAGTGGCCTTACTGACTGTAACTGAATTGAGTATGAAGATAAGTTGAAGAAAAAAGAATTACAGTAAATCATTCAGGCACCAGTGGTCTGTAGATGACCAGATCAATGTGACTGGTAATCTGCTTTCTTATCAGTGTTCTGCCCACTGGCGGGTCAGAACTGCATCAGTTTTTGTCCTTTGTTCTTTAATGTTTTATGGAGTCAGTTTTTTAAATCATGAGTTGGAAATTCAGCTCAGGAATAAAATAAGAGATTAACAGGTCAGAACATTACAGAATTTCTCCCCTCCAATTTATGTTGGTAGTGAATCCAGCTGGCATCTGGTTCAAAACCACTGTGAGATGCATTGGTGACCTCTGACCAATTCCAACAGGCCTGACCCATTCCACAAAACCTGCTACAAACATAAATCTCTTGTTAGTCACACAGGGGGAACTAATCTCACCAGAGAAGGTGAACTATTTGTTAATCCTTAAAGGGAAGCTTCTTACTGATACACAGTATGTTGGAAGTTGATAAAGCAATATGGTGTAAGTTGCCTGCTTTTATGCTTGTTCTGGGTATAAGCAAAAGCCTTTGGGGTTTTCTTACACCATATTTTCACTAGCATTAAATTCAGTTAATCTCTAGTGACTACAGAAATTTGTTCTGGAAACAGAAGGGGCTCTCACCTTCTTTTCAGAAGATCTTGGGTTTTCACCCAATGCTACTGCTGACTTCTGTCACCTTGGGCAAAAAACCTCACCTCTTTGTATCTGTTTCTCCTCCCTTCCCCTGCCCTAATGAGAACACAAGCCCATTGGGGTGGAGTGATCCCTTACCCTGTGTTTGTGTTGTGGTAGTCGAGTGACAGCAATCTTGGTACAACGTCCATCAGTCCCCATCACCTTTAAAAAGCAAAGAAGGTGACACGTTTAGTTGTGGAGACAGTGATTTATCCTGCGTTCTCTTTGCGAAGGGTGTGTATGTGGTGGTGTTAAATAAAAGGGGCCCCTCAGTTTATGTTTGTGCCCTCACCATGATTTAAAAAGAAAAAGAAAAAAAATCGCCAGTCTCAGCAAAGAAAGATTTTTGGGTGTACAAGGGGAGATGTGCAAGAGGCACCAAAATTAATCCAGAGATGGACACAAACCTCAAATATAGGGAATGGGCTACAAGGAAATGATGCACTTTAGCCACAGAAAGCAAGAAAACACAGCACGGCAGGGAGAAGACACAGCGTGCGGCTGTGTTCTGTGCTGCAGAGGCAGGGCAGTGCCCGGACAGGCTCCCACCCGCGATCCCTCTCTCGGCTCCATCCCGGCTCCATCCCGGTTCCATCCCGGCTTCATCCTGGCTCTATCCTGGTTCCGTCCCGGTTTCATCCTGGTTCTATCCTGGTTCCGTCCCGGTTTCATCCTGGTTCTATCCTGGTTCCGTCCCGGTTTCATCCTGGTTCTATCCTGGTTCCGTCCCGGTTTCATCCTGGTTCTATCCTGGTTCCGTCCCGGTTTCATCCTGGTTCTATCCTGGTTCCNTCCCGGCTCCATCCCGGTTCCATCCCGGCTCCATCCCGGCTCAGACCCGGCGCTGGAGCCGCGCTCTCCCGGCGCCCTCTCGCGGGGAGCGCGGGGTGGCTCCGCCGGTGAGCGGGCTCCAAGGAGTCAAACAAGATTGGGAATTCGTTTTCTGCTGCCGAGGCTGGCCCGCAACAGAGCGAGAAAAGTGTCCAGAACCTGTCAGCTAGTCAGGTTCTTCAGGGCCTGTCACTTCTGCCTTGCAAGCAGCATCCTGATGGGCAGTAGAAAATTTTTTGTAAGTTTGATCACAATGAGTCCTCTTCCTCTTCCTCTTCCTCTTCCTCTTCCTCTTCCTCTTCCTCTTCCTCTTCCTCTTCCTCTTCCTCTTCCTCTTCCTCTTCCTCTTCGTCCTTTCCCTTCCCTCTCTGGAGCCATCACTGTGTTTCACTGGCTCTCTGCTCTGGACTGGAGCTGCTTTTCTCAGTTCCCTGCTCGGTGTGGTTCACACTGACCGCAGTGTAGCCTTCTGTGACAGCCCAGGTTTTAAAAAACCTGGAGAACCAAACGTTCCTTGGCAGCCTCAGAGTTCAAGATCTGACAGTTCACCTGGGCATGATAAAGCAGGCACTTGGCTGCACAGCGTGGTTCCATTACCCAAAAAGCAATGAGATGATGTTAGCGTGATGGAGTGAAAACACATGAAAGGAAAAATACCTGAATTCAGCACACTACCTTCTGGGCTGCCTTCTCAGTCTTAGATTCCTATGACTACCTTTTACTGTAGCCATTTCCTCAGCATCCAGATAACCCCAGCAGATGATAGGAAATTCATTTATTTAAACTGACACAGAAATTGCTAGTAGAAAAATGTGGAAATGCACTTCACAACACGTGGTTTTTTAATTCACATTAAAAGTTTTAGGTTAGCTCTCAGTTTTCGTGGACAATGTTGTTCCAAAGCACTGTGTATGGTATGTTTCATGTGGCGCAAAGTTTTTACAGCTGCTGCTGTTAGATGGTAGGAATTAGGAAAATAAGAATGTAAAATACTTTCAAGGCGTTGATGGAAAGTAGCAAAAGCAGTTTTTAACAGCTTTATGGAAACTTGTGGAGAAGGAGACATCCTGTATCCAGTAAAAAAATGTTGCTCTTTTGTTGGATACTTCACATTCCCAGTGTCACGAGCTCCATGAGAGTGAATGGTCTCTCAATCCAAAACGTATGGATATTTACTAGCTGGATATTTATTACTAGAAACTCTGCATACATTTTACACTACTGTTGTACATTAATGTAGTAGTTAGACCAGAATCAGCAGTTTTGCTTCTGAGATATTATCTTAATAGCTATATCATTCTGTAATAACTGTGGTCTTATTTTTTAAAAGTATAATCTCTTGGCCAGTTTATTATGACAAATAATATTGAAGTTTTGTGCACAAAGGAAATAATTAAATCCTGATCTTCCAGCTTCAAATTGTCTGGTGGTTAAAGGGCACATAACTGGTAATTACACATAGCCTTTATTCTTGTTTGTACCATCAACATATGCATAATCATATGTTTCTTACAAAGTTATTCCTTGCCTCAGTTTCCTTATCTGTTCTACAGAAACTTTTTGTAATATTGTGCGTGTTTCTGCCCACTGGCCTTTGTGCAGTCCTTTCAATACACATGCTCGTAATTCCTGTCTGTTCTCCTTACGTAACCATGGAGGAACACAGAGATTTAAAGGAGATCATATCAAAGAAATGCTGATGACAACTACGTGCTCCTTTGCATGGGTATGAAATGTAAGGCCTTGGGGAGAAGTGCATTTTGCCAGAGTGTGTGCGTTGGAGGGAAAACATGCTTCATCCTGAAAGATATTTTGTATTTTGATTTTCCATGCAAAGCTCTGAGTTAAGTTTATTTACTTTCAATTTCCATTTGAAAGATTTCTTCATAACAGGCATGGCTACTAAATTAATAACTCTTTCTGATTTTGATCTTTACAGCTATGTTTTAATTACCACAATGATTATATGGCTAAGATGATCTTGCATGATACTTGACTGAATTAATCATGCTTATAAAGATTCTCCCAGAAACTTTAAACTTCAATGATTTATGGACCAGTTCCTGATCCTGAGCAATGTGGGAAAAGCAGGTTCCGGTGCTGGGGTGGCCTCAGTAATTTCTGCATTGCCAGTTTACATTGCCGTATATCAGAGTATCTGCAGCAATGTTTAGATTACCTTTTTCTGGACCAATATATGCAGTCTTTCATAACCTTATGTTTTATGTCTTTGCAGTCTCCAAGGACATTATCACCTACCCCTTCTGCAGAAGTAAGTTCAATGGCACCTTTGGGGGCAGCATCTTACTGTGATTAGAACTATTCACTCGAGCCAGTGCAGGTGTTGGGTTTATTAGCCATCAGATCCATCTCTGTTTGCCACACAGGCATGTTTTCTGAATGTTGAAACTTAACAAAAATTGTTTCTAAGAAGGAAACATGAAGCTCTTATTGACAGATTGTACAAAAAGTGGAGCTGGCACTCCTCGCCAATAGCTGTCTGTAAAGCAGAGCCCCTTGTCCAGCAGGCGTCACTTCTGTACATTCCTGCTCCTTGTGGCACAGGCGGATTCAGATCTGAGGAGCTGCAGGATTTACAGGAGAAAAAATGCTGCTCTAAGCACCTAAACAATAACCCATGCTTGCTACTGAAATATCTGCAGTTTTTTCTTGAAGAAAACAACTATGGTCTGGTTTGGTTTTGCTTTGCCAGAGGAGTTAATTTGAACTTCATAATAACATGAAACATTTCGGAAGTAATTTGTGAGGATACAATAGATGCTTCTCATGCAGAATCATTATCATTGCATTATCATGTTGCTTATTTGCAGCATAAAAGTTGTGCTGATTGCTACTAGTTAAAAATTAAGTGACTGTAAAATTTCTTGTAAATCTTCATGCATTGACATCAATCCTTTCCCTTTTGTCCTGGTTTAGTTTGCTTCATGGAGGGGTGGGGGGTGAGGGTGTTGCTTGTTTTGAGGTTTATTGTTTCTTTCTTTTATTGGCTTTCTTTACCCCCAAGAAACCAAGTAAACTGAATTTTGCTATATGAGAAGGTGTCATGTTTTCAGATACATGGGGAATCTAATTTTGATATAAATACCTGCTGATGTAGGTGGTTGTGGCACAGAGTAAATTTACTCCCAGAGAGCTCTGTGCTGCAGGTATTGAAGGCTGGTCTCCACATTAGCTCTCTGATGGCCAGCTCGTGTGTCTTGTGCAGGACACTGCAGGACACACATGCTCTGGATGCAGCTTCCCTTACGGAGTCAGAGAATAAGGGCAAATCTAGGATTATACAGAATTTAATAAAAATTACAGGTGCAATTGGAGCCTTCCAAGACTGAAGTCTGACCCAGACTATAAAAATGGATTGGAGCAGATCCTTGGAGAGCAGCGCTAATGAAGTGGGCTGAAAGCTTAAGGGATGTTGCTATTTCAGTCACTTCTGCTGATGCCTCCAGATCCACGGAAGTCAAGTGCTGCTAAAAATGTGTAATGTGCATTTACATTCATCAGTGGCTGCCTCTGTCCTGCAGGGCTATCAGGACGTTCGGGACCGCATGATTCACAGGTCAACCAGCCAGGGCTCCATTAACTCTCCCGTGTACAGTCGGCACAGCTACACCCCCACCATGTCACGATCCCCCCAGCATTTCCACAGACCTGGTAAGGGCAACTGCATTACGAACACATGCAAAACTTGTTTCTTTATTATGCCACTCAGTGGTGCAGTGAAGCACTTCTTTCTCTTAGAAGTGAAAGTTTAGGATTGAAAAATTGTGTATTTTAATGTCTCATTTTCTGCCTGGTTTTTTGTTCTTGATTGACATAGTCTTTTTCACTAGGCTAACTGTTTCTTGCATCATAAATATGCATCTTCTGGTTTTGTTTCCAATCAACTGTTTTTAAAATGTTTATGTTTCTGAAAAAGAATGAAAATTTGCAGCAGTAAATCGCAAACTTCATTCTGGAATTTGGGAAAAGTATCAGTTATTGTAAACAAAAATTATGGCTTGACTGTATAGAATTTAGTAATGTAGGTTTACTCCTTTGTAAAAAAATCATTTAAAGCTTGGTGCAGCCATAGAATCTCTTATTCAGAAGCAAAACACCCATATATTCCAAATTGCTAGTAATTTCTTAAGATATGGACTCATGGTTCACAAGGTATTTCCTTAATTAAAGCCATAGGCAGTTGCCTGGGAACACTTGAAAACACAAATTTTATTTGCCAGTTTCACAGTGTTTTACAAGTTCTATGTACAATATAGAAAATGTACAGGTCATTCAGGTTCCCAGTGCCTTCAAAATTAGTGGTTGTGTATCTAAAAGCAAGATATGAAAATGAACTATTCATCCACACCCAAACTGCATAAAAATGTATCACTAAATGCTATTCATTGAAGGCTTCTCAAGACTGATTTTATTGTGTACGGTAATGAATCAAATCTTTGTGATCTGTTTTTAAATTAAGTGATACAATCGCACGGTTTCATCTTCCTTGGTGATTACAGCTGAACAGTTGAGATGCCAAAAGCCCATATGCAATAGGAGCTGCATTTTTAAAATTAAAGATTCATAATAGAGCCACCACTGTGGAACTTGAATGCTGTAGCCATTTCCTAGTGGGGGTGGGCTGAAAGCAGCCAATTGTGTCTGTCAGTGAATGCCTTATTTAAGGGACCCAAGGGAGGGGGGACAGAAGCAAATTGTGTCTGATCCTTAGTGCTGACAACATGGCTGTGTTTTAAGATGATGTTACAACTGAAACTGAAAGAGACTTGAAAATGTGAAAAAGCTGCAAACTTCTGTCCCTTGATTCTGGCAATTCTGAGGAGATTTTTCCATTTTTATCAGTTGTCTCAGGGATATGAACAAAGTCAGGCCCTCTTCCAGACTTGACTGTGATTGAGTTTTACTGTCTGTGTTCAGTCAAAGACTTTCCCCAGAAGTGGTCTCTGTTTATGTAACTCTTGTGATGGCCAGATGGGCTCAAGCCAGAGTTTGGGTCCAAATGTAAAATATTCCAAAGTCCACAGCCTGAAGGATTTTCTGAGAAGATATTTCTTCAAACTTACCTCTGTTCAGATGATCTTATCTTGGGCTCACCTGCTACTGTTCCTTATATGACACAGAAATAATTCTGTACAATTCATCATTTGATGTTTCCTACCCTGTTTTGGGGTGATTATTAAAGCTACTTTAATAGTTCTCCTACAGTGATTATTTTCCTACAGTAATTACTCATGTTGAATAATAGCACATGTATATGTACTTTTTTTGTTTTCTCCTAATGGCACTTCTTTTCACCATGTTATTTGCAAGAATAATATCTCTGAATAAACCCAGAGGCCCCAGAAAACTTCTCTTTTGCTCAAAGCTAGCCCTTGAGAGAGAAGTGAACTGCTATACTGACGTTGTCAGCATAAGGTTCTTGAAAAATCGAGTGCTACAAGTTCTGAAAAAGTTTGCAGCCTTTTCCTCCTGCAGTGCCCTAGCTGATGTTGGCAGCATTTTTGGAATGTCTTAAAACAATAGAAAACAGCTTGCATGCCTCTTGACTGACATTTTTTGGTCAGGCACTTTTCAAACCAGCTGCTTTCTTAACTAATTGAGCGTTAATGTTTGTGATGTTTGCATGCTGGTAGCAGGCTACTTTCTGGTAACAAGGCCTAGGCCAGAAGCTCATTAAGCCAATGATGTTATGCTAAATTAGCGATGCAGTTCAAACCTAAGCCTCTCTTCTAATACTTCCTGTAATTTTGTCTAACCTTTGCGGACCCTTCGGCGCGTCTTTAACCGTTTTGTTTCTTTCTCCTTCCTTCTTTCCAGAATCCTAATTGTTCAATGCCTTTTTTTTTCTCCTTCCTTCGAAGCCTCCTTCCCTGCCTGTCTCTTATTGCTTTTCTTTGTCTCCGTTCTGTCCTGTCCCCCGCCTCCCCGCTGCCGCAGAGCTGCTGGCTCTGGGTGCGCAGCGCGTGGTACCCCCGAGCAGCCGCGGCCCCGCTGTCCATGACTCCCGCCCCAACTCCCCCTTCCGACACCACTTCATCCCCCATGTCAAAGGTAAGGAGCCAGGCCCCTCTCCAGGGAGTACCCTCCAGGCTGGAGATGTGTTAGCGCTCTGGCAGAGCTGATAAGGCGTAGCTCTGGCAGGTTGCCTACGGCTGTGTAGCTGAGCATGCCTCAAAATGTGCCGCTGCACTCGAAACTACGTTAGAATAGACATAATATCCTTTTTTTTGGAGGAAATATGTCATTTCTAAGGGCCCTAGTTGAAGCGTCACCAAGCATTTACCTGGTAAAAATACACAGAAAAGCATTGTCATTTATTACTCAGAACCTGTATGTGTCTAATTTAGCTTCTTTCTAAAGCAGTACATAACAATCCCTTCAGGAGTTAGCTTATCAAATTTAATTATTGCTGCCACATTCTTAAAACATGCATTAACAGAATTGACTACAATATTGCCTGAATGAAAGCAAGGTGATCAAAAATATGGGGAAGAGAAACAAAAGATTATATAAAGATCAATGGCAACAAAACAGTTAATCTTTTTTATTCACATTGGCAATAATTAGGGCCCAAAAAGTAAAATTAAAATCTTTAGGCCACTCCTCAACTAGTGCAAATCATCAGACTCTGCTGAAGGCAGTAGCACTGCAAGGATTTACGTTATTTGAGGATCTGGTCTTTTTTTCAACCTTTTATTTTCCATGGTTTGATTTGGAGGACGATTATTCTTTCACTGTGTCCCTTCAAAGAATTAATTTAGCTCAACAAGCTTTTAGTTTTGTTTCTTGCTTTCTGTGAATGTGGTTCTACTTTGATTTCTATTGGAGCACTTGGCTGGGCCGTCTCTTCTGTTGGGGGAGAAGGTCACAGTTTATATCACCTACAAGAGCTCAAAAAGAGAGAGTTGAGTAGATTGAACATAGATTCCAATCTGGCACCATTGATTAATGTAGAGAATCATAAACTGGAGATAATCAAAAGCAGTTGTAAGAAAGCTGTTGCCATGAACTTTCAGGAAATGCTAAGAGATTTCAACATCATAGCTCTTTTAGCATTCAGATGACCACTGCTAGTTTTATTCTTGCCTTTTTTTAGATGATTTTTGATAATCTGCACTGTCCACTTTCCTATTATGTCGCTGTCTTTAAAAAATCTCACGTAAAAAGATTGGGACCCTTAAAAATATATATACTGCTCATTTCAGCTTGCAGTTAATTCATAGTCCTTGCAATTTCAACATTTCTTTGCTGTAAATCCAAATTTATGCTCACACTCTTTCAAGTGGCATTTTCATTCTTTTTCTGTTGAGAAAATAGCTTCTTCAACAGATAAATGAGAAGAACTATTGGAAATCCATGCTTATTCTTTTCAGATTTCAACAAATCACCTGGCACGTAGATCAGGTGTCTTTCTCGGTTATTGGTACAAAAGGCCAAGTGGGATTACAAGCACTGTAGACTGAGTATGGTTTTTATCAGATGTGTCACGGAAGATGTAAGAATCCTCAATTTTCTGAAGGCCTGGACAGCATTTAGGTGTCACAACTCAGCAAAGCACCTGAAAGCTCCAATTCATATCCCTGTGACAGAAGAGGCACCATGTCATCTTTTTACTGTCTCAGCCTTTCTCACTTGTACTTTTAACAAGAAGGTGAACTTGATGTAGGCTTCTAAGTAAGATTTCACAAAACCCATAATTTTGGGGTCTTTTCCCTTTAGGAGTCAGAAAATGCAAATTGTGTCTAAACTGCTTTGGTAAAGGGGCATGATTTCCCAGCAGCATAACGATAACTGAAGTGTCACAAGACACATTAAACCTGTGTTATTTTGTATAATCAAGTCAGAAAAGTAGGCATTTAGACCAGTTTCAGTGTGTTTTCATGCAACATAGGGCTTAAAGAAGCATAATGATTAAGCCTCATAGACATAGCCAAAAGTAAAGAAATTGGAGGATTGAAAGGGGCTAAATATGACTCAGAAAGTCTTAGTGAGAGTTTGTTGATATAACATATATGTTGGAAAAGCTGGAACAGTGTGTAGTGTGCATCAGCTTAGACTTCATTTAATCTAATTTGGACTCTCCATTGAATTTGGTGTTGTCTCAATAAAGTACTGTCTTTGCTATGAAAGAATCAAAACAAGTCCACGAATGAAAGAAACCCTGACCCTTCTGAAATCAGAGACAAAACTCTCATTGAGAGCCAGGATTTCATCTCACATGCCTAGAATTTTTCAGAGGCATTCAAGAATATTGCAAAGCCCCCAAAAGATTTCCATGTAAAAGAGTTCCAAAGTAATGTGTATTCCTTTGCTCACAGACCTTCCCATGAGGAACCTACCCACCTTCATAGAGAATTTGGACTTTGGTTTTCACAGGTTCCTGCTCTCCTCCCCTGAGGCAGGTCTCTGAAATCAAATGCTTTCTATCCCTGATAACTATTTCCAGGGTTTTGTGGATGCAGATGAAAGTTCTGCTCGGGAAAACAGTTGTGGTTTTGCTGTTTCATGATTTTCAGCTTTGTGTGTGAAATAAGGGCTACACATCTGGACAAGAGGATGAAGGATAGTTTGACAAAACCTGAATAGGAGTAAGGATTTCAGGTACTGCTGAGCTTGTTTTCCTACGTCTAGTCAGAAGCAGAGCAACTAAACCGCAAGCTGACAGAAGGCTCAGTGTTGGTTGCATATGGGTTTTTTGGCCTGATTCTGGGAGCTGAGCCTGCAAATCCCCCAGTGAGCCCGGTGGTGAGCTCTTCAGAAGGCAGCAGGGACCTGCATTACACTGGGCTGTGTGTAGGCAACCAATTCTATTCCTGGCTGCAAGGGCAACCTGCCGAACAAATTCAGCTATAGAAAACAACTGTCTGATGGAGCAAAGAGAATGAAAGGGGGGAAAAGCCTCTGAATTTCCCTTCTGTTGTGCTCTAGTGATTGATTTTTAGATTAAGCTTGTTCCATTATCTCTTAACATCCCCCCACCTACACACAGGCGTATTCAACTTCGTGCCAGGGATGTGAGAATTCTTTCTACAGTGTTGGTGAACTGGAGTGCTCTTGTTGGTTTGGAGAGTTAACACTAGTTACAGCATATCTGGAACAGTAAGAGAGACTTCTGTGCAGGCAAGGAACCCAGATTTAATGGGTTTTTATGTAGCACTGCAAGCAGACTGGCCACGAGGCCCTGGGAGGCAGGTAGAGGCAGTCAGGAGCTCTGCTTTCCTGTATGCATCTGCACATTCCGCAGATGTTGGCACTGCTTCCATAAATTGTGGGTGGTTTTGCAGCTGCATCCCAAGCACTTAAGCCTCGTTATGAGAGTGGGCTCCTCAGGGATGTCCTAATGGGAATCTAAGTAGATATACCATTCCCTCTTGCAGAGCTTGCAGGTAATGAGGCTGCATCCCAGAAAGTGTAAAAGGGAGTTATTTGTCACTTCTAGCAGGAGTCATTAGGTACCCCAGGAAATACAAGCCAGCAGAGACATCTGTAAAGCATCACGTGCAGGATGATACCACAGTAACTGTCTGCCTGGTAGTGGGTGCGTTACAGAGCATCACCATTCTCTCTAAACACATTGTGCCTGTGTCCCAGATACAAGAGCAGCCAGCATTCAGTTATGGGTGTGACGCTCAGCTCTGTCTAGCTGAGGTAGAGAGGGGTACAAGAAGGGTTTCTTCCCTGTGTTTGTAGCATTGCAGATTGAACATGCCCACATTTCAACTACCAGTTCCCAACAGGTAAAATGGATTTGTGACTCCTCTGTTGTGACAAGTCCACAGATCAATAAATCCCTTTTGTTTTTTCTCTTTCATTGAGTGTAATTGCTAAAGGAAGCAGAAAGTCAGAGTGACACGTTCTCTCTAAACAATTAACTGTGTCTCAAGGCATATCAATATTCGTGGGGTTTTTTTCCTTATAAAACATTTATTTTGCTGAAAAGTAACTATTAATTTCTCAGTAGAAGCAAAAGACCTAAGTAAAATCAAGTGAGGTGTTTCACCACCATAATATCTCAAAGGCTGAAGGGGTAGAACACAATATTGGAATTGCTAAGTAAAGGGCCACAAACTGAGATATAACTGTAATTTTTAACTAATCATTCAGGCTGCTTTTCAGAGTTAGCAAACCCAGCACTTACTGTTACCTGGCCAGAAGCTCAGCATCACTGAACCCAAAATACAAAACCACCACCAACTCATGTGGTTGAAAGAGCATCATGTCATTTGGGGCTGAAATGTCAAAGTGCTAAATATAGAATTTTGCTCATGCATTCTTCTGGACAAATTTTATAAAGCCAACCCCCTGAACTGTGCATGTAATTTTTAAAACATTCATATGCAGTGGGTTAACTTGTATACTGGCTGAAGCCTCTGGGACACATCTCAGCCCGGTTTGTAAAGAGCATTTTTTCTCTCCCTTTGGGTGCCTTTAGACTGGCAGGTGACTGTTCAAGTAAAAGAGGATTTTTTTGTGTAGATTGTAAAGAAATCTTCTTCTTTCCTTTTCCCAAACCGATCTCCCCATCCCATATATATAAATAGTGTGCTCAGTCTAAGGTTTTGGTTCCTCTAACAGGCCACAGGAAACAGGCCTGCAATTTATTTTTTCTTAAGTTTTATAGCCATCCTGTATTTGTTTTCATTCCCTCCTCTGCCCTCCATTTTTTTCTTGCTTTCCTAATCAGCACTTCTAGGGTTTTTTAAGCCCTTGTGCATACTTCAAAAATGTAAGGGGTGTGATGCTTCCCTACTTTTCACTGTCGTGGTCACCCCCACCCATGTAAAAAAAGCACCTGTGTGGATGGTGTTTCCTTGTGTGAGTGTGCTCTAGTTTGAAGAATGGCACAATAAGAGGCAGCAGCCTTGTTTCAAGGTACACACACAGACCACACAGACATGTTAAAGTCACCCTGGCTGTAAAGTCTTGATACTTGGGATCAACCATCGTGGTTGTGCAGCAGCCCTCTCACCCTGACGAGACACAGGAACTGCCAGGGCCGTTGGATTGCTGTGCTGCATTGTCAGGAGGCACAGGAGGAGTCCCAGTAAAATTAATCCTACAAGTGGAACCAACAGCGTGTGCAAAATGGAATTAAGGTTTTTAGGTGTTAGATTCAGATTTGCTAAATCAGCAGTGGTGAAGTATTGTCATCAGAGCCAAATTTGGCATAGACGAGGTTTGGAGTGGCATGAACGATGTGGGTGCAGCCGCCAGATGGGTTGCACTGCTTTACAAATTATTTTGCTGTATCAGAATTTTCCTAAACCAATGAAAGAGTGTGTAAGGAACAGTTATGCCTTTTAATATGGGCCAAGTGACCTAACAGCTATTTTCTGTTTCTGGTTTCTGTACACTTTTGGTTTAGTGAACTGTAGTAACTGCCAGCATCTGCTTCTATCTGCTTTGGGTTTGCATATCAACTACTCTGCTCCGTGTTTGCGCCTTTTAATTCCAAATATCAATCTCCTTACTAAAAAATCATTGCCAAGTAACCTTCCATTCTTCTTTTCTATACTGCCCATCTAAGCTACGAGCACACAGCTCCTGCCTGCATGCCGTCAGAATGAGTGTGAGCTGCTCAAACCTCAACTCCAGCCTGAACATGAATTTTTGTTTCTGCAGGAATATCAGGGGGGGAAAAAAGTCACCAGGGCTACTACCAGTTCTCCTTATTGTTTGTATTTATACTTTTGGTTCAACTTCTTTTCTCCCTGGAGGTTTTGATTCCACCAGTTTTGTTTGGGTTTGATTGGGCTTGCTTTTTTTTTTTTTTTTTTTAAATTGCTCTCCCTCTTCTCATTTTGTTTTCTCCATTCTTTCATTGGAGGCAATGAGCCGTCCAGCGGTCGGAACTCCCCTGTCCCCTATCGGCCTGACAGTCGCCCTCTCACTCCAACTTACGCTCAGGCCCCTAAACATTTCCATGTTCCAGGTAGGAGCTGGCACTGTGTGTGTCTCGCTGTCCTGTCACAGTGTAGAATGTAGCCTTTGTAACTTCTGTCTTGTCTCCATCCTTTCACACTGTTTACCATGGGTTGCACCCTCAGGGTTTGGAACTGCTTCTGGGCTTGTTGAGAGGAGTAGTGCCTTAAATGTGGGGGTTTATTTGGATTTTTACCTATTCCCTTGGTCAGGTGTTTCACTGTTAGAATGCTTTGTTTTTCAGGGTCTGTTGATGGCCTGTGAGCTGAATAGGAGCCATGCAGGGCTTGATTTTTCTCCCAGTTTGACCAGCTGAGCACCAGCGTAGCTCTGCTAATTTTAGAGGAGTTGGTTTTGATTCACATGCAGAAAAGAGGTGGCCAGAGAGCCATTACATATGTTGTTCATTCAGATTGTTGTGACTTGTTTCCTTCTTGAACCCAACAGTTCTAGCTTAGTGTTCCCATTTTCTAAAGAAGGCGAGGTTGGTTCTTCACTTGTTTTGTGCAATGGCTTGGTGTCCTCAGAGAGATCTGCAGATCCACAAGGATATGTGTGCCTTAGGATGTCCTTTCATAGAGGGCAGTCTCTGTTCTGAAGGGAGCTCCACACTTGTTCCAGCATCTGAGAAGACCACGTGTCTTGGGTTTGGATGGCATGAGCTGTGTGTCCCTAGGGTTTGGACATGCATCTGGCTGCTTCAGCACTAGCTGCAAGCCTTGTTCTATCCAGTTATTTTCAGATTCCCGTCAGCCTAGCGTTCCTCCACACTGCCAGAGGTTACTGCCCTTCCCCTCTGCTCAAACCTGACAGATGAACAGTTTGTGCACACCCCCTTTCCATCAGGGTGGCTGAGGTCGGCTCTTTTAACCGCTTAAACTCGCCTGGCTCTCGGTGCCTCGCCTAAACTCCAGCCTAACCGCATGAACAGCTGTGAGAAAAGACCTGGAGCACGGTGGGGGAGCTCCCCTCCTCAGCTGGGGCTGCGCAGCCACAGAAGGAGCTGTGCTCCCGTCCTCCTGGAGCTTTGTGGTGTCCCTGTGTGCGAAAGGACTGCATGACTGCCCTGGTGATGTTCGAAGCTATTTGCTGCTCAAGCGGCCATAACAGATCACGCACAAGAATGAAATACCACACTGTCTTTGTGTGCAATGAGTTTGCCTGTTTATGTAAGGGTGTAGGGTTCTGCAGAGTAAGATTTGCCTCTGTTGCAATAGATTTTTAGGGTTAGTTTTCCTTAATGCCACAGGCAAAGTTGTCTCCTGTAGCACTTTAATCGGATCTGTGATACAGTGCATGTGTTTCTGAAATTCCTTTTCATCTTTCACTCTAATGTAACTGAAAACCTTTTTCAGGCAGTGTAAAGTAGCAAAATGGGTTTCTGACATTAATTTTCTAGCTCCCTGTAGCTCAATTTGCTCTTCTAATAAGATTTTGGCGCATTTTTGCACTGTAGCGCTGATTTTGGATTAACTTTTGTATTTGTAGCTGTGCCGAATACATGAAGTGTTGGCTGGGGTGGGAAGTTAGTTTAGAACAAAATGGTTCCTTTCTTAGATTATTATTATTTGTAAAGATATGGTATTTTCAGGCATGCTGTGGATTTACTGCATTAGTGTTCTGGAAAGTGTTTTTATTGATTTACATAGGTAATATGCAATATGATGAGACTTGCATTAAAAAAAATAAAAAAAAAGAAATAAAATCTGTCCTTATGGTTTGAGAATTAGTAGCGTATCAGTGAACACTGCATAAAGAATCCCTTTGACTCACTGAAGTGTGGCTGTTGTTGACTGTCCAAAACAGTGTCCTAGGCAGCTGTTTTGTTCTCTGGATTTTGAAGTGAATTGTAGGCTCACTGCATTCTCCTCTGTTCGATCCAGCCAGTCAGTTGGAAAGAAAATTGAGCTGTTCTGACTGAAGCACAATTTTCCACCAAAGTTATTTGGGGTAGTTTTCCCCAAATGGCTTGTATCTTCACCATTGAAATGTCTTGCCTGCTTACATTTCTTCTCTAACTTTTATCCCACTTTAAAATTAATGGTTCATGAGTTGATGCATCCACATGTTACAGAATCAGCTCCAAAGGAGTTCATACCACATGTCTTTGACTTTTCACTTGTTCTTATGCTTTCTTTTCTTTAAATAATCTGGTTTTGTATAATACTAGAAATAGCTTTCTGGCTTTTTCTTGTGCTACATCCTTGATTTGGTCTGTCTGTTGCTTTAGTGGTGGAGTTACCTTTATCTACAATCAAAGTCGTTCTCATATTCCCTTTTTTCTGTTTCTTGATATCACAGATCAAGGTGTCAACATTTACAGGAAACCACCCATCTACAAACAGCACGGTAAATGACCTTTCCCTTTTTATTTCAAAATTGGAGTGTCAGCTGAATTAAAAGGTGTGCAATAAGTGAAAAACATTTAGTTTTCACCTTGAAAGCATAAAAATTTAGTAGTCCAAGCTTGAGGCAGCTCTAATTGCATGTCCTGGAAAGTGATTATGTTTTAAAGCATGTTGTTTCATTTGGATTATATGGTTTAATCTTGCCATGTGGATATTAATGGCAAAATTGCCATTTAGTGGGTTTTTGCTGTTTGCATTATGATACTTTCCCGCATTTCTCTTCTTTAAGTTTATATTTTAAGAGTACAGATAACTGGTCATATTCAAATGGATTAACAGTAGACTGATCTCTGACTGGGACTTCATGAAATATCCTTATTTTAAACAGACACAGTCCAATAATTTATTTCAACATCAAAGACAGAGGTATTATAATCAGACTGGAATTCCAAATGTACCTGTGACTTTAAATAAGAATCTTTAATTAGTACAGATATTATAGGTGACTTATCACTGACAGGGCTAATTTGACTCTCAACCCTGTGATACAGCTCAGGCAGTTTGCCGTACTTGTTTTTCCAGGTGTTTGGGTTCTGAGTTGGACAGCAGCGTTAGCGCTCTAAGGTTTTTTGGTGTTGGTGTTGCCATAGCAAGTCTGAAATGACAGTGATGACAGGAACACATGGCCTTACCTGTCTTTAGTCCCACAGAGGAAGGCTGCATTGTAAGGAGTGTGTTCACTCTTCCCTCCTGCTGTGAACAGAAGACTGTGCATGGGAGGTGGTTTTTATTTACCTCGGTGAAAGACAAATGACTCCACTTTTTAAAGACTAAATTTGCACCCCTTTGCAGATGTTTTATCCAGTGAAATGTATTTAGGGATTAAGTAGCAATCAGAAGCACTGCAGGGCTTAGATGAACATTTGGCTGAGAGCCACTGAGCTGGGGTGAGCAGGAAAGCCCCCAAGTCCATCCTGTAGTCAGGAGTGAGCGCTGCAAATTACACTGCTCTGGTATCCCATCAGGGTTTTTCCCTCTTTCTTTTTTAAGTTTCAAACCATATGGTCATTTTTTAAAAAGTCTTAACATTGTTTCTGTTTATTTTTATGGTTTTAATATATCTCCTCACCTCCCATTAACATGTGAATGTTTAACCACTGACATCACCAATTCTAATACGTAAGTACTGTTTGAAGTCAAGCTTTCATAAACTCTGACCAGCTTCCTCCATGCCTGCAATTATCCTTAGAGTTTTCCAATCATCAGCTGCTCAGAATTCCCAGTGATACCTAGTACTGATGTTCCTAAATTACCCAGAATGTTTTGATGAGCAATACAATGCATCACTTTGTTAAAAGATGTCTTTCTGTTTTAAAAAAAAAAAAAGAGAAAAGGAAAAAAAAAGTTCAGAACCCTTGCTTCTGATACAATAGCTTCATATAAGCAAAGGCAATTTGAGCTAACATTTTCCAGCTCAGAGGTAGTTAAGGCTGGGTTTAATGTACACTGAATCCTATTGGATTATTTTTTTCTTTTTTAATGTCAAGAAGAGAAAGCCATAATGAACATCCTTACATGCTTTTACAAGGCTTTGGGTTAGAATGAAATTCGAGTGGAAGACCCACTACCAAAGCTATTTTATTGGTGAGGTTCATTGTTTTGCAAGTGCCTTGCCCTGCCAAGTTGATCTGAATGGAGTTAAGTATTTATTAATAAGTTCTTATCTGCTTTTACTACTACTGCATGCTGTAAGCAAGGGCATGCAGCATGAAAAAAATCTCCCAGTTAAACACATTTGTTTCAGGTTCCTTTTCTTCTTTGTTTTGCAGCTTTTCACAGAAATATAAGAAATGATTAGCATCAGTAGTGTTAGAATTCGTACTGTTACTCTGGTCTATTAGTTTGCTTCCCCTAGAGGGAAAATTTATTAGTACATAAATCTGAGTTCATCTTGATAAATAATCAGCTGTCCTTAGGAGATATTGGCAAATACTGTTAGGCTGCATTTTCTCACTCTTGCCTAATCATTCTTACACAGTGAAACCCTAGTAAAATCCAAAGCTGATTTGGGGTTTCTTTGGGGTGGGGATGTGGGAGGAGAGGAAGGTTTGATTCCAGTCTATTGGCAAGAGAAAGGCATTGCTTTGCTTCAAACTGCATTTGGAAAAGCAAAGCATGAAAATGTTTGCTTTAGAAAACTAACTTCTTGTAAAGTATAAAATTTTGCCAAAATGAGGCTGACCTGTGTACTGCTCCAGATGATTCCATAGCTAAGTTCCCTGATTGCCATCTAGATGCAGCTGCCTTGGCAGCACAGAGCAAGTCCTCCGAGGATATCATCAAGTCCTCCAAGTTCCCAGCAGCTCATGCACCAGCACCCAACGAGATACCAAAGATTGAGACTGACCACTGGCCAGGCCCTCCCTCCCTGGCTGCCGTAGGTATGCAAACACAAACCGTTCAACTCTGCGCCTCGAGAGGCCCTGGTGACCCAGGGACACGAACAGTGCAGCTGCAAAAACGAGTAGGAAGGGTGGTGTCCACTCCAGATGCTCACCATGAAGTGCAGTTCTCCTGGTGAGACCACTGCGTGTCTGAATCAAAAATTATTGAATTGCACTGAGTGGAAGAGGTTTTGCTAAAGGGCTTTGGGATTGATCACACAGATATTAACCCATAAACAAATTTTTTGAACTCTACTGCAGTAGCTTAAAAGGTGTGGTGTGTCACACAAGCCTGACTTCTTTCAGTTATTCTATTTTATCTTTTAGTCCTAAGCTAATAGCAAAAGTTCCACAGAAAATATGATTCTTTCCAACCACATGACTAATTTCGTGGCAAAAAGCAATGACTGAATTGGAACAATTAACAGACTAAATAATTCCTGATTTTCAGAGTTACTGTTTCTACAGACTTTATATTTTTCTTCTGTGTTGTAGCACTACACATGTCTTCTTTTCTTTTCTTTAATCCATGTGCATCATCATTTTAAATTTTTTTTCTTTGTATTTTTTTCTCTGTTTTTTTTTTATTGACATCTATAGCATAAAATAAGCCATCTAGCCTGGTTCATTCCTGAAGTCATGTCTGAAGCACTGAGGTGTTGCTTGTTTCAGGTCTCTGTGAGGGAATGTATGGTTTTCCTAACAATGGGATCTTCACAAAAGTTCTAGGAGAGGAGACACAGGGTGGGAGAGCTCAGTGGCCAGCTGAAGGGGCTGCACACACAGCAGCAATTTTTTGGAAATGTCTTTTAGTTAGGATTGCAGCCTGACAAACATGTAGAGTCCCTGAGTCACGGGGATAACATCAACATACTTGAAGCTCTCTCATCTACATACTTGAAATGTCTACATACTTTAAACACTGAGTTTTTCTAACACAGGGTTGGTAAATAACTATATGAGATAAAGCCTGTGCAGAAAAAAATAGGAGTGCTGTCTAAATGCTTGAAGTAATAACACATCCTGTGTATTCATGAAATTGTCCTGGCATTCAGACTGGATTATTTCTTAAGTATATTCAAGAAAATAAAAATTATTCAATAAAAGCTAAGGAACTAAAATCTAGAACACCTGTGTCTTAACTTATTTTAGCTTTATGGAATGGATCAAATTAGTTTACTTCACTTTAGAGTAAAACCAATGCTTTGTTTATTTCAAATATAATTTAATTTTCCATTTGAAATGTTAATTTAGATTTGCTTCTCTGAGTCTAGATAGAAGTGTAAGGGTAAATCAGACTTTAGGTTTTCGGCTGTGATCCAGTTTCTGGTGTTATTAAATCCCATGTTTCCCGAACCAGCAACATGAGCTCCTTTTCTCTATTACATTGAATCATGGCTCTTGTATCCAGGACCGTTGCTTGTTTTGGAACTCACGTGCAGCTTAAGTTCTTGTTCAGTTTATAAGAAGCCTGATAACCATAGGACAGGCTACCCAAGTGAGTTTTATTAAGAGGCAGTTTTGAAAAAGTCTTTTGACTTTGCGAGAAAATACTGCTTTGTTTATTCAGCAAATCAAACTGACCAGTACTTTGAACTAGCATTGAAATCTTCAAGCTGCGGTTGAACTGGTGCACAAAGCTCTCTCTGTGCTGTGGTTTTGTGGAAGCAGGAGCTGACATGAGACGCAGATCGAGTGGAAGGGAGGAAGATGATGAGGAGCTGCAGAGACGCCGGCAGCTGCAGGAGGAGCAGCTCATGAAGGTGGTTATAAGCTTGTCCCCATGCTGTTTCTGAACACCATCCAAAAAGTGCCTCTTTGCTTTCTGTAAGCAATTTCTGCCACTGTCTCGGTCAGCTTTGTTTTATTGATACGTTTTTTAATTGCCATTTGTAGCTCAACTCTGGTCTGGGACAGTTAATATTGAAGGAAGAGATGGAGAAGGAGAGTCGCGGTAGGTCAGCCCTTTCTGCCGGTCGTTACGATTCTCCAGGTAATTGATGGAGGCAATGCAGCTAATCATGAACAAGGGACAGTAAACACCACATACACACATTTCAGGCAGTGTCCCAGAAGGGAGACAGCTGGGCAGACTGCTTGGTATGTGTGTGTGTGGTGATCTGCCCTGAAAGAGTGACCTAATTCACCACCTGGTTTTGGTGAGGGGAGGACTGTCTTGGTTGTTTTCTAATTACAAGAAATGTGGGGTTGAGGATTTTCAGGTGATTTTGAGGAGATGTTCTAATGTAGATAAGGAGTGGGGTAAAATGTTCAGTGACTATCACATCACACACATGCTAATAGGCTGGATTATTAAATCACAAATAATGCATTTTGCTTAAACTGGTGGTTCCTATCCCTGTTTAGTCTCTTTTCCCAGGGAAAGAAATTCAGCAACATTGACCAGTGGGGCTGCATGTTCCAAACACAGCCAGAGTTTTGACCTGGGCTGACATTTTGATTTGGTGTATTTGGTTCCAGAGCAAAGGCACAAAAATTAACTTTGGTTAACGGGTGACTTAGATCCTTTGCCTCATTACACATTTTCATAGACAGCTGTGGCCTTCTCAGATCTCCAGAGAAGGGTTTGGGGATTTTATTTCACTCTCATCATTCACCAGTCGTTGTAACACAGAAGCTGTACTTGGAGCCAAGAAGGGACAAGATGAGTCTCTCTGGAGTCATCCACTGGAGCAGCTGCCAAGCAAACTAAGATTTCCTTGTGTTCCCTCTTGTATAAGTGCATTGCCTTGATGGCCTTGGAGAGGATTCCTGTGGCTCTCCCTCACTGTCTGTAATTTTTATGGGGTCAGAGTGTACCTGCTCAACTCAGAGCTTATGTTTTTTCTATTAACTTTAGCACAGGGTAGAGAACTCCTTTATTTGAGATGTGTCCATCCCTTCTTTGCGGGGATAATCAGTGCAGTCATCAATTGCCTTTTGGAATCAGGGGTATCTTTCCCAAAGCTGATGCCATAACTGATCCATGTGCATTATTTTCAATCCAGTGGAGACCACCTCGACTTTGAGCCTGGCAAAATCACAGTGTCCCTTTTTGATGGCCTGCCACCATGGCTTGACAAAGCTGTTTGTAACCTACAGAATGTGTGGAAGTTTTTGTTGAGTTTGGGTCTGAGTTTCTTAAAGTCAGTGTGTCTCAGCTGGTTGTGTATATGCTTGGCTCTTTTAACTGTGTATTTTGTAGTAGGCGATTCTTCAAATATTCTAGTTTTTTTTTTAGTTTCCGTGGGATTTTTCCAATAAACTATTTTCCCTTCCTCATTCAACAGCACATGCTTCAGCCTCCAAAACCTCTTCTCTCCCCGGGTATGGAAAAAATGGACTTCACAGGGTAAGAAGATGGTGATTTTGAGAAGTGAAAGGTGGCTTTAATTATCTATGGTATTTATTTCCATATCAATTGTATTGGATTGTCAGTTTGATAAATGTTTCTTATAAAACCACCTGAAGTCAGACCAAACCTACTTTCCCCTCCCACAAACTACTTTGTTAAAAAGGCAAGAAAGCAATGCAAGAAATGCTGTAAAATTGAAGGGGAAATAAAAAAAATTACAGCAATTTATTTCTCCCCATGTACCAACCTGTTTGTAAAGTCATGAACAGTGAATTCATGTGCTGTCCCTCTTTTCCCGTTACAGCCGGTCTCTACAGATTTTGGTCAGTACAACAGTTATGGGGATGTGAGTGGTGCTGTTAGAGGTAAGGCTGAGGAGCCTTTTACAGCCTATTATTACAACCTGTTATGATGTTTGATCATTTCTGCTGTTTTATTTTAAGGCTGTGGATGTGGTTACTTTATACTTGCTCAGTACTTTTAAATTTTCTCTGGCAAACTCAACAATTAACTCAAAACGCTTGGAATACCTGTTAAAAATGTTGGGTTTATTTTGCTAAATTGGCTATTTGGAACTAATCCTTGTTTATGCCAAGGGACTGCTTTAGCATTGGATCAAATGGAAAACAAGTAACGTGTGCATTATCAGGAATATGAACTTCTGTGACCGTTTTCTTTCTCTGAAAATTGCCATCCACTGAGCAGTCTGAAAGAATGTGCCACAGTGAAACAAGGGAGATAATGCCCTCTAATCCCCTTTGCTGCTCATGATCTTCATTATCACTTCAAGCTGGATGTAGTATCAGTCATTGCCATATGAAAATTGACAATATTATTTATGAAAGTTATGAAACTTGGAGAGTTAATGAAAAGGACTGCAATACTTGGAGTGTTTGACTTTACAAAGTCCAAAATCAGAAATGTTGCTGAGAATCAGATGGGATTTTGGAAAAACCAGGTGGACCAGAAGACACAAGGATTATCTGGTAGATTGTGACTGATTCCTGTCCTTCTACACTCTAAAATTGATGAGATTTCTCTTTTGCTTTTCAGATTTCCAGGTAGAGTACGGGTTTTCATCAATCAACTGACAACAGAAATTAAAGCAGCTACTTGTTCAACTCTGAATTTCTGCTACAGGGAAGGGTTTCTTAAGACAATAGCTTTGATTTTCCTGCATGTTTAAGCATAATCACCAATGTAGATTCTTATCAACAAAAACAGGCACAGCCTCGGATTCCTCCTTGTTACCTCCCCAGAGCTGTGTTGAGACAGCTCACACCAGTTCTGTGACTTGCTCTGTAAAATCCACTGTCTGTTCATATATGAGTTATCTGTAATAGTCTTTGGACACGTGAGGGTGGATTTATTTCCAGCCTCTCTAGCACTGACCCCAGAGACACTAGGAAGTCTCTTCTGGAGGCAATTTTCTCTCATACCAGGAGCTTTGGACTCCTCATTTTTACCCTGGAATTTGCTCTCCAGATAAGATGGCTGATCAATAGTTTTCTACACTGCTGCCATCACAGATGAGCCAGAAAGAGATGTGCTTGCAAATGGAAACCTTTTTACTTCAATTGCTACCTGCAGGGTTTTTTTCAGAATGGTTTGAGTCTGCCTGTCTCCTCAGCACAATCACAATATGAAATGGCAATTTAAGAAAGAGTTTAGTTATTTGGATTGGTTTATTAATGGCATACCAAAATCATGATGATTGGAAAGAGAATAAGATCATGGGAGGGGAGCAGAGCTGTCCATGTATTGTGCTCCAAATGTTATTTCCTTAGAAATAGTGCCTGTGTCAAAACAGCACCTTTTTACCCCATCCCTGTTTGTGTTCATAGTAAAAATTTCTCATTGAAGAGACAAAAAAATAAAAATCCCTCAGCTGATACAGCAAATTACAGGAAGGAAAGCCCAGAGGTGTAAGAGTGCTTTCTGTGCTGTTGGGTGGGATCTGAATTAATGGTAGAGAAGAGCTAGAGAAGAACTTTCCCTAGTCATTGGGGTGGGAGAGGGCCCACCACTCTTTGGGCTGTCTGGGTGCCCCTGGAAAGTGATGCTGGTCAGCTCAGAGGGGAGCTGTCACCAGCCCCAGCAGGGACAGGAGCTGTGGTGGCCGAGAGGACTGAAGGATCCCTCTGCCTGCCTCAGAGGAGCAATGAACAGTAGCCATGGCAATGATCTGTAGAATAAGACCAAGAATTAAGACTTGAAGGAAGTCTCAGGGCAAATTCACCTTTGTCTTCACCACTACTTGAGTGCCTTTACCCTCTGTGTGTGTAACCTTTGTGTCTGATGTGTACCTGTATCCGATGCAGTCCCTCCCGGATGGTCATGTCCCTGGAATGAGAATGGACAGAGGAGTGTCTATGCCTAACATGTTGGAGCCAAAGGCAAGTGCAGATGTTATTCACTTTCCTTCAAGACATTGAAGGTTTTACTGTGAAATGCAGATAAAATACGGGAAATGTCTCAGTTCCCTTGTTTTCCTTCACCTCACCTCAGTCCCTGCTCCTTATGTGCCAAACCTCTCCCTTTGTTCTGGACTTTGTTCTGCAGGTGTTGGTATTCAGGCAGGCTGAGGGCAGCCCAGGTGTGTTTCCTGGGTTAAGCAAGCTTTTCTAGGAAAAAGTGAAGGATGTGGAATGTGCTCCATGGCTGGCTCTCTGTCAGATTTTTACCAGCCAGAGCACCAGGCCAAACTCAGTGCTGAGGTCTCAGTTCTGTCCAGGTCGAAAAGTGCTGCAGAATAGCTCACAACACACTGTTGAGTCTGTCTTAATGTAAAAATTATGGAAATACATGGATCTTTGATTAGCAGTAAGATATCTCCATGTCTGTCTGTTCCTTGGCTCTCAGCACTGTTAACCTGAGACCTGTCAATAATGTTGAATTCCCTATATGAGAAACTCTTCAGGAGATTATTTGGAAAAAGAGACAATGTCTGCTAATTATAACTTAAGATCCAAATTAAAATGCTTTTAAAGCTGTGTCTAGAGATGCCTGAGTCAAAAATGAATATAATATATAGAGGGAATTCAACCAGGGCTGTGTTTTGAATCTTACAATTTTATTGCTGGTGAACCTCCCATGAAATCATGATTTTGCCAAAGTTACAAGGATCAGAATTTCTGCAGTTAAGTGAGGGGCTCACTTTGCAAACCAGATTACTACTTGTGCTTCCGAGTCACCTCCAGACAAACTGTACAAGGCAATAACCTCAGCTTTATAAGCTGAGATCCCCATGCACTGTGCAGTTTTGAGTGGTTTTATATATTATATAAACAAGACCTTGGGGACTCCTGGGATACTACTTTTTATTCCAAATAATTTCTCTTTCAGTGCAATAGAAATTCTTACAGTCACCACTGCTGTTGATGTACCCAGTGATTGGGGATGCTATTTTGGGTGACAAATTCTGTCAGTATTACTAATGAAAAAATTTAATGATTATTTATTAATTATTATTTTAATGATACAATTTATGGGAATTTTCATGAGATAATAGATCACTTTCTGTTGATATTTATAGAGGTGATGCCAGACCCTCAGCATGTGTGAATTGGCACTGGTTTTGTTCATGCTAATGGTCAACACTAACTTAAACCTGATAAAGCAAAATAAGCCAATTTAGAGTTTCAGCATGAAACACGTGAAAAGTGAAAATTAATAATCCTAAGAATGACAAAATCTAACCAAATGGTTCTCCAGAAAGGACAGAATTTGTGCATCTTGCCAACCCAGATTGAGACATGCCTTGTTGTGAATATTTAAACATAAAATGTATTATGACCATAGATCTTGACTTAAACTCTGCTTGTTTAAATATGAAAAGATAATTTTTAGTTTCCTATAATCCTGTTTATGGTAGTCATTTCCAGTATCAAACATAAACAATGTAATTCCAAGTATAGACTTAATTGTACAATTGTGAAAATGTCAGAATCTCATAAGAATCATATCTTACAATTGGTATGTAAGCACACGTTATTTAAATTATTATTACTTACAATAAACTCAGTGGTGTGTTCATTGATGCCTGAATGTTATTTGTTATATTTTTCAAAAGTTCATTGGGATAATTTTTAACAGTGGAATGAACTTAATTGCTGAGTACTGTACAAAAGTCGATTAGGTCAAACTTCTTCTGATGTTAAAATAATGTAATTAATAGCATTTGGTAATAGCTCAGCTCTCTCCAGGAGAGTTTTGGTGGTCTCACTCGTGTTCCCAGTGGGCAATTAAGACAAGACCCATAAGTGACAGCAAAGGCTGAGCCAGTTGCCACTGAAGTTTCCAGAAAAAGTTCATTGACTTCAGCAGGGGTTGGATGAGGGGTCTGGGAATGCTGCTTTCCTACTCTGCAGAGACATGCGATGAGAAGGGCTCTAGAGACGCGCTGGCAGACAGAACATGAGCTCTCCTAAGTCATTCCAGGCATGGAAGGGTTTATCCAAGGGAAAAAAAGATCCTGGGACAGAGTTTTATTTGCCAGGGATGATTCTGGAAACTAATTTTGAGATTGTCTGAAATCCTTTCCAAGCAGCACTGTGTCTGTCAGTTGTTAGCATTCTTTAACTGTCCAAAAAGGCAAGGAAAGTCATGTGATAAATCCTACTGAATGCAGTGGCCCCACTAATTAATATCTTGCTTATTCAGAGATGCCACTTTTTTAATGTATTTTCATGTTTTAAAAGTCCACTCACTAACTGTCTGTCCGTAGGGCTGTCCATACTCTGGCAACCATTAGTTAGACCAAGGAGTGACAAATGCAATTACCTTAATAAATTTATACATTGATGGGTGAGGCAGTATATTGCCTAGAAAGGGCTCTGTCTGACCAAAGCCAGCTGATGTGTTATATACACCATAAAAATTGTGGTTTTACAATATCAGGCCGTTCAATGCTAAACAATTTCTGGCTCTGTCCAGATCAGCTTGTCTTCCATACAACCTTAGGAAAAAATCGATAAGAAAAAAAAAAATCCCTGATATTTGCTTTGAAAAAGAAAACAACTATTTGTGTGTTTATGAAAATGAGACACGTTTTGTTCTGTCTGCTTTAGAATATAAATATAAATATCTCTTTTTCCCCCTTTTATACGTTGTTAACAGATTTTTCCATATGAAATACTCATGGTGACCAACAGAGGGCGAAATAAAATACTAAAAGATGTAGACAGAACCAGGCTGGAGGTAAGAGAAGCAAGTTCCTAAATGCTCTTTCCTGCTGAAGTTGTTTGTTGTTTGTGAAAGCTGAAACACTGAAATGTGGGTCCTGAGAAATGTGGGAAGATTTCTCAGCACTAATCAGGGAAAGAGGAATCAGACATTGGGAGGAAGCAGCTGCATCTCCTTGAACAATCTCCCACATCTCTGTCTGCCTGCTCATAGACCGAGCTTCTCAAATCCCCCTTACGTTTTCAAGCATTTGACTTTATGCTTGTGAGTTTGTTAAAAGCCCAAAATTGCACAAGTTTCATAGGATCCATATTGGAATGGAGCAATACTTTGTTCAGTCTTGGATTATCTCTTAGCTAAGAGTGTCAGTCATCCTTAAGGATCAAAAGTCTAACATTTCTTTAACTCTTCATGAGTCCTGTGACTTAGACTGGCTGATATCCAAAAATACGAGGATCTAAGTCTCTGCCAACAAACAAATAGAGTTCACAACTTTGTGGGTTAGGAAGACTTAAGCAGCCCAGTGGAATGCTGGGGATGCTTAAGTCGTTTGTAGCCAGTTAATCTTCTGTGAAGATGAATGGAAGGAGCCACAAAAATGTGGGTAATTTGTATAATAATTTGTGTTCATACCCATTTTTTGACTAGCAGATACGTGGCACTAATCAGAATTCAGTGCTGGGTTAGATTAGTGCCACAGGGAGACACATTCCCTGTCCAGTGCACTCCAGAGTGGCTGAACAAGAAGTAACCTGTGCACAGGACAGCACCAAAAAGCGTTTCATTAGCAGTAGAGAAGAGTGCTGAACTGGTAGCCTGGCCAGACAACTTCCTTCTCAGAGCTTTGAGCTTGTCAGCCTGCAGCCCCTCTGCAGAGCTCCCCTGAAAACCCATGGTCTGGGTGGATATCCATAAGCAAGCAGAGATGACTTGGGACAGGGGGGTGCGGGAGCTGGTCCTGTTCTCTGATCTATCACTGCTTGTTGGAGGGCTTCAGACCAACCATTTCTCTGGCTCTTGCTTGTCCAGCGAGTGAAATAGCTCCCCTGGTTGATTCCTTGGGCACCCAAATCCATGAGGATTTAGATATGTGTGTTGCCAAAGCATTATTTTTTCCAGCAATGGTTCTTACACAGCAACATGAAATCCCTAAGGCACTCCAACCTCCTGTTGTGTCTCTTTGGCTTTGACTGACCATTGCCTTTTCTCCTTTTTCCCTCCCCTCCTTTTCTTTTTTTTTTTTTTTTCTTTTTTTTTTTTTAAAAGCGTCAAATATATACATATATTTTTCAAGAAATATTTGGCATGACGATACAGGAGTTTGACAAGTTACCTCTCTGGAGACGCAACGACATGAAGAAAAAAGCAAAACTCTTTTAATCTCCCTTTAAACAAACCAACAACAAACGATGCGTAGAATATTGTATCATACAGTCCAAACTGTTTGGAAGCAACTACTTACCCAGCAAAAAGGGAAAATCAACATAGTGGCACCTCTGTACACAGCAGTTGAACAAGATGAACCATTGCCCTCCTGGAATGCAGGGAGAAAATATCTGGGCTCAGAAACAGCAATGATAGTTTTCAGAGGTGTCAACCTGTTACCTGATATTACACAAGATAGAAAACTGTTCTGTTCTTCTCCCTCAATGATATTCCCTTTACTTCTCTCCACAATATGATGGACTTTATTGCTAGAGCCAGGAAGTGCCCTTAGGATGCCTTGTAGACTAAAGTAGTTGTAACCACTCCAAGAACTGGAAGAGAATATATACATATATAAATATATACATATATATATATATATGTATGCGTGTTTGCCGGTGTGCGCACATGTATTTATATCTCTCCATCTATCTCGTGTGTGTGTATGTGTGTACATATGTGTGTATATATGGAGAGGGACGTAGGTAGTCTGTAGTGAAGGAGAAGCCCCTTGTAACTTATCCACGTGGTCACATCGAGTCTTTCCCCCAACTGTTTCTCACTTGGCACTCTTTTGGCGCGGCGTCTTCTGCGTGCAACGTGACCTGCGGCTGTGGGCACTCTGCCCACCGACAGGACATACCACTTGGATTTTTGGAAAATGGACTCCTTGTAAATATTTGCTAGGGTATAGGAAGTGAATTGCTGTGTGTGTTGTCAGTCTTCCCTCTTCCACACTTTCTGCTTGAATGAAGAAGGCTGGAGCTTAACCAGTCCTTTGAATAATTTAAGATCACTTAAGTATTGGGAATGATGGAGAAGAGTCAGTTTTCTTGTAATTTACTCCAGGAGGTTGGTGGATGGGGGTGGGAGTGACAGAGTGAGAAAATGCTATTTTAAGTGTGCCCTGGTTTGTACCCAGAGATTTCAGGACAAACTCCCTGCTAGTAATTACTAGTACAGCTCATCAGACTGCAGTGGAGTTGTAGGATTTTACAGCGGCAGGGAGAATGGTTCTCTGCAAGCTAACATGCAAATTCATCCCTCTTAGGGAGGAATGTTTATGAATTAAAAGGTACCATCAAGGTGCCAAGCTCTGCCAATAGAGGCTTTTTGATTAAACTGCAGTAGCTGTTGTCAATATGGCACAGTGCATGGGGCCAAGCACTCTTTAGTTAATGTAGGTTTTCACTTGTGCTTGGAAAAGAGGGCACAGACTTTTTTTTTTCTTCCTCTCTTGAAGCATCAAAGCTCCAGCCTTGGTTATTTTTATTTCCCTTTGTGCCTGACTTGGTTTTTGAAGACAGTAATCATGCAAGACAGTTTCTGAGCTGCATTGAACTCCTTATTGCTTTCAGTCTTCTTCCAATATGCTGCAGCTTGAAAAACTGCCTGTATATACCTTAACTGCTTCTGGGCAAGTCCTATACAGAGGAGGACATGAGCACCAAAGTAATTGAATGGATGCATTGTGGCTGCCAGGTCAGCTTTTTTCTCTTCCTTGGTGCTTAACTGCCAATGCATAACTGCACTAATGAGTTTGTCTCCTGATAGGAGAGGCTCATTTGGGTTCTGTGTCTGTCAAAGAATATCAAGGTTTCCCTTTTAACGCAGAAACTTCAGGCACTGGAGACATCAGAACCTTTGTATTTTCTGTTATATGAGACATTGGTGTTAAAATCTGGAAGTCAGGAAGGGGAAACAGTCCCGTGTAGTTGTGAGATTCAGTATCACTGTGTTGAGTTCTCTGTATCACCAAATGACATTTCACCATGAACTGTGCAGGACAGCCCAAACCCTGCCTCTTCTTTGCTGGTTTAGGAAGTCCTGTTGCGACAGATCACTGTGGTTCCTTTGATAAAACCTGAGATGAAGATTCAGTGTGTGAGAGACAGAGGCCGGGGCTCAGCACCTGCTCCGTGTCCCCAGAGCCAGGGGAATGTGGGTCTGTGGGACAAGCTGGAGAACAGGCCACCGTGGAGATGTGGCATTGTCCCCACTGAACAGAAGCCCTCGGGGACACTGTGACACACACACTTGTCAGGGAGCTCTGGGTGGGACTGAGGCTGCAGCAGGGATCAGTGTAACATGTTTCACTTCATTTTTCAGAACACGCATCTGAAAGGTTGTTAGAGGAGCACTGAGAAGTAGGGTCAGGGGCTTGGGCAGGTTGAGATGCATTTTTGAGTGACTGCTGAAACCAAATCCCCATGATAAAAGAACAGCAGTGTTTTACAGTCGCAGACTTTGCAAATGCTGGAATCTCAGGAATTCAGTGTTTGTCACCTTTGAGATGAATATTTGAGTTTTAATGCATTTAAATTATTAAAATTCTCCAAATTTTGTCATCCCACACTCAAACTATTAGGCATTACAGGTCTTTTAGTCCAAGTCACCTTGGCCATACCCCTTTTAGATCTGAAGAGTTGCTCTTTCAAGGATGTGAGCTGCCAGTCTGCATTTTTCTGTCCCCATCTCTAGGTTACTACTGAACTTCACACAGCACGTATGAACACACTACCCAGTCATTTCAGAAATGACTAAGCCAGGTTGTTTTCTTACCTCTCCCTCCTATGCAAAAAAAAAAAAAAAAAAAAAAAAAAAAAA
>VZTX01011181.1:206657-223461 GCA_013400915.1 Pardalotus punctatus
AAAAAAAAAGAAAAGAAAAAAAAAAGAAAAAGAAAAAGAAAAAAAAAGACAAAAATAACTCAGCCTCGTAGCCTGTGAAGAATGGCATGGTAATTTGGATCTGCCTCATCAGCTGAGAATTTAAAACTGCAACTGAAGCTTGGGAGGCATGAAAAGAAGCCATCTTAGATGTTGCAGAAACAACTCATCTCTGGATTTTTGGGCCACTCACTGGTGTGGAGCAGTCAGCCAGTTCACAGCCCTCTACACTAGATTTACCACTGCTTTATTCCTGATTGAGGACATGAAGGCTTTCCTGGCTTCAGTTTCATGCCTACAGTTAATTCCTAACCACCTACATGGAGACACACCCCAAGAGATCATCTGGCCACAAAACCCACGCTGCAGCCAGCCATGGTGAGGGGAGGATTCCTGCAGTGGGCTCTTAGTGATTGTCACTGCAATATTTTCTGTTCTTTCATCTGGCCTTCCCACCCAATAAAAATGAAATGTAGCCCCAGGGAGAATTTTCTTTGTAAGCAATTAATGATTCTCCTGGTATCCATTGAGTAGCAGTTCTTTGTAATTCCCCTCTTTGATACTCCCTTGAGACATGTCACGAGTTGGACTAGATGATCTTTAAAGGTCCCTTCCAACCCAAACCATCCTGTGATTCTATGAATATGCCTTAAGTACATGCTTATGTTGTTCTATCTCCTGCAAAGCGTTTGAGTTTCTGATAAAGTCCCATCCCATCAACACTGTCAACAGAATGTCATTACCAAGAGGATGGAAAACTGATTGCTTTTGTCATCTTCTTTTTCCTTTTCTGCTTTAGGAGTGATGTAAGAGCAAGGCCCAGTCAAAGCATTGCAGAATAACCTCACGTGTACAAGTGGGATTCCGTACACATGGGATTATGTTCACGTGCAGGTCCTTGAGCACAGGTGCACGTGTGGCACACACCCTCCCCATTTGGAGCTCATTAAATAGGGATTGTGGTGTGGTGGGGATGTACTGCAGTGTGCTGTGAAAGGTTAGGCTGGGAGAGCTCAATAGCTGTGTTTGGGATAAGACATCTCGTGGTTCCAGTAGTGCTTTTACTTCTGTCAAGACAGATGTCATCTCTCCTTACAAAGTCCTGTATTGCTAAATCTGTGGGCCAGGCATCGAAGTGCTTTCTGCCCTTTTCCTGTTGGAGTTGGGAAATCCTTTCTCAGCCATGTAGCTCAGATGTCCTGCTGTTCAAGAAAGGCCATCAGGAGCCTCTTTCGTAAAAGTTTGCTACACTCAAGCTGACACATTTTGAAGTGAATCCCTTTCTACAATCCCTGTATGTCCTGGTGCAGTAATATTGATAGACAGAGAAGGGTGAAGGTCTGGGAAGTGGGAGGGCTGGCATAAGCTTGATTTCTCCAGGGCTTGCCGGGGTGATGTTTGGCAGGATTAGAGGAAAACACTGGCATGAGCCTGTAGTACCTGTTTCAAACCGTGGGGAAGTCAAGTTTGGAGTTCATAGCGTGTGAGCACCCACACTGAAATGAATGGTATGAAGCTGTTAGAACAAGCAACAGGAAAATTAGGCCCCAGAATGGTAAAAAATATGAACATCCTCTAAATGAATCTTGGAATGAGTTACCTTGGCTCATCCTGACTTAGGAGGAGATGTTGGCATGTTTGGACCATAGCCTCGTAGAGCAGACAAATGGAAACCACCCTTTTTCTCACTCCATGATTCATTGCTTTCCTCTGGAATGTGTTTGTGGAGGAGGATGTCCACATCCTGAGTGTTACCTACAGCAGTGAGGAACACCAGTCAGAGATAATGATGCAATAAAACACTTGCAGGAAACAAGAATTTAACTAATCTGTCCCAAAATGCCACTCATCTTTCCATGCCAGATGGACACTTAGCACTTGACTCCGCTGCCCCCTTCCCCACTCTGTTCTCCCCAGGTCATGGTCCAGTTTGTGCCCTGTCAAACCTTGTGGCCCTGTCAACACACCCACTAGAGTTCAGCAGAGTCTTCAGAGTAGATGCTTAGCAAGGGCTGGTCTTGACAATATGTGGTATATTTTTACCCCATTGCTGCAAAATGAAGAGCTGGAGAGAGCTCCTGAGCACTGTGACAGTAGCACAATGCGCCTTTTTCCCTTAGTGTAGAAACACTCCTATCACTGTGGGCTGCAGCATTGCTCTGGCTGGTGAGTTTTGCCTTGTGATTTCTCCCACACACCTTTTTTGTGCTTAATAAAATAAGAAACAAAAAGAAAAAAAATCTATCACAATGCAAAGATGCTGAGTTTTCAGCCAGACAGCTCTGCTGGCAGGAGCTATGTGATGCCCACATTTGGCAGAAGTGTTATTAATTTTAATGTAAGCATCAGTGCAGGAAGTGGGAATGTAATTGGCCATTAATGTTGTTCGCTTGTATGCAAAATAAATTATTTGTTGCCCAAAGGGCTTCTAACAGGGAAATAGATTTCTGCTAATGAGTTGCTCAAAAATGCTTGTCTTTGTGAAGAGATAATACTTCCATGTGCACTGTGGTCCTTCTTTGAGGTAAAAAAGAGATGACCGACGGCAAAGAGTAACCTGTTCTGCCAGGATCACCACAGTCAGTGCAAGTGTTGCTCCCAGGACTGGCAGAGCTGAGCCCACAGGAGCTCGGCCCTGGGCTTTAGGAAACGCAGCATTTCAGCAGCAGAAGCAGCTATGGGAATCCCAGCGGTGCCTTACCAGGCTGAGTCTCTAGCTCCCTTAGGATGCTTTGACAGGTCCCACTGGACACTTGCCTGGGCTTTTGTCACTGAACACCTTCAGAATGCACTTCCCCCAGATGCAAACCCACTGACAGCAGTGGAGCCTCTCACTGGCCCCGCACCCCTGGCGCCAGGGAAGCCTCTGGCTGCTGCGTGTGCCCGCAGCGAGGAGCTCCGTGTGTCACTCCCAGATCAGCCCTGTCCAAGCAGGGAGGCTTGGTTGTTGTGGACAACTCTTCCTGCAAGGGGGCCTTACAGCTGGGGGCTTTTTTTAAGCTTTGGAAACTGAAACTAATTTTTTAAAGGTATACTTTCCTTTAAATCAGTAGATTTTGGCAATAGGATTATTTTTATTATTTTATTTTTCTTTCTCCTCCCTCCACATGTTACAAACCAGCGTTTTGGGGAGGTGTCCCTGTGTTTTCCATTCATCTGTCTCTTTTTCTGAGTCTCTGTAAAAGTGAATCAATGTCTTGTCTGTACAGTAAGTCTGCTTGTATGCATAATGAGAAGTTGAGCTGGGTTGCTGTTCTGTACAATTAGTGTTTCCACTGTCATACTGCAAACAGCACATATTGCACTCCTGTGCCACTGTAATCTGCATCACTGTTGTACTCAAGTCAATGAATAAAGTTTGGAGCTTTATTCTTAATTCCCGGATTCATGTTGCCTCATTTATTTTGGTTTTCCTTTTTTTCATTTTGCAGAGTTACAGCAAAGTTCTCTTATAACGTAGGATGTGCTCAAGAAGAGAGCTCTCAGTGAGGTGAGATGTCAGATCAGAGCAAGACAGACGGCAGCTACTGGTTTGAAAATTGTCACAAGTCTTCTTTTTGCTAAGCCACTAGAAAGAAATACTCACTAGAAATAGATATTCATGCAAACCACATAGAAGTGTTAGTTTTGTTGTCGATTGTGGTTTAAAATGACCTGAGGTACCAGCAAGGTCTAATAGACCATGATGTTGTGTCAGCTTCAAAGGCCAAATGGTTTCCTTTCTTAATCTTTGCAAATTCAGCTAAAATGTTAGTCCCCATCTTGGAAAGGTATTTATATGTTTTATATTTAAAATCAGGTGTTTGCTTAATCAGCTGGAGTTTAAACCTGCCTAGCCTTGGTGTGGGTGTGGAAGGTGGGGGACGATGCCATCCAAGGAAATTGGATGTTTTCTGACACCCATGAATGTGCTGAACGCCTGGGTCCAGCAGACGGAGGTGGCAGCAGAATGCAGCACCCAGCACCTCCGAGGATGTGACACAGCACAAACCCTGCACAGAGCCCCTGAGCCTCCAGCAAACCCCTGCAGCATCAGGATCTGTGCCCTGCAGATACCCACCAGCTTCTCCATCTTCTCTCCCCCTGCTCAGCCCTCTGAGACTCACCCCCCTGCTCTACCCTGATACTCTACACAGGTTCTCTCTCATGACAAAGGTAAAGCTTCCCCAGGGTTTTACTTCAAAGTGCTTTGCTGAGAGTGTTTAAGGACTGAGTCTCAGATGAGATGAGGACTCAGGTTCCTGCCTGGGGAGCAACAGCTGGGGAATTCAACACCACCATGAAGTTATCCTGTAGCAAGGTTCATGTCTGCCCTATTCACTTCCCAGGCCATGTCTGGATTTTTGCTGTGTTGTATGTGTGCTGTGACTTGCACAAGAGAAAATGCTCTGTGAACAAATCCGGCAAAACAACCTGGTGGCAGTTAGAAGCGTCCTTTCTTTGGATTGCTTACTGCAGAGGTCATATCAAAATCAAAGAAATCAGAAAATCAGGTTCCCTTATTACAACTACAACTCAGTGAAGGGCAGAAGTATCACTTCAGTAAATTATTTAAACGCAATTTTTACCGTCTATATTGTTGCAGGGCCTAGCTGCAAGAGCACTACTCCTGAACCGGGTGATTTGTGTATGCATGGTGGAGACTACCTTTGTTTTCAACGTTTAATGGACTTATTTTCAACAGGCACACAGGCCCACGGACTTCAGCATTTTGCTGCATTTTCCAATATCCCTCATTTCTCTGTTTCCTTCATGTTTTTAGACATTTCCTGCCTGGGCACTTCACAGCCCTCAGAGCTGTCACACCAGTTATGAATGAGAGCATCATAACCACCATTTTTTATCCTCTTCTTTTTAGGACCAGCTCTGAGAAACTTCAGGATTTTTAGGAAATTGTAGTCTCTTGTGAGCAAACCTTGGCTGACAGCACTTGCTTCTGTGCAGGTTACTGGTGGGGAGTGCTGGGCAAACCTGAGCCAAAGAGAAAGACACACAGACTTTTTAAATGTCTGCTTGTTCATCTGAAACGCAAACAGAGTCTAAGAGAGACCTCTTTTCAAAGAGTTTTGCTCATTTCCCCTTCCCCTGCACAACCAGATGTCATGGAGGTGTTTCCTCACTGCTCTGCAAGGCTGAACCCCATTCCCTGCCAACCAATTTGCAGCCCCCAAGAACTTCCATGTTAGGGGTTCCCTGGGCATCTCCTGTTAACCTCCCTGGGCATCTTCACTCCTTTAGAAAGTAAGGAAGGTCTGTGCATGAAGTACCTGCTTAAAAAAACGCAAGCGTAGGTCATGATTTGGCTTTGGAACTTTTCTTGGCAATTTCCCAGACATATTAAAAAACCCAAACCCCAAAGTCTCCCTTTTGAATCACTCTTACCTCTTGAAAATCCGCCACTTGGGACTCAGCTCCTTCCCTGAAGCAGCAGTTACAGTGTGGCAGCCCCAGGACATGCCAGCCCAAGCTCTGGAGATCCCAAGCAGCAATCCCCAGCTGGGGATCACTGACCTGCAGTGTCATGGAGCAGTTGCTCCATTGCAGCCTCCCCCAGACCAGAGCATTGGGAACATTATCCCTGCCTGCACTTCTCCGTGGAGAGCAAATTCACAAGGATCCATTCCAGTCATCAGCCCCACGGTGTGACAGTGCCAGCCAGCCTAAGCATATTTTTAATTTCCCTCCAGTTAAATACAGAGGCCCAGTGAAATCTAAGTCTAGGATTGCTTTTTTTTTTTTAATTGTTAGCCTATTTCCCCCTGCTCCCCTCCTCCCCACAAGTAATGTGAAGTTTATGACCCCTGAGTAATGACTGTGGAATGCTCTGCATCCTACAGCCATCTTGAGGCATCTGGCAATGGGAATCTTCACAGCATGTAAAAAATACACAGATAATACCATTGTAAATAACTCAGATCAAAACAAGTCAAATGTCAATGCTAATTTGCTGTCAAGTATAGCCCAAGACCACTTCCTCCTGCAAGAAGAGAGACCGAGTTCCCAAGTGTGACTTGCTCCCCACCAAAAGAAGCTTATTCTCCACCAAAATCTCTCCAAACTCTGAATTAACAAGAGAGGAGTTTTTTTCCCCTTGCTATTTTATTTCTTCTGTAGCTTTTGTGCCTGTCTGCTGTGGAGTCCAAGGCTGGGAAATGAAACTTCAGTTTTGCCTGACATTTTTCTATTGTGAAAAAGGACTCTTGGGAGAGATATTTACTGTTTTCTATGGCTCAGTCAGAGGGCAAGAGAGAAAAGTTGTTCCAGGAGTCCCCATTACAAAGCATTTTTTCACATAGGCTCACTTTTATTTTTTAAAGGCTGGGAGATTAAAGAGCCGGCAGCCCTGGAACAGGAAGTTTGCTGTACATCCAAAGGTCAGGTGGGTCTCAGACAGCCACTGCTTCCAGCTCTCTTTTATATACACACTGCAGATTAAAATGTACATCCCAGGCTGGATGTAGCCATGGCAGTGATGGGGGCCCAAGGGTTCAGGGGGAAAGGAAGAGAGAGGAAGCAGGAAAACAGCAGAGCGCAGCCTCTCCTCAGGCTGGGATTTCATAAGACAAAGCGCTGCGTGGCTGTTCAGCCAGCTTAAGGTATTCCCACGCCCCCACAGCTTTTTCCTGCCATCAGATATGTCAGCATGACTGCTTGTGGGGTCGCTCTCAGTGACATTCGGGAACTGATCCTGCTTAAAATAACATTTTTTACTTTTTATTTCATTGCATAGCATTGTCGGGTTTGTTTTTTTTTTAATCTTTTTAAACTGAGTCAGTTGCCTGGTTTGAGTTAACCGGTGGCCTCCCAAAATAGTTGTGCTGGCATGAAAAATGGGGTGGGCGCAAATGAACAATGGGGTCTGAAGAAAGAGCCAGAGCAGAGCACATTGAACTGCAGTGATACTGTACTGTGTGTGTCATGAAATCTCTCTCAAGTCCATGGCAGAGAGGGCAGCTGGTGGCCCTCCCTTTGTCCCTTCAAATTCCAGCAGTGCCACCACACCTTCTGTGTAAGGGGCTGGATGTAAATTAAAAGTGCACCCCTGGGCAGCCAGTGAGGAAACATCAAAAGGGGAGCCAGGTCTGGCAGAAACAGACTGACAGATTTGGAGGCTGATTTTGCTGCTTGGGGTCTCCACACTTGGGAGTCACCCATTTCCCCCAATTTGGGTTATCCCAGCCCCCACAACTCCAGGCAGAGGAGGGAAGAGTCGATGGTAGAACCAAACCCCTGCAGGAATAGCCCAGTAAGGCTGCCAGAGGGAAGCTGGGCTCCCCCTTGGCTGCTTCTCCTGATTTAGGCTAGATACTGTAGAGAAGACAAAATGCAGCTGAGTCCATTCAAAGAATTCATTGACAAAGGCTCTGAGGCTTTATGTGAACCAAAGTGTTTGCTGTGAAACAGGAGACAAGGTAATAATTGAATCAGGGCTCACAATGAATGAACTGCTGCTGAGAAATGCCTGCTTTACAGCCTTGATATACTCGGGATGTTCAATGACTGCCAGGAGCAAACTCTGTGGTATCTCAGTTAGCTCTTACCCTAATTATCATTTACAGAGGAGTTGCTGCTAGATGAATGAGAACTGCAATATAAAGGACTTAAGTAAGATTTATTGATGAGACTACATGAATAATTCCCCTTGCAATGATGCATTTAAGACCACAGATATTGTGGGAGGAGGAAAGCTAGTGTTTGATATTTTGAATGATTTTAAAGTGTGTGTTTTATTTTTATGCTTTGGCTCTTGCTGTTCCCTCTAACTGTTCCCTTTCAAAAAAAAAAAAAAATCCTCCTACCACCAAGGTTTGTGAAACAATAGTAGGTAATTGAAAATAAACTTCTGAGGCCAATAAATATTGGATGAAATAAGTGATTCTGTGATAACTGGTGTGCCATGGTGTTCAGGCAGCCCAGACCAGAATGCTTCAATGCTCTGATGTTGCTCTGACCTCTTGGCACTCAAAGGTTGGGTTTTCTGTAACTAAATAATTGTTCAGCTTCCTGAAAATTACACTTGTGCTCTTTCTCCCTTGGGAGCAATCCCAATAGAAGACCCTTCAGAGAATTTTCCTGTGCTTGGCCAGTTTGAGTGACAATGGAGGTACCACCAGGGCAGGCAGGCCACCCGTCTGACCAGGGGAAAATGCTGGCTGAAAAATTGACCCTGTGAGGAAAAAATGAGTAACTTTTAATCATATCAGCAAACCTGTCAGCCTCGACATGCAGCCAACCTGTTGCCAGTGCTGACATAAGGGAAAGGGTGAGGGAAGGCTTTACCACTCAGTGGCAAGTTTCACCAAAGCAGAACTGACCCCCTGCAGGTCCCAGGATTTGACTTCTTCTCATGGGGACACCCAGGAAAGATCACTCCAAATTAACTAAACTTAAATAAACCCAAATTTACTAATCAGCACCCCAAATGCCTTTAGTTAGGTTAGTTCACTGCGGAATGGAGTACAGCAAAACAAATATAAGACCCTTGAAGTCTGTAGGCTTGGTAAGATGTTCTGCAGGTCTCTTGTGAGATCCAACAGCTGCTGTGGCTCACCAGTTCACCACCACTCGTCTGCTGCATGTCACCTCCTAAAGTAGCACTGAAGCCTCTAAAGATGTGAACACTGTGTGCAAACACCTGCAGGTTACTTCAAGGAATGTTCCTTGGTGGTGCAGAGCCTTTGTGCTGAGAACGAAGTGCCACAAGAGCAGTATTTGGTGGGTGGCCAGCGAGAAGCAAGTAGAGGACGGCACAGGCAAGATCTGAAATAGCTTCAGTTCTGAGAATGGCCTATCAGCAGGAACCTCTTCCTGTAGCAGGAACCCACAAGTCCCCTGACTGTATCTGTCTGTGGGGAGAGCAGAAAGGTGCGTCCAGGCTGGACACGTGTGCCTGTACCATCACCTCCCAGCCCCCACAGTGTGCTGTGGCCACAGCTCTGCTCCCTGGGATGGGCAGATGAAGGATGGAGTGTGCAGGGGCCTCAGGCACTGCAGGACATTCTTCCCCCTGCCACTTGTACACGAGGTGACACATACACCACTGCCCAACGCAGCCAGGACAGCCCTGATGGCCCATGGGCCTGGGCGACTCTCCAGTTGCTCCTCTCCTCCAAAAAAACCATTTCTGGGCACCTGGCCTGCACTGTGAAACAGCCTTTGTGTGATATTTTGTCAGCTACAAATAATTGAAAAAGGCCTACATAAAGTCCTAATTGTGTCACAGAACAGGCTCTTCAGTCATCCATCTTCCTATTAAACTTGTGAATTTCGACTACTCAGCCCTGTTGGAGTTATTTTCCCCTTCCCCTCCTTCTTCTTTTAAGCTTCTATTTATATTCTCTCAGTTGTCTCTGCCAGAAGATCTCATGTGGATACATTAGGCCTTTTCAAAAGGAAAGTTGGATTACAGCGATTTTTCTCCCCGTAGGACACAACAGCTTCATCATTCATAACAGAGCAATACACTATAACTTCATTATAGATGGCGTGAAGCTGGCCTATTTAAACAGAATACTTAATGATGGTTGGGAAGGCAGGAGAAATTGAACTCCACAGCTCTGTGTGTGAAAAGAGAAACTGCATTTTTTTGGTATTTACTGAGGCAGATTTCTTGATTTTTAATTAAATCTCTTTTCACAGAAACAATAAAAAAACAAGTGGAAGGTTCAACTGACATGGGTGAGACCTATCACGTGGTAGTTAATTCCACTTTGGCAGGTAGTTTGGCATACCCTAACACCTAATATTTTTAGCAGGGAAGGAAACTTGGACTCCTCTGTAGTGCTCAGCCTCCACTGAAGCAAACCACAGTTTATTGGTGCTCTATGACCACAGGGTCTCACTCTTTCCCCTTGCCCACCTCAGCAATGCTGAGCACAGAAGCTCTGCTCCCTGACTTCGACTGAGGAGAACTGGTTAAGGCCTAAAGAAAAGCTGCAGACTGAAAAGCTCTCCTTCTGGGAAAATGCCAGAATAAATAGATTTCTGCGAGCTCACAGCTGACATCAGACCATAGTTTGCAGTGATGATGGGGGAGGCTTAAAAAAATCCCAGTGAAAATGTAGCAAGACGTAAAAATTAATGTTTTCCCGTATTTTGATAAAATTAGTTTTTCTTCTCACCTGGGTAAGCTTTCCTAGTGCTGAAAGGTGCCAAGAGTTCAGCTCTGTTCAGGCAAGCCCTCCATTTACAGCTTGGGAGTCCACACGGATTTTTTCTTCTAACTTGGGATAGATTTTGCTCAATGCTGGTTTATTGCTAAAATCCATAAGAGTGGATGAAGTTTCTAATATTTTCTCAGCTGAAAGCCATAATTTCCCATCCTATCCCATCAAAAATCGTACCATGTTGTCATGAATGAGTGTTTTGGTCACTTAAAGAATCACCAGCAAAGGCATCAGCAAAAGCAGGTTTAATGTGAAAGCAAAATTGCAACAAAATTTGCTGACAAGGTTCACTCTACTAGTTCTTAGGTGGTTAAAGCACACAGAGAAAAAGCAAACTAAAATCTAAAATCAATTAATCTAAACCCAAAATCAGCTCCAAAATTATCCATGTGGAGCCTGGAAGGAGGGGTTGGGGAAGTAGTAAGGATAAGATAGGGTAAGGATAAAAAGGAATAAGGGAGACCCTCCCATTAAATGACAAGGTTCAGAGCCCCCAGATTGACCAATGGTTTAGGCCTAAAGGTTTAACAGCACTTAAACTTAACAGTGCTTAATCAATCCCTTAAGTTAAACAATTTAATAAAGGATTTATATAGAATTTACTATAAGCATAACTAACTCACAGGTCTGACTTACAAATCTAAAGCACAAGAAGCTAGGAGAGCAACATTCCCAGTACTTTTGCTATGGCATATTCACACTTACAGATCTAAAGGAGTCTGTACAAGGTGCATCCCCTGTGAAAAATTCCTCTCAAATTCAGGGAAGAACTCATATCAGAAGCCTCAAGGAATTGGGGGCATCAGCCCAGGATCCGTCGGTGTTTGGCGAGAGTCTGTGGCTCTGAGAGGCCACTCTGAAGGAGGTGCTGGGGCAGCCACTGCCCTCCAGGAGAGCTCCAAGGGCCTCATTTTGGTCTGCTGTTTATAGGGTCACAAGAGAGTTGGCTTTAGTCATATAATATTCCATCCTGGCCGCAATTCAGGTCAGTGGCTTTCTTTGAAAGTTCAATTACAAAAATGTTGTTCCAGTTGGGCTGTTATTCAGGCAAGAAAAATAAGTTTCCAAGGCTGTTTGTAAAAAACAGGAGCTCGTTAGGCAGCATTAATTCTTGGGAGCAGACAGCATTTCTGATAAGCTCAAGAGCTCAGCCCAGCTGTTCCTCAAGGCCAAGACCTAAGGAACATTTCTGAGATCATAGGCCAGGAGGTTCATGGGGGGATGATGCACCACCACACATGGCTGGGTATGCATCAGAATTTTATATCAGGAACTCGTAGGAAGCTGATGGCCACGTCCTGTGGGGCCTGTGAGGGTTACAAGCTGCAGTACAGTGCACTGATAACTGGGGAGGTCTGCTGCTGTGAGCATCCCCACGTGGAGTTTGCAAGGAAGGGGAAAAAAGAATGCTCTGGACTCCTCTAACTGATATTGAACATTGTCAAAGGAAAGCTGAGGGGCTTCTCTGGAGGGGATAGAGGGTCTGGGGTGGTAAAAAAGTATAAGGAAGAAATGGCTCCAGGAGGAACAAACGCTGTGGCTGCTGAGCACACTGTCTGGTCAGCATGTCTCATGCTTTGGCCACAAGAAGGTATTCTATCTGTCAAGGGAAAGAAAACAATTCAAGCTATTAGGACTCCCTGTAATTTGGCCTACAAGCAGTTTGGACTCAACAACTGAAAAGGAAATGTCAAAGAATGGGAAGCCAAGAGAAGCTCATCAAAAAGACATCTGGTCCTGCTGTCCTTAATGGGAAATCCCCCCTTCCCTGCAGCCACCCTCTTCCCAGCCGTGCTCTTTTGAAACAGTTAATGTCTGAGAGAATCCAAAACATTGCTGGAATGTATCAGTGATGAAGCTTTTGTATAGCTGAGCAGCTAAACAGCTCTGGTTTTGTTTGTGTTAGGGTTGATTGTCCCGCCTTTCATCGGTGAAAGTCAGAAATGGCTGGACAGGAGTCAGTGGAGCAACAGTGGTCTAAGGCCAGCTTCAGCTGGGGGAGAATTTGGTCACCTCTTTTATGGCTGGAATGATGAAATGCTTCACAGGGAAGCAAAAAGATCTCAAAAGAGTCACCCATAGATAAAATACTTACAGGTCATCAGAGATGAAGGATTCATGCTCTCTAACAGAGTATTTAGTTCATTTGCAGTGAGCAGCTTTGCTTGGAACAGCCATGCTGTCCCAGTGACCCATCTCCTTCTCTGTTTCTCCTGGCCCTTTTTTTCACAGACTGAACCCTGGCAGGCTACCAGTGCCTTCCTGGAACCAAGGAACTTGTCTGGTCTGCCATAAAGCACCCATAGAGGTTACTGCTGGGGAAAGATTGCTGCTCATGCTCCTGTGCCAGTAGCCCAGGATCCTGAACACGTTTCTGCAGTCAGCCAAGTGGCAATGCCATTTATCACAGCCTCTCACAGAAAATCATGTTCCCAGGGCCTGGGTGGCTCAGAGTTTCAGCACAGGATCTTTGATCACAGGAATCAGGACAGCTGGCAGAGTCCAGCTCTTCAGACCTCCTTAGGGAATAAGCAGAGGACTCTGTTCAAATTCCCAACACCAACTATTCCCTTCATCCCTTAAATCAGGAAGACTGGCAGGATTCAGCAGATCAGGGTTCAAAGACATTGACGGGAGCTCCATAAACCTCCTGAACTCCTGCCAGTGCTCCTACCTGGAAAGAAGATCAGGGAGGACTTTCAAGAAGACAGCTGAGCTGTGACTGATGATTCTCTTATCTAGTCCCAGCTGTGTGGACCCGCCTGCTTGTGTGGAGATGTTCAGTGGTCTCCTGCTTCCACCCAGCTGCAAGTGCTTCCCATTCTCCTGGTACTGTCCCAATCCTGCCTGGCTCTACTGCAACCCAACTCATCCTCCTCAGGTGGGACAAGAATATCCCATTTTAGTTTTCTGTCATTTCAGCATGGAAGTTAGTCCAATAGCTGTGAAAATGACACTAGGAAGAGAGAGATCGTTTGGCCAGAAGCAGGGGGAACAGAGAGACTTCTCTCTGTCAGAGACAGCAATGTTGTTTTGCTGGCCCAGCTGTCCCTTGGTCCACAGGTTTGCTGCTCTTCATAGGGATCCAGGAATGGACAAAAGGAATTCTTCCACCTCAGATTATTGGCAGCATTACAGCCCAGCATTGCAGCCAGGGACGCCAAAGTGAAGAAGTCTTTGGCTTCCTCGTTTGTTGGCATTTCGCAGGACACACCTCAGCTTTAACCTCAGATCTGCCACAAAACCCACCTCTGCTCAAACCTCTCTGGAACTGTTTTAAACCTCCTTGCCCACGAGTGTCCAGAGACACTACACCCTTACCTGAGATATTTGGAGGAAAAGAGGACACTGGTGCACCACCACTGATCTGAGCAGATCTCCAGCGAATCTCCCCAGTCTGCCAAGCCATCTTATTTCTCCATCTGTCCTCCAGGTGCCTGTACAATTGGAGTATTTGACACAACTTCCCATCTTGCAGGAGCTGAACAAAACCAAGTTAACTTTACCTCTGACTGAACTTGGTCCTGCTGAGGAAACTCCTGAACTAGTTTTTACAGCCTTGATAAGTGCATGAGGAAGAGAGAAAGAAAAGCCTCGTGAAACAACAGATACACTTCAGGTATGGAGGAAATTTCCACCTTTTGTTCTGCCCGATGGAATATTTTCCCTGAAGAAAGGAAGAAGTCTGACCACTGGGGACTGCTGCAACTGGAATGAGGAATATCTGGGAGAAAACACCCCAGAGAGCAGCTCTGCACTATCCAAGTCAGGTGTGGTTCTTCCTGACAGTCTCCATCAAGCACAACTTCCCTGAAATCAGTGGAAGGCACCTGCACATAAGTTCTCATGGCAGGGTTCCCTCTGGCTTTCACCACAGAGAGGTCAATAACTTTCACCACACTTTGAGTCATACTTAAACCAGGGGAAAAGCAAAACAAATGCAACTGAAGAGAGGAAAGTCATAACAAAGATTTACATAAATACAGACATTAAAGACTTTGCAAAGATGCAAAAGGTAGGAGTAACAATCAATAATATTAATGAGGCAATGTACACCTGCTTAGTGTACTTAGGGAAAAAAGAAAAGCGTTTAGCCAGTGGAGAAAAGAGAGGATCAGAATCATGCTTCTGCACAAGGTATTTAGCAAGTAATTGTAATTGTTTATAGAGTTTGTTTAGGCTTTTAAATTTATACTTGATTCCTTCTCTGTCTCACAGGAAACAAAAGTGCTAAAATCACAGGATGTAAGGCCAGGGAAGCAGAATTACATCTGTTGAAAGCCACAGCATGGTACATGAAAACTTTAGTCAAAAGTGCCAGTTTCACCAGCAGCCGGACTCCCTATTAATACAGCATGAATAGGCAGGGAAAAAAAGGATTAAAACACATCAACTTTAGTATGAACCTCTGCACTGAAGGATAGGATGTCAGCTGCATAAAAAAGGAATTAAACAAGATGAGCTTGGCCCTCCAGGCTTTTCACAGCTGAGTCATCACTAATAATAACCATCATCATTAATAAGCATCACTAATAATAAGCAGGAAAAAAGCAAGGAATACATGGGTGCACAGGTAGATGGCTGTTATTTTATTGGCTTCAAGAAGCTCCACCAGGAAAACCAGTTTGCAAGTGTTTGCTCTACCTGAGCACAATGGGAAACATCTAGATTTCAGCACCAATATTGGGAACATTAATTCCTCATGCTAAGTAGGGTCTGAGTATTTCCCAGTTTTACTAAATCACAGAACACAACAACCTGTTTGAAAAAGAATACTCCAAAGTATTTTAGGTACTTCCTACTGCAAGAGGAAGGGGGCAAACAGGAAGAACTTGTATTCCTCTGGCGTTACTGTTTGTCCCATTGTCACCTGTCCAGCAATTGCCATGGGCCTAACCAGCAGTCCTGGAATTCCAGAGCATCCTTATCATGGGAGGAAAGGAAGGGAAAAGCAAGGAATGTAAAGGCTCTGGGTCCTGAAGACAGGAATCACAGGTATCTGACATTTTGATCTTTGAAATCATCTTTAATTAGTTTGTGTAACTGGTATTATCCTTAATTAGCCTTGCTCAGTTCAGAATGCCTGCTCCCCTGCTTCAAGGCACAGGCACACCTCTAAAGTTTGCAAGACCAAGGCTTACCCTGCTAGATTTTGAAAGCTGGAAGCCAGGAAGCAGCTGGAAAGAGCTCTAAGAGAAGTGTTCCTACATGGCAGACCTATTTATTTTTTTTTTTCAGTCATTGCAGACTGCTATTTGCTTGCTGGATTTGATGATTCAGGCACTTGTCTGTCTCTTTGTGTGGTGGTTATGCATGGGCAAGAGCTGAGAGGCGCTCCAGCCTCAGCTGCCTTGAGTGACATCTCTTTATCCAACCTTGTTCTTGTATGGAGAGCTCCCACGGGGCACAGGTCGCTTTCTGGTTCCAGCAGCCACAGAGCTCCTGAGAGGTGTCACCCGTGCCAAGCACTGCCTGGGAGGGGCAGGGACCCGAGGAGTGGCAGGACAGTCCTCTTCCAGCCCGGCTGCCCGCTTTCCATGTGAACCAAAAGAGCTTGCTTACGGCTATTTTCAGAAAATGTAGGGAAGGCCATATGATGGAGGCTTGGGGTTTTGCTACATTAACAGCAGAGACATTTCCCAAGGCTACCTTGGACCACGGATGTCAATGGTCTGTGGGCTGACAGGTCCAAAAACTGGGAAATCTGGATTCTGTGAGCCTTCCGTTGGCTTTGTCTAACAGGTCCCAAGGAGAACAGTTAATTTTCTATGTATTGATTATATATTTTTCCACAGGAAGAGTGCTGCACACCCATGTCACGCACTTAGCCTCATCTCTTGCCATAAGGGCCCTGTAATAGGCAGGTATGGCTTCCTTGTCCCCACACCAATGTTAATTTTGAAGAGAAAATTTCCCCTATAACCCTCATAGGCCTTGTCTATTGTAGCTTTCAATGTTCTCATTATTGATATAAACATTAAATCCCTGCAGTGTCTCCAAAACTTTAGCCTGCGGACAGATCGACACTTGTGCCTCGTATTGAGGTCAGACTGGATGCCCACTTCTCCACGTGTTATTATTTGTGCACTTTGGACACGATAGTTCTGGCTGCCATGGCAGAAATCAGGCAAAAATGTTGCTGGAACCCAAGGAGAGGGACACGTTCCCGTGAGCTCGGCAATGTCCAGGAGCCAGATCCTATCAGGAAGCCTTAATGAAATCACTGGAAAGGAGGGTGCAAATTCAGTGGCTCCGGGACACAGCTCCCCCAGCTCTCCAGGAAGGAGAACCCATTTTTCCAGCCCGGAGCAGGGAGCAGGTGAGCTGCTGGCAGGCTCCGACCTGGCCTCATGGCACCGGCACCACACACGGCTATCCCGAGGTATCTCTGAACGTGCCCACAGCCCCACGAGGTCACCATCCCAAACGCGGGGCACCCCGAGGAGCCCCAGGAGCCACCCCACGACCTCAGTCCAGCACCCGGCTCCCTCCTCGCCTGCCCCCGGCCCCGGCCCGGCTCTCCTCCCCGGGCTCGGCCGCCGAGGGGCCCCAGGCCCGCGGGCGGGGAGCGCTGCCCGCCCGCAGCTCCCCAGCGCAGAGCCGGCTCCCGCCCGCAGCCC
>VZTX01011181.1:223690-331940 GCA_013400915.1 Pardalotus punctatus
GCCGAGTTCCTGGGGCCGGGAAGGGCTGTCCCGCGAGTGGGACCGGGCGGTGAGGGCGGGGGTCTGGCTCCGCGGAGGAGAAGGAGCTGGACGGATAGTGGGGACGGAACTGGCCCCCGGGGGAGGCGATCTCCGCGAGTGGGGCCGGGGTCAGCTCGGGGATGGAGGGGAAGCGGTGCCCGCTGGGGGGTCCGGGCCGGGGGAGCGGTGGGGAAGGTGCGGGGCAGCGCAGGCAGGTCCCGCCCGGGGATGTGAATTCCCCTACGTACCTGCCCCGGGCACTGGGTAGGAAGGGAAGAAGAAAAATACGGGAATGTGTCATGTTTTGCCCGATCCGGAGATCGGGATCTTTTTTTGCCACTTAAAAGCAGCGTCTTGTTGCGTTTTCTGCAGCCGCTCAATTGTCTGACATTGCTCGCTCCCTCTTTCGTCCTAAACCTCCCATCTGCGTGGGCTTCCCACCCTTCCAGGCTGAGCACGCACGACACTGAGTGTCCTGTTTTCTAAACGCAAATAGTTCTGGTGGTTAGGGAGAGGGTAGGTGAGCAGCTCCCAGCTTTCTCCCTGGCAGGGCTCATCCGGGCTGGCTGTCACCCACAGCCCATTTATTTCTCCGCAATCAATGGCTCTGGCGCTTCCTGTGTGATGCTGCTTGGTCGTGATCCCCGAGACTGGCACATCTCAGGTCTGCGCTGCTATGGGCGCTCCTGGACGCTTTTCAAACATGAGCTCTCCTTGCCAGCCGAGGAGGGAGGAGGTGGGATGAGGTGCCCGGGCACGGGGCGTTCGAATGTGTGTTGGTGCTCTGTGATTTCTGCTCCTGCTGGTGTGTAGAAACCTCTCGGAGGAGGTGGATCCAGCACCGATTCGGTGTAGCACCGAATTAAGTCTGCAGTAAATTTTACCCGTTGAGAGGAAATGTGACTCTCCTTGTAACTGCTGTCCTCTTCACGGAGCTTGAACATTTAAGTGGGAGACTTGGTACTTAACGTATGTATTTCTGCCAGATCCCATTTGTACTTGTTACTGTCAAACCAGAAAGGTTTGCTTAGACCTCATTAGATGCATTTGAGCTAATAGCTCTCATTCCCTAATCCTGCTTTGGTGGGGACTCCATATGTTGAGGTATCATTCTGTGTGAAGTTAACTTTTGTCGGGACTGTGTGGTTTTTTCACTGTGCAATACTTTAGCCTTCTGACAGGGCTGGCACTGTGCTGCCTGTTGCATCTTGATCCTTTTCCTCCTTACAATTGATGCTTTACAGGCCTGATAAGCACAATAATAACATATCAGCAAAAGCGATGTTAAGGATTATATTACAAGTAAAATATTGTGTAGTTGTTTTTTTTCTTTTCCATCCTGGCAAGGTCTGCACAATTCCATTCAGTTCCAGTAGCAAAGCAGTAGATTCATTAAGATTCAGCTATGTTTTGTATATTGTCTTTTTAAATATGCACACTGCTCCCTCAGAGCAGCGGGATGTTCTGCACATGTGTGCTGAATAAATAGCGAGCACAGCCGATCGCGGAGCCCTGCCAGTGCTTTTTGTGTTGGTGCTCACGGGGAGGGTAATGAGGCACCGCCAGCCCTGCGGGGCAGCCCCAGGTGATGGCACAGCCGGGTCAGTGCGTGGGAGGTGTCCCCAGCGTGGGGGTGACCGGACTCACCTGGGGTGAGCTGTGGGGGAAGGCTGGGCTGGAGGAGAACGTGTGGGCGTTGGAAGGCTTGAGGAGCAGGTGGAGAAGGCAGAGAAGTGGGTCGTTATTAATAAGCACGGGGGATAGGCCCCCGTTCTGGGGGGGATAACTTGTTGATGCTGTGCTGTGGGAAGTCTTCATCCATGCCGCTAGCCAGGCAGAGTGTTTGTGCGGGGAAATCCTGTAATGAGGGGGATGGACAGATGCGAAGAGGGCTGTTGAGCAACGAGCTGGTCCTCTGGGCATAGGAATTAGACTAACAAGATCTGTCCTATTACTTACAGAATTAAGTTTGCAAGCATCAACAAACAGCAGCATTTCTTTCCTTTAAATACGGGCAGGGATGTGCATTATCCAGACTCAAAGCTGGCACGTGCAAGAGGTGTCTCTCCTGTTTCAATGGCAGGTGAAGCAGCCACAGGAATCTGGTTGGGCGGAGCATGCAGGGCCAGGTGGGGCTGGAGGCTGAGGCTGGTGGCTGTCAGGGTGGCACCAATGGAGTGGGAAGAGCTCGGGCTGTTGGACTTGCACGGTGGGAAGTGGAGGGATTGTGAAACTCTCCTGGGAATGGGTTTCCTTTCCCAGCTACTGCAAATGAGGTTGCAAGGCCAGCTGCATTAGGAAGACACTGCCTCTTGACTCCTCTTAGGCTGTTTAAGCTCTGAAGGATAATCTTGATGTGCACTAGGGATTTTTTTTCTGCCAGGCTGCCCTAAAGAATGTCTTCTGTTGGTCCAGATGCTGTTTAAAAAGGCACCTTCTCCCTCTGATTAGGAAGTGCATGTGAGGCATAAAGAGCAACAGAGAACAAGAGGGAGACCTGCAGAGAGCAGGTGTGACTGAGGGAGGTCACTGTACCCACAGCTGTGCAGTGACAAGGACAAGAGCTTCTCATCTCTTGCTCCTCCTCTATTTCCTGCGAGTGCTCCCTCGCCCCCTTCCCATGTGTTTTTCCTTTGAATATGGCAATTGTCCCAGCTTGTGCTCTCTGTTCTAGGGGCATTATGGCTTCTTGCCTACTCCTTACCACGTTTGTCAGACATGGCTGGCTGGTTCATGACCAACCATCTCCAGACCCTGGGAGGGGAGGAGGTGCTGAGTGCAGTGTTACTGGTGGTGGATGCGTCGGTGACATGTTTATTTACCTGCCACCTCTGTCAGGTCCTCTCAGACTGACCTTTGCCACCACAGGCATGGGGGATGCAGCCCTATGCTTATAGTCTAAAACGTTGAGTGATGTGAGCCTGGAGAGGTTTGTAAAATCATTACTGTATTTTTAATGTGTTAGAGTTCTATAATGGAAATCAGAGCAACTTCCAGCCCAGTTCTTCAAAGAGAAGTGTTTGGCATTCATGTTTTACTGTCTCTCTTGAGCAAAGATATGAGCTTCATATTTCTTATCAGAGGGTCCTTGGAAGTGTTTGCAGTGGTCCCCCAAGGAGATTGACATTGTTTGCCCAGGGAGGAGAGGTTGTCTTCTTAACAGAATCCAACAGGTTAGTGTTGATAAGGAGTAAAATAGTGACTTGGTAGAAAGAAGTGTTTGCTTGCTAGTTAACATGTTTTAACTGCAAGGGGAAGGGGGGGTGAATCTGTTTGGGATTTGGGCACATGTTCTTTTTAACATGTTCTTGCACATGCAAAAGGATATGCCTGGAGTTAGTCTTCAAAGTAGAGGCATGAATGAAAGACACAAGCCCTGGTAACAGTCTGAGGCCCTTTATAAACTGTTGTTCATCAGAGTCGGAAATGGATTAATTCATGTGAACGAGATCTGGGCTCTGTGCAGACGTGTGGTTTCTCCTCAGCTGATTGTCCACACAGCTGTTGTGTTTAGCTCATTGTCTTAGAGTGGCAACTGGAGAAGGCAGGGCAATGTACTGCTCTGTGCCAAATCCAATACAACTTTCAGCTGCTGGAACTCTCACTTGGTGAGAGGGACCCTAGTTGATTTGGGAGAATGGAACAGATTCTGTTGGAGAATAGGCAGCAGGAGTGCAGTTATTTACTCTGCAGGTGCTGAGGACACGAAGCCTTTCTTCTGTGACTGAAACCACAGCCTGTCTCAATTAAACATCTGCCATGCCCACCTTTCCAAGCCACCCTACACTGTCACCTGTGCCAATATAGTATTCGTCTCTTCTAGCACAGCTGCATTTCTTGTTTAAACAGGGCACACGAGGCTCTCCAGTGCTCTCCACACCAGCATAGGCTCACTGCAGGTGTGCTGTAGGGATGCTGGTTTCAGCCCCATTTCATGAGCGGTAATGGTCCTTGGGAGATGAAACTGCCAGGTTTGGGGTGCTCCTTTTGCTATCCCAAAAATGATCCCTGGATTGGTTCCATCTCTTGACAGTAAGGGGCAGTAATCCATTTAGTGAAGGGTGGGGGAGCAGTACTCCTGTAGCCCTGCTGCTCTGGGGTCTGTGCCTCATCTGTGTCACTACCAAACTTGCCAAGAGTCCTGCTCCTAAAGCCAAGAGAGAAGCTTTCTTCCTAAAAGAAGAAAAAAGAGGGTAAAGGCTAGCTCACAAGCTCTGAGCCATTGGGCATCTGCTTTTGGAGTGCTCCAGACAGGACAAGAGCCCTTCCTTTACCTTTGTGTGTAAGCAGGATTCATTCCCCTTCCTCCCCACACCTTCACCACTCCTCGCAGCAGGCTCTGGGTGCCCGGCTGGGGACTGGAGACACAGCCTGAATGAGTTTATTGTTCCAGGGTTTTCACTGATCGCTTTCATTGAACGCCCACAGCCAGGAACACAGGGAGTGTCTATGCAAAAGTGCTTGTACTGCTTTATTCCGGAGCATGGCTGACTCTTCCAGCTCCCAGCAGCAATGATGGGCTGGGGGCAAGCAGGGAACTGGGCAGCTCATGTCACCCAGGCTGTGCAGGGCTGTGCACCAAAGCACCCCAGGCTTTTAAATTGCAATTCTGGACACATGCTCAGCTGCAGACTTGCTCCTCAATGTTCCCATCTCAACATACAGCACATATGAAGGATTTAGTGACTTGGCTGAATCCCATAAGATTTCATGGCAAATTCAGGACCTGAATCCCAAGCTCCCTCGATGGCCAGTGCTGTTCAAGCAACCATCCTGCCTAGATCAAAGGGAATTAGGACTCTCTTGAGAAGTCTTTGTAAACTCTAATTTGCTGTACCCTCTGGAAAGGCAGGATTCATCTAAGGCAGGGAAGTACATCTTCAGGCAATAGCAACCAGAGAGCCCAGAGCTGTAGGGGACATCTTGGGGAACCAAAAATAAGAGGTGAACCTATCATCAAAGGTGACACAGAGCATGTGCACCCAGGGCATAGGTGTTCCTCTCTGAAGCACAGATCCGGACCCAACAAGTGAATTGGGATCCTACAGTCACACAGCCAGTTTGATGACCTGCATATTATTGTTTACTTCATCTTGGAAGTTGAGTCATTTGTGCTTTTCTTTTGGGTCAACAGACAAGACAGACTGGTCCAGTCTGTGCTGCAGCCTGTGAGCACAGCTCTGTGGGTCAGAGATGTGTCTGACAGGGCCTTGCTCCAAGGAGCTGCTGGTGCAGGTGTTGGTACAGCCACCTTCTGGGCTGGGGCTGCTTATTTGGGTCTGATTTGGTGGTGGATAGGGAAGAACTGTCAGTGAACTGGTGAATTCCCTGGCAGTAGCTGAGAGAAGGCATTTCCATTGTAAGTGCTGTGCTGCACTGTGAAGGAGGGTTAAATTTGGGAACTTCTTGCTGAGTGCTACGGTGCATAGCTAAAAACCTTGTGTGAACTGAAGGAATGACTGTAGGAGTTCAAAAAAAGAAAAATAGATGTATAAGTCTTCAGTAGGAAGACACCAATCTCTTGGTACCCAAAGTTCTTGCTTTAAAAAGAAAAATAATTACAAAATTTACTTGAATCCTGGGGAGCAGAGCTTTAGGAGAGAAAACCCTATTCCTTTCTCCATCTGCAAAATTCCACAAAAAGCAAGTCTGAGGATGGTTTGGGGCATGGCAGCATTGTCTTTGGTTATAAACAGTTCTGTCTGGAAGTAAGTATCTCAGAATTATGGGATCAGACTGAAACTCCCGCACAACATACAGACTTGGCCACTTGCAATTTAATAAAAGTATTTCCCCTCCTTGGGTGGACTGTGCTCTGTGTTGCATAAAGATTTTCTGATGTCTTTTTTTCTTTTTTTCCCATTTGGATCTGCTCAGGATAAAAGTATTGCACAAAGCTTAGAAAAAGCCCGGGAAGTAGGGATTCACAAGTCTTAGCTGGCAGTTTAGCTGGGGGGCTCTGTATTTCTGAATGTAGGAATCTCCTCCAGAGATAACCAGGAGCAGTAGCCACCCCCAGCACTGGTGTGATGTACATGGTTTTTGGGGTTGTAGGAGACTGAATCTTTTAAAAATTATTTTTAGACTCCCAATCTTGCTAATAATTAATGGGGCTTTCCAGAGCTGGCACTGAATTTGGGGTGTAGGGGTGGACAGCTAAGCAGTTGGGATGCTTTTCGAAGGAGTTCATGTAACACTTTGGCAGCAGGGCTTTGAAAGAGGTGGGTCTGAGCAAGGAGATTCTTACATAAGTTCGTGCTCAAGTTGTGCCTTGAACCCTTCCCTCTTGGATTGAGTGAGATGGGGAGCAATTCTTGGTCTGCTGCAAGGAGGGGATCTCTGTCCTGGAGCCTGCCTGTGTTCTGAGGCAGCCAGCCCAGGCAGGTGGCGAGGGGCAGCGAGTGTGCAGCTCCTGTGAGACGAGGCAAGGTATCTGCAAAGAGATCTCTGATCCAAAGTCACTCTGCAGATCTCATCATTGCTATTTGTCACTGAAAAGTATGACAGCTATTAAGGCTGGGAAGAAGGAGCTGGCTCGCAGAGAACCCGAGTTGCACAAGGTTACGTGATGTCACAAGTGGCTTTAGCTGAAAGTCCTCCACAAGTGTGTGTGAAATTTGGGGCTTTCTTCTGCTGAGGAATGCAACCAAGCCAGCTGCAGCCCCACAGCCTTCCAGTAGCACTGTCAGTTTGTCACCTCTGGAAGGAACCCATGTATTTGTTCAGACAGCCCCAGTGCCAAACAGCTCTGACTTCTGATGGTCCTGCTGTGAATGAGCTGAAATCAGTAGAATGCAGAGATGCTTTTTGGTGCCTAGTGGTGACAGGTACGTGGCTGCAGCAGTTAGGGGGCCAACACTTGTGGTAGCAAAATATCACAAGTCTGGAAATTTGGACTGAATTTTCAAGTGGAGATGTGGCAAGCCCAGACTTGTGCAGTGGCTTGTGACAGCTGGAGACCGTCTGCTCCCTCCATCCCATCAGCAGCTTCATCCAGGCTGCTTGGCTGGGGAGCACTCGTGTCTCCTTTGTGTAAATCTAGCATCTTCACCGGATCTTTTGTTTTCTACTGCAGTCTCTAAAAATGTGCCACGTAGTCTTGAATGGTGGGAGCTTCTGCTCTTTTTATTGTCAGACTTATCTGACTTTTCTATGGCTCTGGGGAATGCAGAATCAGGCAGAGAGCTGGGATCGTAATGTACAGTTCCACATCTGCTACAGGATTGCCTGATCTTGGTAGCTGCTGAAATATCATAAAGAAGAAAACACTCAGACTAACTGATCTCAGTTAGCAAAGCAGCTGAGTTGTCTTTACCTTGCCGTGGTTACCTGGGTGGAGGGGTGGGATGTGCATTCATATCACCCATCCACAGCCAGGTTTTTGGTCCCTGTTGGGAATTCAGTACACATGCGCATGGGTGAAGGCAGCTCTTCTTGCTGGTAGATGAGCTGTGTGTGAAATTGCATGAGCTGTGTCCGAGTGGAGGTGCCAGGCAAAGGCAGGCAAGCCTGGCTGCTTCCTGTGATCCAGCAGCCCTCCTCCCCAAGCCTGAAGTCACAGACAGCTGGGGGCACACTGGGCAGGGTGGCTCTGGCCTCACCACCCGCTGCTGCAGGGGTCTGGAATCTGCTGGGCAGCATGGTGGCTACGTGCTTTTTCTCCTGGATTTTTTCAGTCCGTGTGGGTTGTTTACCTCATCTGGGGCACGTTGCACTTGGTGCCTGGGGCTCTAGGTGTAGCCAGTGCTGCGCCTGCAGCTGCTTTTGGAGTTCAGCAGCCTCGCCTGTCTGGTTGAAAGATGGTCACAAGTGCCCCAGAGCTGTGCAGTCACCAGTGAAATGTGTATGTGACAGTTTTGAGTGGTTTTGGTTTTCTCTCGTGCTGGTATTTGTGCTCCACACTTACTCGTGTCTTCTCTGAGCAGCAGTGTCAGAGCTGAGTGTGGTTTTTGGTGATGCTCAGCGTGTACAGGGTCACAGTGACATAAAAGCCCTAAAACCCAGTGACCTCTGGAACAAGTCAGTCATGTCTGAGAGCAGCTTCTTCACACTTCACCCACCAATTCATCCGGTGATACCTCCTTTGGCCAGGCTGTTAGAAAGCTGTAGGAGGACATGAGGAGTAATGAGGAGTAAACTTCTCATCAAGGTCCTAATCAAGTGTTACTGGATTCTGTCTATACCTTAAATAATCATAGCACTCAGGAGTTAATAATACAATCAGTTTCTGCTAGCAAGGACCTGTCTTGTTTCAACGGAAGTCAGCTACCAAACTGTTAGCAAAGCAACACTTGTAAATGATTTACCCTTAAGTTAAGCATGGTATTATTTTATATAAACACAGGTTTTCATTACTACTTCAGCTTTATTCCATTTTCTCTCCTCTAGGCATGTTACAGGGTACACACACGTATCCATGCACAGTGCCCCTCATTTTTCTCTAATGAACAATGGTAGCTGATGATGCTATCAGCTGCCACATCAGTTTAATTTGCTATAGTTAGAGCTCTGAAATTGTTCCCCTCATGAGATGATACTTCTTGGAAACTAGGTTGTCTAGGTGTTGAAAGGAATTATTGATTTGTTTGGTGCTGGCTGCCCTAATGCAGTTCTGTACAGACCCTGTAACTGATTAAAGTGTGTCAGAAAATTATCAATGCTCCAAGTGTGGTTTGGCTTCCATTTGAGTCTGTTTGAACTTCAGGGTCTGGTTCTAGGAAAATTCATCAGTAAATCAATCACAAAGTGTATTCATTATGCCAACATACTCTTGATTTCTGGGATATTGAACTGTATTTCTGGCTCTGATTGTGATCCACAGCTATTGAGACACTGTTGATGCAGTCTGTCACCTGAGCGTTTGGATTGTGGTAGCTGGTCACACTTCCAGCTCAGTGGACTCTTGCTTTAATCACCTGTACATGCCAAAATACTGATGGACTCAGTTTATCTGGGTTACACTGGTCTATACTGAGCCAGCATAAACTGGCAATGTGTGAAGCAGAGCAGAGCTGGGCAAGGATGCAGTTGCTTGAAGCCTGTGTCTGTTGGCATTCTGCACTGGTTAACTTCAGTGAGTGTAGTTTTCCTATCAGGTTGTTCAAACAGATGCTCTCTGAGTGTAGAAGAGATCTATTTCTGGAAATTGAAGTGGGAGTTGGCAGAGTGGGGGGAAATGAAATGGCAATCAAAATTCCCATACTTTATCCTAAAGGCTGAATTCCCACGTCTGGCTGAGAAGAGAAACAAATGCTTTCTAGACCCAGGAGGCTCAGCATTCCCTGAAACAGAATGATTTATTTTTTAATTCTGATAGTTCAGTGGAGCTCTTAAACCAAAAGAGCAGTGACAGTTTTATTATACTACTTAGAAATAAATACAGCTAGCTTTGGGCAGTGCTGAGGCTGAAAAACCTGGAGTGCTTTAGGAAGGGAGGGGAGGTTCATCCAGACATTTGACCCTTGCTGAGTCCAGCCCAGCCAGAGCACGGCCTCAATTGCAGGGGCAGCACCCAGAGGCAAGGGTTTGACTCTGTCTGGAAATGTGTGTTAAACAGCACAGGATTTCACATTCGTGTTTCTTCGGACTGGCTACGTCAGCCTTCCTTCAATTCTTTGGCCTAAATAATGACATCCCTTAGGCTTTATATGCTGAGGTTTTTTTAATTTGCTGCTGATGCCATTTCAGCTATGGTCAGTCTTTTATTCTTGTGGTGGTCACTACAGCTCCCACAGCAATTGCAAAGCCATGGGGACTGACAGGAGCACAGATGGCTGTTGAGCACAGAGAATATGTGAGAGGGACTGAAGATCCTAAACAGGGTGTCCTATTAGTGCTGTGCAGGGGATAAAATGGACTATCCTTGCAGTAAACATAGGTTGTTGGCTGTGCCTTTGAAGCTGGTGTTGCCCCAAAACCAGGATTAGAGCCATGGACTGTTGGGTAGCACTTCCAGATCACACATTCTTACTCCTTTGGCTGCTCCGTGTCGCCAGTAAGGAATGTGTAGGTCTGGATGATGCTCCCATGCTTTCTTTAAGGTATTTTTCAGACATTTAACTCTGATCAGACAACCTCACACGGACACTCCTGATTAGCTATGAAATCTTTGCAGTTTGCTTTCGTTCCCATGCCGGGTTGAGGTTTTTGTTGGAAGTGCTCTGTTTCCAGCATATGTTCTTGTTTTTCCTGATAAACATGAATGTCCGTTGGCCCACATTTAGATGAGGTGGGAAGCGCCAAATTAATTCCTGGTGTCATTCCAGCATAGTCAATGGGCTGACCACAAGGATGAGATTGAGTCTAAGATTTACATTGGGCTGACTGCAAGTTTAACCAACTTTTATTGATACATTACTTAACCATATTTCTGGTGCAATTGATAAAGATGCCTTTGAATTCAATATAGTAAAAGCTGAATTGTGATAGAGGAGAAGTGTAGAGCTGACAACTCCTTAGCCAAGCACACATGCTCCCAGTTCTGGGTGCTAATAGCAGTGACGTGGCTGACCCTTGCTCCAGACCAGGGTCTGGACTGTGTTAGTTATTTGGACCATGTAAGATGAGATGATTCTACCACACTGGAGACACGTTTTAGGAAAATGCAGCCAAATCATCTGTGGACACTTCAGCAAAGACATCTTTACCTTCTCTGATCTTTTAGGCTGAAGCCTCTCCAGCTGCTGATGAAATGGTGCTCCTGGGAATGTTTGCTTATCCCAGATTCTGGGATGGAATTTCAAATTTTCTTTCACCTGTTGATTGTACAGTTGCCTTTCCTCATTCATACAGTTGCTTTTTGTTGGTTTTTCACAAATGTGCAGGTCTGCTCTGCCATCATACTGACAGAAGGAAGAAAAATATTCTATTTTGAATATGGAAAGGGAGTTGCTGCTTAGCACAGACAGAACTGGCTTCTAGATGAAAGAGTCAAATACCAAACTGTTTTGTTTCAGTTTGAGCAGGACGAGCTTTGATCTAGAGGAGATGACTCAGTCAGTAGCAGGGAACAATTCTTTATAGCGAGTTTAGAAACAAAACCCGAAGATTTAGGCTATCATGACTTTGACACGTCAGTCATAGTGCATATTATGTGAAAATGAAAACCATAAACATCTGAAATGAAGTGTGGAGGCTTTTCTGAAAAGAGTAGGGGAAAAGATCCACTTCTGATATTGGTTGCCAAGAGTTTTCCTCAAGTCAGAAAGGACTGGGGGTGGGGTAAGGTCATTCCTATTGAGATAGGAATAATGAGCAATGTGGACAAAGCAGGAAGGGGAAAGACTTCCTGCAGTGCAGCTCAAGCCAGAGGTGGGGCCAGGATGAAAGTTGGGATCTCCTGGCCTCAAGTCGGGCTCCATAATCCATCTCTGCTGCCCACTCTTAACCCTGCCTCGGTGCACCATCCCCTTTGTCACCTTTCACAGCACTCTGGAGGAGAAGGCGGACGCGGTCAGACCCCTGCTCAGTCACTGGCCTGGCTCTGGTTGCACAGAGCAGGGATGGCCAGATTCCTGCTACTGAGCTGCTTTTATCTGGAGCCAGGTGACCGGCCCCCATCAATGCAGCTGTGTTTTGTGGCACTGCAGCTGGCCAAATAAACACAGCTGGAGCGTGGCTGGGTCCCCGTGCCTGCTGCACACACAGGCGTGGAGCGAGAGCTGTGTGGTGTGGCCGCTGTCCTGGGGCTGTGGTGAAACGCATCTGGCTCTACACCACGGGCTGTTGGCAGTCCCCAGTGTGAAAGGCAAGTGTCACTGGTGCTCATTATTTCTGCAGATTTATTCTACATCCAGCCCCCGACCGATGTTTTGTTCTGTGCCACTGTCCTCTATAGGCTGAGAATGAATGTGTATCTACCTGAATCATGTTTCTTGGTTCTTTTTGGTGGCTGCATGCAGGAGGTGACAGGGACTACTTTGGCACAGTAGCCTTGTGAAGTATCCTGCTACTAACAGTTTGTTTCTGCTGAGGAGTTTATTTCTCTTCAGTCTCATAATCCCACCTCCTTGCCTGCACCATCTCTGGCATTAGTTCTCCTTCTCACCAGCAGGCAGCTCTTGACTTTTCACGTGGTTATTATTCTGCTGTCTTGGCTTGACAGTCTGGACAGCAATGGGAGCAGGAGCAGGTGCTGGGACAGGGAACCAACCTTGCCTTGCTTCAGTTCTTCTAAGGATTATTCTGTGGTCTGGGAGGTCTTGTTACTCTTATGGATATGATGTATAAGATTACTAGTATCAGATGTATAGAATGGAAGAGTCAGATAACTTCCTTGCTTGGCATGGCAAACAAAAAGCCGTTTCCATTGATGAGAAAGAACAGGCAGTGCTGTGAGGTGAGAACTGGAGATGGTGTGTCTGTAGCAGGGGATGTGCTGAGGGTGCAGCTACCCACCTCCCATGCTGTCACCAAATCAGAGCCATCGTGGCTCTGTGTCACAGCCAGCTGCACTCAGCAGGCAGCGACTGTCCCACTGTAGTGTCACCATGCAATTTGTGAGGCTTGCGTGACTGCGAGAGCAGAGGCTGTGCATGCAGAGGGGTCAGAAGGTGAAGGCTTGCAAACAGAAGGTGTTGAGGGTGTGGCTGGAGGGCAGCAAGGTGCTGGCCAGGCACTGGCTGAGCTGCAGGCAGGCTACCCGTGATGGGAGGGCTCTGTCCCCCTGCTGGGGAAGCATCCAGGGCAGCCCCGGCAGCCTCTGGCAGGGTGTGTGCAGGTGACGGAGTGACCTCTGGCAGGTGTGGAACAGGGCTGAAGGATTGTTCCCTGCCTAGAGGAGAAAGGAGCAGGGTCACAGGTGCATTCGTCCTGGGGTGTGTGGGAGGGAGATGGCACCTGCTGTCCATCCTACAGTAGAGAGGGCTGAGAGATGCCAGATGTCATCACATCCTTCTCTTCCTCTTCCAGCTTCCCTTTGTGCATTCCATTGTGATGATTTGTTTTGCTGATGCATTTCCAGGAACTAACACCCATTTTCAAAGACCTGGAAAGGCAGAAGGAGTCCTTTCTATGAAGGAGCAGATGGTTAATTTAATTTTTTTTTGTAGTCACACTGTTGGCAGTGGCTCTCCTGCCACGGAAAAGACTTCTTCAACCCAAGGATCCTTCTTTTAGATTATGTCCTTCCCCTAAAACCCAGCCTTTCAATAGAATAGTTTTGAATGTGTTTTTGATATTCCTGTGCTCCGGTTTACTCCTGTCTTGAGTGCATAGAACTGCCTTTGCTATAAAAGAGGATGGTGAACATTAATGGCTTTACCCAGTGGTATCGCATGGATGTTAAAGGAGAAACATTTTCTTGTGAATGTTTCAGCACTGAAAATGTGTATATTCTCAGAGACTGGAAACGTGGGCTCTAGTCCACCAGGAAATGGCCCAAAGGACTGAACCAGAGGTGTTACTGAGTGTTTTCTGAGTGAAGCTGGTGAGAGACCATGATAATTTTAGAGAGTCCTGTCTGTGTGGGACACATGCAGTGAGAATTTTCATCTGCAGACACAAAACTATAACCTTTGTAATCAGCTGGGGTTTTTGGACAAGTTTCAGTTATCATAAAAATTGATGTTTATGAATTATAAATAACAGTAAATGTACCTAAAGACTTGGGTGCCATAATGGTTATAACATACATTAAGTGTAACTAATAACAAAAGGTAGCTTCACTCCAGAATTGGTGTCAATCCTCAAAACTATAGGGACATCCAAGCGGCAGTGTGGTTTTTGCTGCAAACAAGAAATTCCTGCTTGCAGAAAAGGCCATACTTTTTAAGCACAGGACAAAGAGATAATAAATTATAATTCAGCACGGAACAAGGAAGTCATGTAGCAAGTGCAAAAGATCCAAACATATGGAAAATTCAATTCTGTGGAGAATTAAGTCACTATTATGTAATCAGGATCAATGGAAATGAGCTGATGTCAGTATTGGACGGGCTTAATGCATGGGTGGAAAATTGTGTTGTCTCGGACCTGCTAATAGGACTGGAAGCTCCATGTATGTTGCATGTCCATTAGCTGTTGGGATTTTTTACCTAGGAGTGGCCTGTTCTAAACCCAGTAGAAGTAAATAAGGTTTCCACTAACCTGAAACTCATTTGGGGTCTGAAGGTAGAAGGTCTGTAGGAGGTAGTAAACAGTAAGAACCTGGCTTGCACATTTACCTCATAGTGTTGTTCACGGTGAAACTTACCCCTTTTTTTCCATCTCTCTGAACCTTCTGCACTGCAGTGCATGCTGTGGGTACCTTGGACACTGTGACAGTGATCAGGACCCTTCACTGGGACTTACTGAAGGTGTGTTTGAGTGATGAGCATCAGGCACACATTGACTAGAAGGGATCTGCTGGTGGGAAGCAGTGGGCTTCATGAGAGACTCTTCCCCACATGAAATAGGTTTGATATTCTGGACTGTTACTGTGTATAAAAAGCATGCCTCTGAATCAACAAATTAGGGGAAAATGTCAGCTGTTAAATGTTAGTGGATGGAGCTGTCACATGAACTGAGTGTGTGGGTGGCTTCAAATTAAGAGATGCCAGAGGTGGGGAGAGTAATGAGATAAAAAGTGGTGGAAAAGTCTGACCTTGACAGTTTCCAGTGCAGTGAGAGCCTGAAGGGCAGGTTGAAGTGAGTGAGGTTTCTAAGTGGGTCTTCACAGTGGAGGACCTGAGTTGCTAAACATTTCTCAGGCACTGGAAAGGGGAGCTGCAGTACCTGCTCTTCCTGGCCAGGCACTTCTGCTGGTTGCTCTCTGCTGGCTCTGACAGTCAGACCACCCTCTGAGCTGATATATCTGGCCAACCTCAAGGGGGAAAAACACCCACAAAACAAAACAAAAACCAGATCCTTTTGTTGCTGCATATATCTTCCCCTGACTGAGAACTGATGTGGCTCATCATCAGCTCGTGGTGGGCGCCACTGAAAGTGCATGGAAAGGCTGAGGCTGTGTAAGCAAAGGCAGGGAAAAGGAAGAGGACAGAGGCGCACATGGATCTCAGTAGCACTGTGGGTTCCTTGTTTGGAAGGTTTATGGCCCTGTGAAATAGCCTTGATGTTTCCCAAAGTGAGCTCATTGAAGAGATACAGAGGGGGCTATGACATAAAGAGAGCAAACAGTTCCTTAAACATTTCTTTTTCATTTCTAGAAAGCTTATTTATCTTAACTCAAGAAATATTCTCTGTGATATGGAATAATCCCTCTTAAAATTATGTTAGAGAGGTGAAGACACCCCTAGCTTTGTGAGCAATGTTAAAGTGATTGTGTCTACTTCCTGCCCAACAGCTTTGTGGATTCATTGAAAGCTGGCCAGTGTCTTTCCTGAGAAACAGCTGCTCAGAAATTTGGGAGGAAAAATATTTTATTCCTCACATTCTCGTGGATTTGAGGCTCACCAGCTGGTTGAGAAGCCTGCCAAGGCTCCGCACTGTTGTGGAAATGTACAGTAACTGGGCATAAGTAGCTCAAAGCCCTTTTTGGACTTAGGGGTGAAAATATCTTAATGTTGGGAAGCTGTTGAATATCTTTTTCAATGTAGAAATAAATCAGAAGTGAACAGTGCTGTCTTTGCCAACAAATAAACTCATTTTCGGGAATTTACTATCCCTGTTTCCACAGGACTTCTATGCTCTGCCTGTTGGCTGGAGCTATCCAAGCCCTCATGATGTTAATATCTCTGTTTGAAATAAAATTTTCAACCTGAAAAGCTGCTTCTTAAATTATATTTTTTGACTGATTGTATATGTAATTTGTGTTATTTCAGTCTGAGGACAAATCTCACCATACTGATGAAAGTCTCCCACTGACTTCAAGGAAACTAGGCCCTAGATTTAGCAGGCTGGGTGGATTAAACCAGGAAAGACAAACAGAAAGATCTCTGCCAAAATGACTTTGTGCTAGCAAATACAATTTCTGTGTTTCCCTAAGTCAACTATCCTGATTTGCTTTTTTTCAGCTCTCTTCCCACCCACAACATGGAGAAAAGTTTTTATGAAGTACTTTGACTGCTTTGAAGCAAGGATTTTGTTAGCTGTAAATTAAAATATGTTTGCTCCAGTCTTACAGCCTGGATGGAAAACTGGATATTTCCTGGCTTTGGATGCAGTGGGGGTACTCAGCCATGGGGTGGTCTTGTCCAGCTCAAATGTGTGCCCAGGTTGGGATGTTATGATCCAAGGGGTGGGCTGTCCATGGGTGGGCCAGTAGATAAGTAAAGAACTGGCTAAATTTTGGGGCTGAAGAAGAAAAAGACTGTGGTTTGTGCTCTACCTGAACTCCTGCCTTCAGGGTGGACAGAGAGGGCCCTTGCCTAGGGGGAATGGCTGAAGGCCATGTGAGCTGTGTTTAGCCATTGTGTGAGAGTCCTGCACGTCAGGACAGAAAGTCCAAGACTGCACGTCCTTGTCACCAGGAGCTGCTCATGTGTGGCTTTTGCAGTGGGATGAAGACTGTGGGTGCTGTCCGTACAGCAAGGGTTCTCCAAGCTGTCGTCCTTCCTCTGGTTGGAGTAGGTCAGTCTGCTGGTGGCAGCCCAGTCCATCGGTGCAACTCAGATCAAGGCTTCTTTAATGTGCAGTGAATTGTTCTCTCGGGATGAAGCTCAGGCAAGAGGCCAAGAGCCCAAGACTTTAACAAAGACACATCAACTGTTTGTATGATTTTTGTATACACCATACAGGTCTTCTGAACAAGATGTTCTTCTAACCCCGTGAAAAGGAAGGCCAAGAGAGAAAGTCTGATGCATTAGTGGGAGGCATTCAGATGCTGCCAAAATGGTGTGTTGTAACTTGACACAGTGCCAGTGTTTCTGCTGTAAACTGAATGCAGGTGAATGCTGATTAAAATGAGCCTGCACGTATCTGTCTACTGCATCTGTTGTTTGGTTTAAGGTAGCATCTAGAAATACAGGTGAGGGAACCAGATTCTGTCTGTGTGATGATATATGGGTATTCTTATCTCTGTATTTTCATCCTGAAACAGAAATACAAACAACCCACCACATGCACAATGTTGCTTGCTCTAAATAACCCCAAACATACCTTACTACTTTAGTTTGGGTTTTGATGAGTAGACAGCTTGGGAAAATGTTGGCTTTATTTATTACATCTTATCATGTCCCAGTCTTGATGTGCGTAAAACTGCAACAACAAGCTTGGTAAATGAAGAGAGAGCAGTAGGTGTTTATTGACTTTATTTCAACACTCTCACATAACATCTTCCTAGGCAAACTGATGAAGTACAAGCCCAAGAAAAGGATGGTGAAATGAGGCAGAAACTGGTTGAACTGCCATGCCCAATGGATTGTGGCTGGAGACACAAAACTGAGTTGCAGGCCAGTCACTTCTCCACCTTCATTAACAACCTGGTTTTGTAGATAACACCAAACCGGGAGGAGTGGCCGATGCACCAGATGGTTGTGCTGCTATTAGGAAGGGTCTCACTAGCCTGAAGGAATGAGCCAACAGGGATCTCCTGAAGTTCAGGAAAGAAGGACAAAGTCATGCCCTTGGGGAGAGATAACCCCAAGGATAATGTGCTGGGCCAACCAGCTGGAAAGCACCTTTGCAAAAAGCCTCTTGGTGGACACCAAGCTGACCATGAGCCAGCCGTGTGCACTCGTGGCAGCAGGCCAGCAGCCTCGGGGAGCATGCCTCAGTCTGGGGAGCACGCAGTAGTCCAGTCCTAACACACGCTGGTGTTTGATACACCCTCAGTAACAGAGCAGGAATTTTTAAACAGAACACTCAAGCCATCCTACAATGCTTCTCCATAGTGGCCCAGTCTGTGTCAGCCAAGGGAGTTTTAGCTCCTTGGAGCAGGGCTGTGTTCCTGTAACATACGGCGCAGCTGCATGGATGAACACCCATCCCATTCCCCTGGATGTGCTTTTGACACACTCCAGGTATCTGTGGATTTGTGGCTCTAAAGCTATTCTACAGATGAAAATCTTGAGTGTTGACAGTGTGCTGTCAGGGCTGGAAGATGAGGCTTTTCTGTGCTAATGGATTTACTGCCTCCCTGATTTCCTCAAAGCACTGCTAAATGTGTCATGCAGAAAGATGGTTTTGTTAGCAGTTCTGCTTGGCTGGGGGAAAATCACTCTCTTTATTTTGTTGCTTGGTTCAGCACGAAGTCTCTCCTGGCAGGTCAGTCACTTCCCAGGCCCTCCCAAGCTGCTGTCTTCCATTCCTGTGCGGTGAACAAAAGGTGAGCTCCCACCCCTGGCCAGCTGTGGTTGATGTGGGCAGAGCTGATGGCCAGGTCGCCCTCCAGCCCAGCCAAGCGCAGTGTTTGCCATGTTGATCCTCCTTGGCTGCCCTCTACTATTATAGGTCTGGAAGTGTCCCCGGGATGCTTCTCACCAGAGGATCTGGCACATTAGGTCTCCTACACGCTTTGGAGTTCAGCTGGGCAGGAAGGACTTCTAGTGGAAAGGAACATCTGTTACTCCTTAAGTGTGACCACTGTCAAGGTTTACATCCCTCCAGCAAAGCAATTCTTAGCCAAAGGCCTAGTAATCTCTGATTTTTTTTTATTTTTTTTTTTTTCAGGAGAAGAGGGAAAAGGAATAAGTCTTCAGAATAAGTGATTTTTTTTTTTCTTAAACTGAAGAGATTAGTTTTGTTTTAAATTACAGTATATTGTGTCAGTCTTTGACATCCACAGCTGTGTTGGTGAAAAGCTGCTGAAGGGCCTGGCCAGGCAGGATCCTGTGTGTCTGCTGTAGCTTTGTGCAGGATGCACCTTGCAAGGGGCCATGCACAGCCACTTGTGGAGGATGGTCCCTGCTCAGCTTCACTTCTCCAGCTGGAGTGTTCCTGCTGGAGGGTGAGTGTGCCCAGCAAAACAAATGACATTGTTTTCACATGGTGTAAAACCACTCCCTGCACCTTCCCCTGCACCACTGCCCAGATCCCGGCTGTTAATCCTGAGGGGAAGCAGGGCTGAGTCATCTGGCACTGAGTGTGTATTTATCAAACAGAAAGGCTGGAGCACTGCGGAGACCAGGAGGAGAGACCGGCATTCGGAAGATCTTGGCCAGCGACGGTGGGTTCCCCCCACACCCCGTTCCTGTCCTCGGGCTTGTTTGTTAACCCAGATCACCAGGTTTTGGCTGTGAGGTGATCAGTAGGTGCTGATTCAAGGACATGAGGCATCAAACTGCTGGACTAATTTGCCTTTTTCATTACAAAACCTCACACATGAGCTCAGGGCAGAAAGAGAAGCATGGAAAAGGGTTTGCAGAGGGGAAGAGCTTTGAAGATTTGCGATGCTCACAGCTAAGTTGAGCTGGCTGGTTGCACTCACCCCACAGCACCCAAGGTGCTGGTGGGGGATGCCTATGCAGTTCTGGCGATTTTGGCTGCTTCTTGCCTTGGCTATGGCCTGCAGCAAGGTGACTTTGATCTCACTTGCATGAGGGTAAGCAAGAGGGAGCACCTGGGCTGCTCCTGAGGGCACTTTAGAATGGAGTAGCCTGTGCTGTGGCACAGAGGGGCTGAGCCCAGCCTGGTTCTGTGCTCAGGGTTAAGTGGTGGTTGTTTTGCAGACTCCTCACTTTCCTTTCCATCCCCTTTCCTCCTGGAATAACAAAATCAGAGCAGGGAGGTTTGGTGTATTGTGCTGGGTCTCTCCTTCCTCCACCTGTTCTGGCAGCTGATCTCTTAATGAGGAAAGTTGCCTGGGGATGCCATTTACCCAGGGGAGGCAGTTGCCCCTGCACTGTTGGATTGATTTTTTTTTTTTTTTTGTGCAAACTGCATGTCCAGCCTTGCTTGTGGGTACGGTTAATTCTGTCTGTGCTTTCCCTGGAAAAGCTGGTTTTCAGCAGATGGACTGAGTTTGCACAGCTTCCCCCTTCCTAGAAGGAGCAGGGTGAAACGGTTCATGATCCTGATATTGTGTGATGCAGACGTAGAGACAGTGGAGGGAAGAAGTACGGAGTGGGGAGGGATTGCTCTTTCCATCTCCATATATCCCACACACACTGTGAGAACAGGGAGTTTGCTGCTGAAACAAATGGGCAGGAAATGGGAAGTGAATAAAGGAAAGGGCTCCTTCACGTGCTGCGAGTGCGACTGTGGGCCGTGGTGCTCAGGCCAGAGAATTCCTGCTGTTAACTTCGCTGCTGAAAAGGGCTGGATAACTGCATATAACCCAAACCTGCCTGAGCTCAAAGCAGGCAGTCTGCATCATGCCTTGTGACTGGGCAAAATCAACCTGCACATCGTGTTGTGCTGAGACCCCAAAATGCAGAGCCTGTGTCCTGCTGGCTGTTTCACAGGTGGGCTGCTGCTGCTGCCTGTGAATCCTCTCTGCTGGGGAGCACCAGGTATTGATTCAGGTTTGCTGGCCCAATGGTTTCCACCACTGACTGCTGCATTTCTCTGCTCCCCAGGGTCCCGGCTGGGGATTTGAGGCCAGGGGATTTCTGTTTGTTTGTTTAAGAATGTTTTATTCATTTATTCCTAATCGCATACAGTTCTCATCATTGCTCAGGCCGTGGCTTTCAGCTATCTTGAAATGAAAAGAAAATACATGTTTGTCTTCCAGCACCTTGGGAGCCAAGGGAAGCCTTAACCAGGGCCAAGATGTAACGTGGCAGTACAAACACTAATATCCGACGTTCCCCCAGATTTGTAATTAAAAGCTGATGATTTTCCCAAGGTTACCAGAAGGACACCAGCCTACAGGACCCAGTTGTCTGGCTGCCATAACACTAAACCTGTTCCTATGGCAATGAGCTGATTGCTGTTGGGGTTTTGCTGATTTTAGGCCTTTTTTTGTGTGTGTTTGTTGTTTTGTTTTTTTGTTTTTTTTTAATGAGTACTGCTGCACATCTCCCTTCTTCCTGATGCAGCCAGGATCTCAACACAATTTCTTGGCACTGCAGCATCATCCCATAAGGGCTGTGGGCAGTGCCAGGCACTCAGCAGGGATGTCGTGAGAAGCAACCCTGTTCCCAGGGGTCCCTCAAATCCGATACCATCTTGAGATGAGCGGGGCCAGTGCAGCTCCATGGCTTCTGCAGGGGACTGGTGCTGCCTCTAGGCCATTTTTTCTCATAGTATTTTTGTCAGAGGAATGCACCTCCTGACCCACTGCTTGCAGCACTGCCTGGGAGAGCAGAGTGCTGGGGGGGGCGTCGGCCGTGCTCCAGCTGGGAGTCGCCAAGCTGCTCCTATTTTGGGAACGGCTGGGTGTTTCCAGGTCCCCTGGGTACATGCTGAGTTTGCCTTCTTGCCTTTGTTAATGCTGCTTGGACAATAACGAGGACCTGGAAACCAGCTGTGATTTATGATCTTTTTATTAGGTAAGCAAGAGACAAAATAGAAAGCAAGAGACCCACCTCTCCCCTTTTTGCAAAGGGATGCCTGTTTGAATGGGAATCGTGCAGGGAGAGCTGTGTTGGTGCAGGTACCAGACATTTTTCTCATCTGGTTGGTGCTCCTATACCACACCTCGTTTAGCAAGGCAAAGAAAAGATATTTTTGTCCTATTGAAAATTAGGGTCCTACTTCCTGTACTGGAAGGTGAAATCTGTTAGGAATGAGCACTGTGTACATCTCAGGAGCTCCTCTCCTCTCCTCTCCTCTCCTCTCTGTAGCTGGACTGGATGCTTTGGGAGGTTTTAAACTGACTAAGCACAGGCATGCTCCTGCCTGCTCTGCTGCTGAGACATCCTTCCCCCAGCCTGAGCATGGGCTCAGAACCCACCACAGACTTTATTCACAGTGAACTGATGAGTGCAAGGATGTGCTGTGAAGGGATGGAGGTAACCATGTACTTGACATCTTTAGTTGAACCAGAGCTATCAATAAGTCAGTCACACCAGTGCTTTGTACAGGTCTGCCCTTCCAAGCTGCTAAAAGATGGGCTTGTTAGTGATGGATTAGGGGAAATAGATGAATTGAACACAGTCTTTGCATCGCCCTCTCGCTGTACTCGGTACATGCAGGGACTAGAGCACTTTGCTTCAAGTTATGTCTGAGTCCCTGCTGAGCAGGGATAGCCATGGGAATTGTCCCCTTGGGGCTCTTTAACTCCATCTCCAAATTCTCCTCTTGCTGCATGACTGTCCCAGGCTCCTCATTTCCCACTTCTTGTGGCATCCTGAAAAGTTTTAGTCCAGCACAGCTCCCATCTGAAGTCCTTCTGGAAACCAGATGTGTCAGCTCAGCAAGACATCCTGCCTAAATATTTCCAAACAGAAGTTCAAGGTTGCCTTGTGATTCTTGGTTTGGGTGTTGTTTGTTTTTCAACATTGGTTTTCAGTCTTGTGGCTATCCCTGGTAATTCCCAGCTGCTTTGGGTTTTTTGGGGTAATGCAAAAGGACCATAAACTTAGTCTGGTACTGCAGTTAACAGGAGCTGAAAGGGCTTTGTGGCACCCCTCTGGGATGGAGGTGCTGGAGCTGCCCTGATGAATCTGGCCCAGGGGAACTCTACTGGCATGAAGAGGTCTGATCCTGGTATTCTCTCACACAAGAAAAAGGTTTTTCTGCATCCTGACCCATCAGGACAGTGATGGGTTTTTTTAAAAAAAATTTTCTTAGTGAAGCCGCATAAAAATACTTTTTCTGAAAGTTCCTCGGGTCCTGGCTGGTATTTTTGATCAAAAACAGCTTTTGTGGTGATGGTAGTGCCCAGGTACCCAGCCCTGAGCCTCAGAGGCCACTGCCTGTGTTTTGCAGGGGCTCCTACCCCAAGGAGCAGTAGCAGCATGTACACAAGTAGGTGTGAGGAATTACTTAAATGGGGGAAAATGGGAGAGAGCAGCTCCAGAGGAACTGGTGTTAAGTGAGCAGAGCAGTTGCCTGTGGTGCTGCACAATGGGAGCTTGGTTTTGGTCCTTCAGTCCCTCCCACCCTTGAGGAGGGCTCTGCTGGCCTGGTGGGGTTTATTGTTCAAAACAAACAGAATCCCAAAGTTTGGGCTTCCCATTGAACATAGGGTGGTTTGTGGTTTCCTCTTTCAATAAAGTACAGCTTGCATTTGTTTCACTTTCATCTTGTTTTTTCTCTGGTGTTTAGGAATCCCCAGAGCTGGATATCTGCATCTAATGTGAACTGGGAAATTTCTGCACTGTCCATGTGTGCCTGCATAAATCTGGAGTTTCCTTATAAAAGACTATCCTTCTCTGGGCTTAAATTAAAACATTTTGGTAGGCTTCAGTGGGCCTGCCTAGATCTGTATGAGATGAAGGTACAGTTCCAGTAGGTGCTTGTGGTGATTGCACAGCAATACAGTGATGCTTGTGTGTCCTCCAAGCATTTCTGTGTTCCCAAAGGAGTGTTTCTTTCATGTGTAAGCCATTCTAAACACAACCTTCCAATTTCCAGTGCTAATCCAAGAGTCCAGGTAGACCAGCTCAGCCCATTGAGCTGACACCTCTAAGGAACACCCAAAATCCTGGTACTGACTACAGAGGTGCGCATGGACAGCTGTGTGTCCAACTGCCTTTGAGTCATGGCTCAAACACCCACGTGGCTGCCTCTGTATGGGTCACACTCATGGTACCATTGATGCCTCCTGGAGCAAATTTTGAAGTGGTGTCTTCACTTCCATAGCAAGAAGCTTTGCCAGTCTGCCCAAAATGTGGCACCCTTTGGTAGACCTTGTGATGAGTAGCTGCATTTGTAGAAAGATTGTTCTTTTTCCCTCAAAACTAAGTTGAGCTTGGGAAAAAAAGTCCCCATTAGACCTATGGGCATAAGTGACATCATAGGGTGAAAACTTTCATTCCTTTGAGATTATGGTTACATCCACAAGCCTGAGGCAGATGGAATCCAACACAGCTTGAACTAAATACATAAAGAACATTTGAATGCCGAGAAAATTTTCAGTAAATACTTTGTGTTATGACATCCTGTGAGCTTCCTCAGAGTGTTACTGGAAGCCTGTTGAAGCTTGCCAAACTCCCAGCAATCTTTTTTTCTTGCCCACTTGACAGATAGGCAATTTGAGAGCCTTAACTGCAGTGACCCACAGAGCTGGGAGCAGGGCAGTGGGGAGGAACTGGCTGTGCCAGGTGCTGCTGCTGGAGCTCATTCCTCCAACCTGACTCACCATATCTCACCTGCACCTGGTGAGAAAACAGAGCGCTGTTTGTCTTTGGAGAGCTGTTGATTCATTTCAGTTGTCTCCATCACTGTCTGAATATGAACTGTTGAGTCTCTGCTGTAGGGGAAAAGTTCAAGAAAATGAGCACTAATGTCTTCAGGTACAGAACAGATGTTGGGAAGAAATGGCCCTGGTGGAACACCAACTTTGGCTTCACTCCAGAGATGCACTTCTGCCCCGTGGATTTTATTGCATACCTCTAGCTTTGGCCTTTGCTGTCTCAGAAGGGTTGAGACCTCCTGGTGGAAAGGGATAAATGTTGAGTTTGTTGTGAGCCACTTCAGCTTGCTGGGGGAAACCAGAACAGACATTTCTACTGTGGTTTTGCTGTTGCAGCCTCACATTTGTTTGAATCACTAGTTCAAAGCCTCCGCAGCAGAGATCTCAAAGCAGTAGAAATTTAGCAATGATCCTCAGTGACTGGAAACCACTGAGTTTTGCCTGCAGTTTGGTCTCTGACCAACATCACACCTCTCCAGTTGGAGCAGTGCTCTTGACCTGGCGGAGCAAACAGCAGTGCTCACCCACCCTGGAAGCCTTTGAAGCTTTTGCTTAAAAAAAAAAAAATCCAACCCTCCCATGAAGGAAGATAAACTGTGCTGTATACAAAACCCCTTGGCTGAGAAATGTCTTATCTCTGAGGGGTTTGCAGCAACCCTCTCTCTCTGGGAGTGATGAAAGCAAGACAGCTATTAATAAGCTGAAAAGAGAAAGGGGAGCAGGAGGCATCTGGCTTTTGATGGTGGCATCTTTCTTGTGTTTTCAACAACTGCAAGGGTTTTTCTGTAAAAATGTTTTGAGACAGAGATATTCATGAAACTGCATTTCTAATACAGGCTAGAGAGAGCTGGGAAAGCTAAAGAAACTTTTTTGGCAGCAGTTCATCTTTCTTAGCCTAGTGTACTTGTCCAATCTGTGTCCCTTTTAAATTCTAATTACTTCCTCAGGCACTACAAACACTCTGGCCTTGTCACTCCTCCTTTTGAAGTTTGCTTCTCATAATGCAGCCTCTTCTGAAGCGCTCATGCTGTCGGTCAGCTAACTAGTCCAAAACATTCCCCTGCTTCAAAATCACTTAATTCTTTTTCAAGTACAAAGAACGGCTTTCCTGTTGCTGCCTGCTGACTCATGCAAGAAAGGTAGTGTGCCTTGTGTCACCCAGGAGAGCAAGTTCCTACAGGCACCTCAAATAGGGCAGAAACTCTGAAATTGTGATGGCCAAAGTCTAAGGTGGAGGTCTGGATGCAGTGAGGTTTGAAGAGCACGTCTTGGTGAAACCAGAGTCTGAGCATCAGTGAGTGCTGGGTGTGTATCTTTGCCAAGGCTTAGGTTATCAGCCCCATCTCTGGAAACACGTGCTTTGACCTAAAACAATGCCTGTGATGAAGAACAAATGAAGAAAGTGCACTTTGGAAAAATCCCTGAAATATTTAATTGCGCAGTAGCCTTTTTCAGGTTTGCAGGACAAATTTGTCAAGCATTGCCTGTGCTGAGTGTGCAGTTTGATAGAGATGCTAACACTGGGAGAGAGGCAGAGCTCATGAGCACTGTGCTGTCCCGAGATGCTGTTCCCAGCCCCTGAGCATGGCCTCTGCGTGGTGCTGCACCGTGTGAGCACACCAGGCAGCCCAGGGCACGGTGGAGATGATGTGGCATTGAGGGATATAAGCTGTCATGTGCATTTTTCTTGCTGATCTTCCATTCCCCCTTTATCCCCCTCTACACCTGCCAGCACCTAGCCAGGGCGGGGCTGCCTGGTCCTCACTGAGGGGTCTTGGCTTGCACCAGGGGTTGAATTTGTCTTCTGCTGCTTTGTACCAGCACCCAACACAGCCTCAAATCCCCCTTTGATGTGACACTCTGAGACAGGCACACAAAGGATGTGGGTGCAATGTGCAAGAGCACTTCCTCCGAAGAGCTCTGGATAAGGATGGATAACCAAGGGTAGGGAAAGTGCAATGTATTATTTTTTTGTTAAGAAGTTCCTGTAGGTTCCGCTTCTGTTCTACATCTCTGAAGCAGTTTCCTGCACTTTCCTTGCCCCTAAGGAGGGGGAGTGTGTAGGAGCATAAACTGGCATGTCACACATGGAAATTTCAGACAGATGTTACTCAAAATGGAGAGGAAATTTAAGAGTGTACATTTCTTGAATGCTGTGATGAAGGAGTTTGATGGCCTGAACAGCCCTTGAGAGCTTGGCAGCTCTTGTACCTGTGGTTTTGGTCTGCATTTTGTGCAGTGTGTGACCTGCTTAGCAGCTTGCCCAGGTGGCTGTAGCAGATGTCCCTGCTGAAGGCTGAGATGGAGCTAATCACTGCTCCCTGCCCTTTCCACCTGGCTGCCAGGCTGAGCACTTTTCCCTTTCGGTAGTTTTTCACACAGGTGGGTGTGGAGAAGCAGCAAACTCCTACTGGTGTCAGTGTGAGAGAAATCACTGTTCTGGGGTGACTACCTGAAAGAAACATTTTTTGGGACAAACAAAAAAGATGGTCTGCTTTTCTCTGTAACCAAAGGAAAGTGATGAAGGACTGGGCCCCTCTACTTTTTGTCTCTTTTCCTGAAACAAATGAGTGAAATCAATATTATTGTTACTTTATCTCATAAACACCCACACTTTTTATTGTTTTCACTGTCTTCTACAACAAAATATGCCTAGTTCTAGAAATGGGGAGTGTTTTTCTAGTCATTTGTCTTTGCTTCACCTGCCTGTCTGCTTCTTGGAAAGGCTGGGCAAACACATAGCAATAAAGCAAATGAAATTGCAGCAAACCACAACAGAAGTGATTGTGTTTTTCTTAACCTGAGAAGATTGAAAGGCTCTGTGGCTTTGCCTTTGGGGCTGGGACTTAAACTCAGAATTGACAGAAGGAAAGTCAGAGGGTTGAGTAGAGGTTTCTAGTGGCAGCCTGTGATCTCTCTTAAGCTGTGCCCAAGATGAGCAAAACTACTGCAAACAGGTAGGCAAAGCAACGTCTCTGCCTCCTCTTTTTCTTTGGGCCCTCAAGTTGAATGGGCAGCAGCTTTCTCTGCAAAGCAGGAGGGCTGCTGGGCTGGCTGGGCCTTACCAGCTGGCACTGGTGAGGATGTGCATCCCTTTATGGCTGTGAGTACTAGAAAATTGTCTTGAGGGCAGCTCCTGCATGCAGGATGCTCCTTGTGTCCTGACTGAGTTGCTTCCAGTGCTGGAGGCAGAGTGGTGGACGAGCCAGGCTGCACTTAGCACTGAGTAAACAGAGAGTTCTTTCAAGTTATTACTTTCATTAAAAGTTTATTAATTCATTAGTGCCAATGCTGAACTAATTACGTTCATCTTCTGGATGGAAAACATAGCAATGTGGTTTGGAGTGAGGGTGGTGTGGCCTGCCCCAACTGCAGGGAGTCAGGCATGAGCTGTTGATCCCAAACCACTGCTCCACAGATAATCCTGGGGTACCAAGGGTGATGGAAGCGTTTATTAGCATGTAATGCTGAGAAAAGAGAAATGCCGGGCTGGGTAGGTTATAGCCAAGCTACAAGGATGCCTCCAAAGTGTGTTAAGAAGGAGATGAAAGAGTCAAAAGTGTGTTTAGAAAGGCTCCGAGGAAGCTGAATTTGCTGGAAAGGCTTGAACTCATTCATCAGCAATTTCTTGACACAAATTTTCAGCTGTAATGGTAAATGAAAATAATGATCTAACTTTTAAATTTGTGATAGGATTAACGATACCTTTGGCATATTTATGTAGTGGGTTGTAGGGGTTTAATTCAGAGTATTGTTCCCAGTCTGGATAACTGGCTCTCATTCATGTAAACAAAGTGCAAGACAGACAAAGTAAGAAAATCTTTTTTATCCGGTAAATGGTTGTTTTGCTCATTTAAGAGCTGTCTTTCATTTCCCATGCCTCTCAGTCAGGATGGAAAGGGAGAAGTTTTCCAATTCACATGGAAAAAAAAGAAATGCTGGTCTTTGTCCTGGTTTTCCACTGCCTCAGCCCCCCTGGGTTCCTGCCAGTCCCTGCTGGGGTGGGTGGCAGAGGTGCCATGGGGGTGTCTTGTCCTGAGCCTCCTCTTTCTCCCAGGGCAGCTCTGTGAGCCTGACTTGCTTGAGCTCAGAGATGAGCTCAAGCTCAGGGTGCAGGTGGGGGCTTCTCCTGTGACCTTAATGGTAAATCAAGATTTATTTCTTAGTCTTGGCAGCATTTTGGGTGCTTTCCTCTACTTTACCTTGTAAGAGATTCTCCCATGCAGTAAAACATCCATGGGCAGAGTCTGTTGCCGTGAGTCTCATCAGGAGCCATCCGTTCGGTCACTGCAGAAGTTGTGTATCTCAGCAGGTAAATGCTCATGGCTTCTCTGATCCGTGCTCCACGAGTCACATTCCGCCCTGTGGGGTCTGGATCTGTTAGGGGGACAAATGGGAGCTCATGTGTCTCCTCCTGCCACTTGTGCTGCGTAGTCGCCAAGTACTGTCACCTGTGTTCTGGTAGGACACGTTTCTGTCACATGGTGGATGGACCTGTGTTGGAAGATAAATGTGTGTGCAGCCATTGCATAAACTGTGTGGCCTGGGAGAGATTTTCTCCTGAACATCCTCCCCATGAGTGACACGTGCTTTTCCCAAGGCCACCAATGCTTGAGTTTTTTTATGAGTATTGGACAAAGAAGCCCCACTAAGAAAATGTATTTGAGACTTTCTTGACAACAGGAATTGATAACACAGATGACAAATGACACCAAAAATCTTGAACCCCATTTGAAAACCTGTTGAGTGATGAAAGTGATGTTTGGGGTGTGAAGCAGGGCAGAGCCTCTCTTTCTCTGGGCATCACTGCAGTGTTAGGACAAGACTGGTGTTTCCTCACAGAGCACATATGTCCTGAAACAGCTCATGTGGCACCCAGCTGCCTTGGCAATCCATAGCAAACGGGAGCTGCCAGCCGCTGGGAGGCTGCTCTGCCACCCTGACTTCAGTGAAAGGTCATTTTGGAGGTGTGGGAGAGGAATAAAGGTGGCATCTCTTGAGTATAAGAGCAAGGAATGTCCTCAGGTCACCTGGCAGCTCACATGTGGAGAGTGGTGGGTGGGAGCTGTGGCCTCCTTCGGTGGCAGATGTTGGAGCCCTGGTGGGAGGTACTCCCTGAGCAGTGGTGACTCATGGCAGGAGAGGATTTGTAATTTGACCTCTTTGTAGTATTCCTAAAGCTGATCTTTCTACACTTCTTAACCCTAAACTGAAGCTTAGTAAATGCTGGTTTGCTTTGAATCTTGTTAGTAAATGAGTGTGGACTTTGGTCCTTAGTGATGTCTATAGATGGGGGAATTTTTGGGGGGGATTTTTTCTGGGGGGAACATTGGGATTTTAGCACATTTCTCTGCTGATGATTAGACTCTGGGTTTCCAGAGAAAAAAAAAGAGTGTGTGGCTCAGAAGGCCCTGTCTGCAGAGGAAACAGCAAGGAAAGACTGGGGACTGCAGGACTATGTGTCTGTCTTTCTCTCTGACCCCAGAGCTCTTGGTTTTGCTTTCTCAGACATAATTGCTTTCCCCTTCTGCTGTGCTCCTATTGTTTGTTGGAGAAATGATGCCATTAAATCAACAGAGAATGGTGGGAAAATGCTTTGATATGAGGCCTTAGGAGGGTGTGTGCATGTGTATGTGTGTTTTTGTCCTCTCAAAAAAAACTCAGCACAATCCTATGTGTATCTGGCAACTTCCTTAAATTTGTGTCTTGCCTGCAAGAGAGAAATACATCTCAAAATATTTTTGGCAGTTAACCTCCTTTATTTGTATTGAAGTGGTACAAACTGTGGGGTGTTGTTCCAGGGCTGTCATTCACCATCATTGTGATAGTTCATCTTGCTAGGACCTTGCATTTTCTCACTCACTGTTTTGGGAGCAAGGTATACCATGATCCCAGGCTTCCTTTTTCTGTGGGAAAGGGGGGGTCTCGTGGCTGTGGGCTCAGCAGGCATTAGCATTGTTGTGTGCCTCTATTCTGCTGCTGTTCTGTAATGTGGACAGGGATGGAAATGTGCTTTCCTTTGGGTGCAGCCATGCAGGGTGATGAGCAGGGATGATGCAAGGTCTGCCACAGTGTTTTGACTACTACCACGCTCCAGGAGCCTTGGAAAAGACCTGAGCTGAAGTCCAGGGAGCACATTGTCCCATTCATGGGGCAAAGACTGTATGAAGGTAGAGGAGAACAAGGCTGTGCCGAGCAGGCAGCTGTGGGATGCCTTCTTGCACTAGGTTCCAGCCATAGAGCTGTGTGTGTTTGTGGCATTCAGCTGAGTTTTTTGCATGTTTCTTTTTCTTGAAGACAGCTGTTGTATTTGATCAGCCACCTCTCAGTAGCCCCTTCCTGGGTACAGCTGTGCATTACATTAGACAGCAAACAGCAGACGTGCTTCAAGTTGCAGGTCAGATGGTCACCAGCCCTCCAGAGAAGTCAACCTCATAGAGTGATGGAGAGGAGAGCAGCACTTCACAAGGTAGAAAAAACCCAAACCAGCCAACTGCCATTTTTGGCTGGAAACTGAAGGAGTAAGGGGGGAAAGCGTTAGAAGAGACTGTGGGGGCAGAAGGAAGTCAATGGTGGCAGCTTCAGAGGAAACGGTGTTGGTGTCATGCCACTGTAGGATTCAGCTCTGGGGTTTGGCAGCAAACACGATTTCTGCTTTATACAAACTGTTGGCATTGTTCCCCTCCCCACTGGGAAAGGGGCCCACCAGGCCCTGCTCTTGGGGACATTTACCTTAAAAACAATTTCATCTTTAATGTCCCACCCTGCCTGACTTGGTCCGACTTCTTTTAGTTGACATCTTGATTTGAATTAATCATTACTTATCCTCTTGACTACTGCACTGATGTTTCTTTAGTTGTTTCCCTGCTGTTTCTCCAGCTGGGTTCTGCTCCAGCAGGAGTTACTGTGCTACACAACTTGTGTGTGACCTGGTTCCCTGCATGCTGAGGAAGCGGCACTTCTCAGGGGGACGGTCTGATCCACCCCAGGTCCCAGTGTGATTTTCCATGGCACTCTGCAATATGTTCCCATTTGCTGATGCTAAGAGCATCACCAAGCACCTGAGCACAGACTCACAGTTTGCAGCTGGGTAAAGCTTTGGGGATCTTGTGAGTTTGGTGGGCAGTCTGCTAATATGGCATGCTCCAAAGGGAAGAGCTGCCAACATCTCTCAGATGCCATCCAACAAATTTTTTTGGCAGTGGCAGACCTCCAGTGACTCACGAGTTGCTCTGTCATGGAAAGGGTGAGACCCTTTGCAAAGAAAGGCATCACTATGTTGCTGATGAAGTGCCATATATGCACCCTCTATTGCACACCAGATGATCTTTAAGGTTCCTTCCAACCCAGACCTTTTTATGATATGATAGAGCAATATGGCACTAAAATACAAGAGTGCTCAGGAAAATCTGCTTGTGACACGGTAATTTTCATGTTTTGCTTCTCTTCTCTCTTCCTTGTTTTTTTTTTTCTGAATTTTTCTTGGATGCTGTTTCCCACCTTCCAGTGGAGGGAAGAGGAGTCTGTTGTTTGCTCAGCTAACTGAAAAAAGCTTTGTGTGCATTTTCTGCTGCCGTTTTGTTAAAGTTCAGAGTTCCTGGGTTGGAGCTGCCACTTCTCAATACGAGTCTTGTTCGAACTTCCAGAGCAGCCCACGCAGAGCTGCTTGGGTTCATCTGCGCAGTTCACAGCCCACAGCCAGCCAAACACATTGTTTGCCTCTGGCCTTCCATGAATCATGCTTTGCAACAAAGACCAGCCTAGTGCTCCCAACGTGAGTGTGAATCCAAGCGGTGCTGGATTTTAGGTACATCAATAGAAGCAGTCTGGGTGGGTTTTTTTTTTCTTTCTTTCTTTCTTCCCTGTGAGCGCTCATTGTGTCTAAAAATCAGACAACTTTGTGACAGTGGTCATAACTGTCTGACACATCTGGCTTATTAGGAAAACTCTGATAGGAGTTCTCCAGTTTTACAGTTTTCTTATTTTGAGGGATTTTAGCTTGTCTCAGGATTATGAATTTCGCCTTTTGTTATGTTTAATCTAGCAGTGATTCTACAATGAGAAAGTTCATTGTTTAGCAGAAGCTTAGAGGGGATTTTTGTGGGTTTTCCTTTGATAAACACAGTACTTCTCATTTTGCTGTGGGGAGATTTCTTTTTTCTACAAATATTTATATATTCATAATTATTTTTCTGTGGGTAAAAAAAAAAAGTGGAGTTTCAACTGGACAGCAGTGGGCTGGGCTTTTTTTTCTTTTCCCATTAAAAGCCAGAAGATGGAAGGCTGGCCAGTCATTGCAGGCACACGTGTGGGAAGCATCATTTCTGATGGTCAAAACCAAGGTGGTTAACTTCAGTCTGCACTCACCTGGTTAATTCTGCTCCTTACCCTGGGTGAATACTGGTGGGTTTTCAGTGCAATGGGGATGCTTTTCAGAGGAGCAGCTTTCTGGGAATCAACAGAGATGTTGCTGCGTCTCAGTGTGTTTGGATGAACCATTTACCACCTGTCCTTCGCTGCATTGCTTTGCCCAGGCGAGCAGCATCGAGAGCAGGGCAGAGGAGCTGCATCCACTGCAGAGGGACCAAAGCATTGCTGTTCCCTTTTCTTCACTGCTCCTCTGCACGACCCTGCAGCCCGCAGGGTGAGGAGGGCTGGTTTGTCTGAGGAAGGATCTGCTTTGCTGTTTTGGAAGGTGGCCTGGTGTAGGGGTTATCCAGCTGCTACAGCTGTCACCATCCGCACATCTGCCTTTCCTCACAGCTGGGGAGAATGGCCTTCTCTAGCTGTAACCGTGGGTGACTTTTCCCTCTTGCAAAGCCCAACTGTTACTGTAAGATTCCAAGTCAGCCAAGGAGGCCTGGGCTGGGTCCTCCTGCTCCTCTGACAGCCCTTGCTATTCAGCAGCCTGAATGCTGCCTCTGTGCCTGCCTGTCCTCTCTGCACGCTCGTCAGCTGCCCTATTCATTTATGCAGCGAAGGAAAAAAAGCAAGCAGGGCTAGAAAGGAACTGCTTTCTGCCAAAGCAGCCCCTGGGGAATCCCAGTGCTGCCAGCCAGGGCTGGTCAGTGGGAAATGGGCACTGAAAGGCTGCCATGGGATGGGCTGCATGGTGGAGGCAGTCTGGGGAGGCTGGGCATGAGCAGGTACCTCAAGATACCCCTCAGGAACCCCTCTGCTCCTCTGGACTGGCTCCTTCATGATTCACCACGCTGTTATCAGTTTTGCTGTCTCTGGAGTTTCCAAGGTTTTTGAAGCAAAAAGCTCAGCATGCCAGAGTCTGCAGGTATTTACCAGGTGCCTGAATGGAGTTGTTTGTCAGCAGCTTTGCCCAGCTCCTTCTCAGAAGGAAGGGTGAAGCCCAAAGTACCAAACGCAGACTCTGCTTTGGGCAGGAGGGTGGAATGTCTCACAGCACTTTGGGATCCATGGATGAGGGGTTGGAAACAAAATCTGCAGGCTGGGACACAGGAAAACTAGTTTGTATTCCTGATCTGCTGAAGAATATGCCCGTATCCTTGGACAAATTGCTTAATCTCCCAATGCTTCAGTTTCCTGTTATCAAATGATGCTCCTTATCTTTCACCTCTCATCTCAGCAGAGGAAAGAGTTTATCTTTTAGTAAATACCTCATTACAGTTCTTTGTCTGGTGGCTGGGGCCCCTCTACCTTGATAAAATAAGTAATTGAATTTAGATTAAATGATCTAATACAATCCTGCCCAGTGGTTACTGAAACACTTGAATGAAAGTTCATTCAGAGCCTGTCTTTCCATTTCCTCATAAGGCAAAAACATGAAGTAATTAGATGTAGATGTAGGTTGTTATTGTAGCACAATGGCAGAGATCAGTGGTTATTGGTAGGAATGGCTTTTATAATCTAGTTTAATGGTCATTTACCTTTCAGTGACCTTGGTGTCAGGCAAAATTGGCAGCTCTTTTGCAAGGAATGTGCTTCCTCAGTGAGGGCTTTGCAAGCTGTTTCATTTTTGGCTCTAGCTTCACATGAACTAGGATAGACACTGCTGCAATGCAAGAGACTTTCAGTCTGCAAAGAAAGGCGCAGGCTCCTGCCAAAAGAAGCCTTTTCAGTGCTGTCCTGCTGCCACTGAGTTGCCGTTGGAACAGATCAGTTGTGTTTAAAGCATCTCTTTGCTTATTGCTGCAACACAAGTTGCAGCCTTCAAACTGAGAGAGCTTGTGTTGCTCAGGGCAGCCCAGGAGTTTCTGTAAAAAGGGTTGCATTGTCGTGGAGTAAAAGGAGGGAGAACATATCTCATCATCCAGTTAAGTGCATGCAAGAAGAAGGAGGTGGTAATTCTGACTGTAACCCTCACCCTGAAAATCCTTATTACATCAGTAAAGATGTGGTATTTATATACACTTTAAAGCAGCAAACTTTCAGTGATAATTATCCACTCACTGCAGATGCAAATCAGTTAAGTTTCCCATTGACTGTGATGCTCCTACACCTCTTGCCATCGTGTTGTGAAATCCCGATGGGTTTTATCCAGTTACTGATGTCTGTTGCCATGGAGAAGAACATGACATGAGCTGTGCTGTGATTTCTCATGGTACCCCAGATCTGTGGCCATGCTTTGTAAGGAACGGGATCAGGTCATATCCTGGTGCTTGAGAGGACTGGATTCAGTGCAGGTATGCATGGTGACCTTGGCCATGCCTCTTAATTTTTTGGACAACCTTAGAGGTAATCCCGTGTTTTCTGTGAAGGAGGCTTAATTTTTATAAGATCTATGAAGTTCTTTATTTGAGGTGGGGCCAGAAGTATTACTTGAGTCACCAAGAAGTGCTATGGGAGTTGAGAAAAGTGATGTAGAAATGGAAAAAGGTTCCAAAAACCATCTGAGAATTTCTCTGCCTTGTGGCTTGGGCTTCTGTCTACTGATCTCTCATTCTGCTGCTTACTGCCATATGATTTTGCAAATACATTCCTTGCATCTGTAACTATTGCCTTGCAGAGCAAGCCTAGCTGCAGGAATCATCTCTATATGTGCTCTCGTTTTTAAACTGCTAAGATAAGGAGAGCAAAACAATTCAGCTTGGAGGGAGAACTGTTTATTTCAGGCTGCTTCGAAAAGCTGCCAACCTGGTTTTACCTTGAGCATGTTCCATACATCACCATCACAGCATGATAGGTCTTTAGCTGAGATCAAGCAGTGACTTCCAGCACTTATGATCCTGAGATGGCTTAATATACAAGGGCTCTCAATTGTTTTCAGTCCTATTGACCTGCTGGGACCTGCTGTGATAGCGGCTTGCACAGAGGATCTTATAGACCCTCATCATAATAATCTGTTTTACTTCTCACATTCGTCAGTCTCTGGTAAGTATTAGCTTGTTCTCCCTCTGAAAGGAGAGAATGAACAGTCAATGAAGTTTATTTTTGCAGGTATCAGGTTTGGATTGGGAATATCCAGCTGAGATCAGAGAGATAGTTGCATAGGAGCAGATGGTTTATGTACTGCTTCTTGCAGAAGAAGAGCAAAATTAATCTCTCTTGGGTCCCTGAAGTCTGAATCCATTGAAGTCTGACAGAGTCTTTCCACTGACCTCCATGGCCCCAGGATCACATCCTAAATGAGCTGCTTTGAGTCGCTGGAAGCCTGAGTTCAGCTTTGGTGGGCTGGAAAATGTAACCTCCTGTATGGGCTGTGCTATTCATAAGTGCTCAGCCCTGTGTGTGTGCTAGCTGTGGATGCCTGGGAGAAGAATAAAGTCATTTTCTGCAGGCTGGGGGTGGAGGAGGGCATGGGAATTATACCCCCTTCCCTGCAAACCCACTGTTGTGGCATCCACATGGGCAGCTGTTGGGAGCTGACCCTCTTCTGAAGTTTCAGATTAAGGTTAGGTGTTCTTGGTGCTGTTTCTTCTGATATCATCCCTGTCACATAAATGTCCTGGCCAGCTGGCCTGACCAGCAGGAGTTGACCTCAATTTGAATTTTCTGAAGTGGGCCACTGAAGCAGATGAGTATAGCAAGGCTGTGATTTACCCTGGTAGGTTTTCCTTAAACTTGGAAGAAACAGGGTCCCTGGAGCTTCAAAGAAACCAGGTGGAAGGAGGTTTGACACCATTCATTGCTTTTTGGCATCCAGTATTATTATCAGCAAATGCTACCTGTTTCCTCACAGTTGATGGAAAACAAGCTGCTGTTTCTTGAAGTAATTATTGTTTTCTCTGGACAAAACAGCAGCTAGCAAAGACATTTAAGGTAACACATCATGATGCAGGTGTTTTCCATTCCCTGCTGGTCCTAAATCAGACCAGAAGAAAATTAATTTGGCATAGAGGGTATAGAACGAATTGTAAATAACTACAAGTTGGTTGTTTCCTCTTGAGCTGTTATTGATTGATCTGGAGTCATTAGACTGTTTTACAGTCAATCTGGTGAAGATTAATTCAGTTTGAGAGCAGTAGCAAGTTTTTCAATTAATGGCTAGCAACGTAAACCTTTACAGTGTAATTTATTTATCAATCTTCTAACAAGCATTCACCCAAGGAAGGGTTGCCTGGGGGCTAAGGACAGGGGAGTAAGAAGGGCTTTCTCCTGCCCCTTAAACAAATATGTCTTTGTGGCCTTAAATGTGGTAGCTCTTTTACTAGAAATGCTCAGGTGCTTTGTATTAGAAAACCAAAATATTAACACTTTTCTAGTTCATGGGTGTGCACTGCGACTCGCAGGGGTTCCATGGGATCACCCCCTGTGGAAATGCTGTAAGTAGGAAAGGAGCATTGCCCCACTCAAGTTATTCCTGAGTTCCCTGGTGCAGTGCTAAGGAGTCACTGCCAGGCTTGCGGGGTGGTGGTGGTGGCAAACCCAGGCTTCCCTGCCCATCTCTTCTGCAGATGCTCGGCACCAGGGGTAGCAGGGGAGCCTCCAAAGGGGAGGAACAGTCCCGGCTGGCTTTGGCATGTTGTTCCCACACACTGCCATCCTGGTGCGGCATTGCCTCTCTCCACATAATCCTCTGTTATTTCCTCCTCCTGCTCCTGCTGCTAATTAGCCCAGGATAAACTTCGGTGTGAACAAAAGCAAGCAATTAAGCGTCTGTTGCTTCAGCGTGAGCCCTGTCAGAGCAGTGATTTGTTGGTGGCAGGGCGTGCAGCGCCTCCTCGGCAGGAAAACAAACCCATCAGCCTGGCTCAGCCGCTGCTGCTGGGGAGTGGCGTGCCCGAGCTGCTCGTTTGGGGTGTGCAGGGATGTCCGGGGTACAGCAGGGCTTCCTGAGGCTCTGAGAGATGCTGCTGAGTCTTGTGTCTTCAGTTCCACGGGATACAATGGTCTCTGTGGTGGCTGCCCAAGCAAGGTGGCTTGAGAAGTGACTGAATTGTGATTTACGTATGTGGAGGGTTGGGGATTGTTGTTTTTTTCTTCTTTTTGGAATACACACATAAACATTTTCAAATTAACACAGAGAAATAATGGTAGAATAAATCACAGAATGGTTTGTGCTGGAAGGGACCTCAAAGATCATCTAGTTCCAGCTTCCTTACCATGGTCAAGGACAGCTCCCGCTAGACCAGGCTCCCAGGGCCCCATCTCTCCCAAATAAGGCAGGGGCTTAGAAAGAGGGAGCAAAAAGCAGGACCTTTGGTAGATCCCAAGCCAAATGAGGTTTGAGTGATGTTTGCCAGGACTCAGGGTGCAGATATCAAGACCTTGCAAGCTGCTTTTGTGTAATCTCAGCCCTAATGCTCAAAAACTCTCCAGGTTTTCTTTGCTTGAGCAGGAAGTCCTAATGGAAGAAGAATAGATATTTATGTGGAATTTCACTGATGTGTGAACAGGCTAAGGGAAGTTGGAGATTTTTGGTTTTGGGACCCACTTTCTTTCCAAAGCTAGAGGCAGGGTTCAAGCTGGAAAATGAAATATGAACTATTCCTGGGCAGAAAAAGCAAATTATCTTGGAAAGCATGGAATTAACATATGTCCTCTTTTGACACGCCACCCAGCTGCTTTGCCAACAGCTGTCTCTGTTTCTGTTGTAGCTCTCGAGCAGCTGCTCACAGAACTTGAAGATTTTCTGAGGATACTGGACAAGGAGAACTTGAGCAGCACTGCCGTGGTGAAGAAGAGCTTCCTCTCTGACCTTCTCAAAGTCTACACCAAGTCCAGTGGTACAGATGAGGAAAACCAAGGATGGGGTGGTGGCCTGTCATGGGAATTGCTACAGGGTCTTGAAGCAACATTTTCCTGGAGGCTGGTGGGAAGAGGAGACATGAAAATTAGAAGGAGAAAATGAAACTGAGTTTATTTTTGCAGTGACCTCCGATTGTTTATGTGAAATTACTTATGTGTCCAGCTTTACAAGCAAAGGATTCCCAAGATTCCTGATCCTTTCTGTTTTCCTTATTAAACCTTAAGTTTATTTAATCCACTTTGTAAGATACACAGGATGTACTGTTTGGCCAAGTTAATGTTTAAGTAGAAATTTTAACTTACGGAATTTCCTGACTATAAAGCACTTAATTTTTCTGCCTTTTATTATTGCTTGGGGTTTTTCCTGCACATTGCCTCAACCAGCATGCTCTCCCTAAATGTGCTCAGCGGAGACACCTTTTACATCTGCCTTGGTGGAAAAACTTAGCAGCGTGAAAGCAGCATTCGGGTGAAGAATTCACTTGTCCCTTTGTTTGCAGGTGGTGATGAGGAGTATATTTATATGAACAAAGTGACAGTCCATAAACAGCAGGGCGACCAAGAGAAACAAGACAAAGGTAGGGAGCTGAAGATTAATGGGTTCATCATGTCTGACGGGGTGATGAAGGCACACAAGGTTACAGCCTTGCTCTGGCAGCTCTGAGGGCTGAAGCAGCTGCTGGTGTGGAAGGACTGCCATTTTCATAACATTTTCACTATTTGGAAATAGTGGTCCTTGCCAACACTGTGAGGTTTATTCCTGGAAGTAGCACTTTGGAGGTCATTATTTTGGGATAAAAATGTTGCCTTCTAAGGCTTGAAGCTCCAGTGCCTGAAATATTTAAGGAAGCCTTCATGCTTTCTTTGGCCACAAATCAAGTCTCTTTGCATCTTTGGGACCTTGGAAGTGTATTTCTTGTTTGCTGTGTTGCTTTGCTCTGGTCCTGAGGGTCTGTGTTGTCACAACCTTGTGAGACAAGTTCACAGGGCGCAGCCCTCACCCTCTGTGCAGGCAGAGCACCTCTGTCTCCTGTGGATGTGAGAGTTCTGCAGAGTAAAAGCCAAGAAATTAAACCTAGATAAAATATCATTTCCAATTTAGATTTCCCAGGTTTTGAATTTGTGACACGGCAAAAAACATAATTGTCTAAAAATGTTCTTCCTCTTTGAAGTTCACCATGAAAGCGGTTCCTGATAATTGCATGAAGTGAGAGTGTTAGTGACCCACATTTCTTTAATGCACACCTATTAAACTCGGGGGCTGATCCTACTCCAGAGTTTCCAGTCCAAAGGGATGAGACAAGGACTCATCAGTGCAGCCTGCTGCTGATGTGCTGGTCCTGCAATAGTTGGGTTGGCTCCACTTCCACAGTTGTTTGTTTTAGTTTCATTCCTTTGTGGTGGGGTTTTTTGTTTGGTTGGTTTGATTTGTTCTTTAAACTACCTGCAGCCAAACTTGGGCTGACTTCAAATGCTCCTGAAGACAGGATGTCCTCCCAGAGTACACGTGCAGCCCCAGTGTGACCTCCAGACAGGGCCCTCTGGGTGATGCTGTAATGCTCTATAATAGGATCACACAGCCTCCCAGTAGCTCCTAGCAGCTGAGCAGCAACAGAAACATCTCTTTGTAGAAGTTTTCACTTGGGTGGATAAAGCAAAGCTTGCACTGATCTGCCATGCTCAAATACAGGGAAAATTTCAGACTATTTATTTTTAGAGGTGGTTCTTTTTATTTCAGACTTTTCCCTATCAAGGCCATGACCCTGCCCACTCAGTCCCTCCCTGTGGGACCTGGCACTTCTCTCTTTCTGTTTTCAACAGCCTCCCTATTCCAAGTAAAACTTCTGAGTTATTTGGAAATGCTGAAGTCAGTGAGATGTGTGGGATCTCAGCCACAGCTGCAGCTGGGTGTAGAGCCCTGATCCTGCCTCTGTAACTGGATGGAGAGGTGCCTGCAGGTTCAGGTTTAGCAGATGGAAGGGGCCCTAGTGCCCACTGGTGTGATGTTGATCATCCAGTGATTGTGCAGCTCCCTTTATCCCTTTTATCTACTGCAATTCCATGCCTGTAATGGGATGTGGGGACCACACTTTTGTGGCTGAGGCTGACAGATCCTCTCATGCCCTGCAGAGTTTTTTCCCCACAGCAGCTGTGCTCAAGCGTGTTCTAGCAGCACAGAGTGAAATGCTTTCCAAACTGATAGTGTATCAGCTCCAAAAGCCCTCCCCCACCACCCCCCAAAACTTTAAAATATGCCATTTCAGCACAATGATATATTTCCCTGCTCCTTGTATCTACTCGCAATTCCATTGGTAAGGGTTTAAGCTGAACAGAACACTGCTTTTGAGATGCCTCTGTAGCACAGTAATTGAATTCCCTGCAGTGGGTGATAAAGGCACTGGATCTCATTTACCTGAGAAACACAGCAAGTCTCTACCCTGCAAGTCCACAGGGCTCTTCAGTGAGCCAAATGCCATCTCCTTCTGGAAGTCAGCACCAAGGGGCAGGAGTCTGGGAGGGGGGACTGATGTGAAGGGCTCCTGGTGTGGACACTGCGATCCTCTGAGCCCAAATACCAGGTGACATTCACTTTTACAAAAAGCAGAGAGCACAGAGAAGTAACAGTTAGTAGAAATGTGAATTTCTGCAGGATTTTGGATGTTTTTTCTTTTATCCTTCCCTCTTCTAAATTCTCTTCAAGCTCCAGGTTTTGGAGATACATTTTTATCAGAGGACACCTGCAAAATGTTAATGCTTGTCTAGGGAAAAATATTCCTTCCCTCCCACCCCAGTAAGGAAACAGTCTGTGATTTGTGATGCTGGCAAGTGTAGCTGGAGAAGGACATGGGTATGCCCATCATTGCACTGTCTCAGAGGTCGTGGGATTTGGGCACTTGTTTGAGGCCACCCAGGAGTTCTGAGGTAGGAGAAGAGGGACTGAATACAAGCTTTGTGAGCCTTCAATGTACCCTCCAGATACTGAATCACTCTGCTTTCAGCTGCTTGGAAAGTCTGACTTCCCAGAGGCAGACATGGATCGCCTGGAATAGTTCTGCTGCCATATGCCCTTTCACATGTTTGGCCTGGGCTGCTTCAAGAGCAACCCTTCCTTGAGCAGTGATCACATTACTGATCATGGCTGGCTTTCATAAGCCATTGTGGGCTCAGCTAGGCAGCCCCCTTTGCAGTTTGCCCTGGGAGCAGGGTGGTGTTAGACCCATATTTTGGGAAAGGTAACAGAGGAGCAGACAGTTGCCAACCTGTCTGCTTGCTGCAGCAGGGATCAGAGCTAGCAAGGACTAAAGTCCCATGGATTTCCAAATACTGTGTAGTGTCTGCCCCTGCTGCTTCTCAAGACTCTTCAAAGTCTCAGCAGTGGGTCTGGTCTTCACAGTTTTCCCTCCAGAAGGAAAAACATGCCCTAAAACCAGAGGTCAGCTCTTTTGCTGGGTCTCCTGGTGCCACATTCCTGGCTATGGCCTGAAATGACATGGTGGCTCTGCAGCCCTGCCTGTAATTGTCACTCTGCTTCCCACTGAAATAGCAGCTTGCTGCTCCAGTGCAGCCTAGGGTAGCAAGTGCTCGGCTGGGAAAAGCCACATGTCATCTATATAATTGTTTCTGCCTTGCAGTGCTGGATCGGAAAAGCTCCCTGACCAATGGAGACTCAGGACTGCATTTGTCACCTCCTCAGAAGAGCCTGCCAGACCTCCCCCCTCCAAAGGTAAGTTTGTCACACCCTTTGCTTTTCACTGCCTCAGCCTGGGGATCTGAGCTCCTTGAGGCTTCACTTCTGTCACGTCCTGTGCTGCACAGCTGAGTGGAAACACCTCTGCCCGTGTATGTTAGTGAGGCAGAGTCCTGGTGAGCTTTATTTTAAAAAATAATAATAAAACATTGAACTAGGGCTCTCCAGCTGTATGTTTCATCTTTACGAAGGCTGTGGGTCAGTATGTGGCTGGTGCAGGTGTTGCAGCTGGGTGGTGGCCTGGGGTGGCTGGGCACCCAGAACCCCCTGTGCTTTCCAAAGCTTGTGCACAGATGGAGCAGGCAGCTGTGCAGCCTCCTGTGAGTGTGCAGGAGCACTGTGCAAACTGGGCTGTACTCTCTGCCAGGGAGATCCACACCCATTGCATGGCACTTCCGGCTGAGGGAAGGTTTTCAAAGAAATAAACATGGTGGTGACTCTCAGCTGTTGCTTTGGAAATCTCTCCTGAGCTGTAGATCAGCTGTGCCTGGGCTGCTGACATGATCTTAGTAAAGCCAGAAATCCTTCAGCTGCAGGGTGAGGGGGTGGTCCCTGGGCAGTACCAGGATCTCTCTGGCAGAGCCGTTCTCAGTTTGGCCATTACCAGAGGTTTGCTCACAGCTGGAGCACCTGGTGTTGTTTGTGCATTGGGTGCTGGTGTTGTTCTGGTTGTGCAGCCCACAAGTTTGTGAGGAGGAGTTGCTGGCACTGTAGACTCTTCTGTAGGGCAGCTATAAGTCAGTTAAACGCCATCAGCTCTCAGTGGGATGTTGTCTCTGTGCCAGCAAGCCAGCCCAGCTGTCTTAGACACAGGTCATCCTCGAGACCCTGGGTGTTGCTGTTCAGTAGTTGATGCAATGTGGGAATTGCTGCTAGCTGAGATTTCAGGATGTGAAAGGAAAGGAGGGCAGGGAGCATGCATGGGGAGGAGGAGGAGGCATGGAGGAGGATGGGATGGTGCATCCATCAACCACAAAGGGGGATCTGTTCCTTTCCCAGGAAGGAGGATGCAGGGTGAGGCCCCAGGACTTTTGCCCAGTGTGGCTCAGCTGGAGTTAGCTGGAGGAGCTGGGAACACAAGGGGTAGGATGGGATGACGAACCCTCAGATGCAGTGTTATTGCCTGCTGGGAGCTGCTCCCGCCCCAGAGGGCTCTGCCCACGCAGATGGCTGGAGCTGGAGTGCCTGGGAGCAGTGACCAGAGCTGGAACCTCTGTTTGGCTCTGGGCAGGAGCTGGAATGAAGGCACTACTGGGGAAGCAGCAGCTGGCTGTCCCCAAGGCATTTCTCTTGTGCTTGGTGCAGCCGAGAATTCTGATTGGGAGATCAGGAAGATAATGAGGAAATCTGATAAAAACAGTCTTGGATTTTAGCTGAGAAGGGCACCTGTCTTCTCCCAGACCTGTTCTGGGAATTACCTTCTCCCACCTGCTTACCACTGGAGCTAACCTCCCTTGGATGCTGCAGTCAAGTATGTGATCACTGTGAAAGTCTGAGTGTCAGTGAACTGTGGCAGCAAAGACACCTGAGTGTCCTTCAAGGAGCAAGGCTGGGGAGAGTTGTAATGTGTGGAAGTTATGGGTAAATGGATCTTCCCTGTCTGTGTTTGCAGCCCCCAGTGCAGGCAGGAGCCACAGCTCCTTACACAGAAACTGGGAGGTTAGGAGAGGAATTCAGATTAGATCTGTTTTAGCTCTGCAGTTTCCTGTGGTTTGGTGACACTCAGGTGCCCTGTGGTGTTGCTCTATGCTTGCCTTTTGAGGCACAGGAGAAATCTGGTGATAAAGCTCTGCACAGCAGATTGTCCCTGGCACTGACTGACAACAGCGGTCAATGGGCAATCCAACAGGGGTGGCCCAGCTGGATTCCCACCGATTTATTTGGATTTGTCCCAAAACAACCTTTAAACAATGCATTCTGCAGGCCATGCTTCAGACATTGGTGAACTCTGCTCTGCTACAGCCCTGGCAGCTCTGCCTCTTCCCACAGCCGTGCACAGGGAGAGTCCTGTGGTATGGATGCGGATGCCCAGGGTGGTTATATTTGCCTGCTCATTGTGCCATAATGTAACAACAAATGTTTTGGAAGGGTCAGCATGGTTAGATAACAGGGTATGTACCCTTTGACTTAAGTTAGAGTAAACCACTCCATGCCCCTAGGGAAAGAGGAGACAAAACAAATACCTTCTGGGGCAGCCAAGGTGCAGTCCCACCTAGTCCCTGTTGGCTTTCATTGTCTGTAGGAAACAAAACAGAGCAGTTCCTTCCGTGACAGTTGTGGGATGGTGTCAAATAAACTCACAGCATTTCTTTGTGTAGGCAATTTGTTTATGGCCACAGCACAAAGTAAGCTGGCTACACACAGGAGGCCACCACAGATGGCAATTACAGACACATTTCCTAGCCAGCAAAGGGATTAAGTAAAGCCCTGGAGTGACTGGGTTTGGTTTTGTTTCTTTAATGTAACACATTAGGACAAGTAGTTCCTAAACCTTCTCAGTGTTTGGAGAGCAAGTGTTTTCCTGCAGTGTTCTACGTGGCTCTGGAAAGAAAGTTCAGTCTGCTCACAGCAGCTGGCAGACCCACGTAAGAAGGAGTTTTAACACTGGAGAAGTCTGGGAGGTTGGCAGAGCCACGGGCAGCTTGCCCACGTGGGAACAGACGCATGACTTTGGTGTGGTCAGGGTTCCTCGCTCGCCCAGGCTCAGCAGCCTCCCTTTGTGGGCAGCTGCTGGCCAGGAAATCTTTTTCTTCAAGACTTCCTTTCTGCTTCTGGGCACCAGTTGCTGCTGGTGGAAACATCCAGGGCAGGATGGGCAGCTTTGCACCTGTGTTTGATGACATTGACATGACCTGCAAATGGACTGATCTTGCCTTAGACTGCTCTGCAATGCTGGTGCACAGCTAAGCATTCTTCTCCAAGCACCCAGGAGCAAGCGTGTGGGCTGGCACCATGCATGATTCATGACCTTCACCGTTGCTGTCTCTGCAGAGAGACCTGCTCTTGTGCCCCTGCTCTGGGGGGAGCGGGGCTTTAACCCTGAGCATTCTATCTGCACAACCTCAGCTGGGTCCGCTGGAGCACTGTAAGACAGAGCATCCTGTTGTCAGATGCCTGGAGGTGGTTTGACCTCGGTGGGGAGCAGGGACACCTCACTGGGGAACGGGGATGCTGCTGTCAGGTCCGGGTGGGAGATAGGATGCCAGGTGTTTGGGAAGAGCATAAACTCTGTGCTCAACCTACTGATCTCCAGCTCTGCTGTCGCATGCCCAACAGCTATGTGAATCACCTGAAAAGCAAAAAGTTTGCTTCTTAACTTCACTCTTTTTTTTTTTTTTCCCCTCATGTATTGGTATTTCAAAAGGATCAAGGCATGTTTTTCCTGCCAGCCCCTGCCTGTGTTTAGGGAGGGGTTTGGCAGGCACCACAGGGATTTTCCAGCACTTGGACTCTTTTCAAAGGCTTATTTTCCATTGGTGTCATTTATCCATTTCCTTCATTTTTTGTTAAGAGCACAATTAAAGATTCCCAATATAGTTCCTAAAGCAGAGATTTTTAGCTGTTGATTTCAGTCAGTCAGAGACTTGGAGACATGACCAGAGACTGCTCAGGTTACACTTCCAGTGTAAAGCCAGGGTTGCACCAGTGGTCCTCCTTTCTGGTTCCCTGGTAAAATGATCTGTAGCACAGAGGACCATCCCCAGTTGTGATGGGCAGCTTAGGGGGGTCAGTGCAGCAGGCAGAAATCTCAGTTCATGGTAAGGCCAATGGGTTGAACATGCTGCTATGAGTTGATCTTCCCAGGGCTTTCGGCAACACGAAAGAAAGTAACATTTATTGTGCAATTATTCAGTAATTTCAATTTATATTTGAGCTAACTGTACCACATCTAAAAGTTCTCATCCACTGGGATGCACTTGAGTGCTTAAAAAAAAGAAAAAATGATGTCCCATTGTTTTCAAGGATCTGTTTTCACCTTGAATCATGCTTCTTTTTTGTGTTTATTCTGCAGATTCCTGAAACAAAACAACCTCCGATCCCCAAGATTGAATCCCCAGAGGGATATTATGAAGAGGCTGAGCCCTATGATGTCTCTGTAAATGGTATATCGCAGCTAACCCTTGGGAGGGGGTTCATGTGGGAGGTGGAGGACTTGAGGTTTCTGAGAATGAGTCAATGAAATCACAGACATTTCTTACAGCTTGTGTGACAAACTTGTTTTCTGCTGCTCATCTCACTTGATATTACAGACCTAACGCTAGCTGGAAAGCAAAGACTACTCAATTACTCAAATTTTTAACTTTCCTGTAGAAGTAAGTAATATGCTCGGGTCAACATAACGTCGCTGTAAAGTCTTACAAATCATCGGGGGTTCTCTTTGTCTTGGTGGTTTTCTGGCAGATATGCTGCAGTCAAACACAAGTTTCTATTCAGGACTGAGTGGTGAAGCTGTGGTTGCTTGCATTTGTGTCCTAGTGCTCTAATTGTCCCCTTGGGGCTCAAAGTCCATGGCTCTGCTGGTCTGTTAGGAGTGATAACCGCTTTTATAATTGGCTCTTTATTCAGCTCTGTCTCTTGTGGCAGTTTAACATCTGTAAACTTGATTAGAAAGCCACACTTCTTGTGAGGGGACAAGGGTGTGTGTTCCTTCACACGCACTTGCCACCTGGGGCAGCACCCCCAGCCATGTCCTCGAGCAGTGCCACCCATTCCTGTCACCTGTGGGCTCCCCACCCCTCTGGGAGGAGGCTGCTGCATGCTGCTGAGCTCCCACATTCTCACTTTTTAAGGTGTATTCCTGTGTCCTTCTTTCGGTGAACACCCTTCACTGGGAGATTGCCTTTCTCTGATCTGATAGCAGAGCTGATCTTGTCATCGCCTTATAATCCATTTAAGCCCATATGAGATAGATCATATCACCCTGCTGCAGAAGCAGATCTCTGCTCCTCAGCCTTGGCTGCAGCAGAGTGCATGGCATGGGCAGAGCTGAGCAGGGAGAGTCGAGGCAAGCAAAGAAACGAGAATTAAAGGTAAAAGATTTGGATCTAAACCCTTGGCTGTTGAATCTGAGCTTCATCTGAGAGAGGCTGAGTCCTCTCCATCCCCAGTGTGCACTGCAGGGCTTTGAAGCTCCCTGTCAGTGAACTGGAAGATGGTGCCCGGCTCAGGAGGGAAAAGGTGCAGGCTCATCATGTCCAGGGTGCGAGGTGCTGTTTGGTGCCGAGAAGGGGCCTCTCCAGCCCTGCCATGTGTTTTGCTGGAAGGCTCTGGGTCATTTGGCTGAGGTGAGGGCTGTGATGCCCTTTGAAGCCCTCCTGCAGCTGGAGCAGCCCAGGGCGCTGCAGCCTCACCCCCAAAGCAGGGGGGTTCCAATTGCCTGCACTGCAAGATAAAGGAGATTTTCTTATCCCCCTGAAGCACATTGGGAAAGTGGATAACATGTTAAGAGCCATGGCATAAAAAGACACATAATGGATTAGCTGGAGTACAGCCATGGATCCATGTGCTGGGATACCCAGCTTTTGTTATCCAGGCAGCTCCATGAACTCGCCCTCAGTTCAGAGACTTGGCTGGCAGGAGTGATAAGTGCACACCCAGCTCCCACCTCTGCTTTTCCTTGGTAACCTGCTGCTCAGAGATGCAAATACACCCAACCACCCACCGAAATCTAGGCCGGTCGGATGCCTAAGGAAACGAGAGATCAGAGCTCTGCAAGAAGAGAGAAAAGCTCAAATGATGGGAGCACTGTCAAAATGAGGCAGCTCTGAGTGGGTCTCTGTGGCTGCTGTGAACAGCTGTTGCACCAGCAGGCTCTGTGTTTTACTGAGCAGTATCACAGCTGTAAGTGGAGATAGGAGCCAGCGAACCCAGCAGGGATGGGATAGAGGATTCCAGTGATTATTCCCCACTGAGGTGTGTGGTGCCTTTACATCCTGTGACTGCTCAGTGTCACGAGAATCTCTGTGCTCTTTGGCAACCTCATGTTGGAGGTGGTTCCTTGGGGGTGCGCCAGGAGCAGGGAGAGATGTGGAGCAGCAGGGGTGTGGCACGAGGGGGCTGCAGGGGCTCAGGAGAAGGTGAAGTGTGGTGTGCTGTGCACAGGGGAGGCTGGGCAGTGGTGCTGGTGCCCTGGTTTGCCTCGAGATCAGGCAGCAGCATGTGGGCAAACCTACAGGTCCCTGTCCTGCCCTTTGTTTCAACAAGCACAAATCTACCCATCCCTTCTGCCTGCCCCACCCCATGCCCTGTCCGATGTCAATAATACTTTGTACCTGCCCCACACAGAGTGATGCTTACTGCTAGCAAATGATTTGGGACCTTGGTGTGACTGTGGTTACTAAAGGGCAGTCTGACCGTGCATGGCTTTGCCCTGGCCAGAGATGCTAAAGCCTGACCCCAGTAACACCCCAAGCCCTCTGTGCCCACCCCCTTTCCCCCAAAAGCTGGATAGAGAGGGGGATTGGCAGTCCAGGGAGCTGCTGATGGTGTTTCATAGAATCGTAGAATAGCCTTGGTTGGAAGAGACTTTAAAAATCATCTTGTTCAACCCCCCGTGCCACATACAGGAACACCAGCCAGCCCTTGCCTTGAACACTTCAGGATAACCATCCACAGCTTCTCTGAGCAACCTGTGCCAGTTCCTCATCACAGGAAAGAATTTTTTCCTAATATCTAATGTAAACCTACTCTCAGTTTGAAGCCATTTCCCCTTGTCCCTCTGCGATACTGTTTGTGACAGTGTTACAGCAGGAGCCTTGGAAGACACCCATGTGTGCCAGACAAATGGGCGTAGTGAAATCGGACAAAAATAGGAACACCGCTAAAATAAGTGGGTGCACTGCCAAGAAAGGACATCAAAGCAAGCCTCCAAATGGGCTGAGGAGATAGAGGTTTCATGCAGCATTCGAGGTGGGACTTCGAGGCACTGTAGCAAACTGTGGGTGAATTAATTAAAATGAAGCAGACGTGTGAGTCCGCTGGGTTTCGGGGTCCATCTTTCATCAGCAGCATTCCCGCCCCTCCGTAGAGGACGCTCTGCCTTTCATTTTCCAGCTCCAGCAAGGGCTGCTGCTTCCCTTCCCTCCTGGGCTGAAATGTGTTAAACCCATATCAGCAGCCTTTGCATAATTGGAGGGTGTGATAAGGAGCGAAGTGAAAACGCGAGAGGGGCAATATGGCTGCCAACTGAGCAATAGTGATTCCGGCTGAAACACCTCATCTGCCCTGGCTGCTTTTAATTACAATGACGATGATTCTGTTTTAAAGGGAATTGCCTTGTCTGAGGGGATGGGTTGAAAACGCTGTCCCTATTTGAAGTCTCATCCTACCTGTGGCATGCAGGGATGGGACAGCCTCCCTGGCCGAGGGGATTGACACCCTTGTTCTCTGCATTTGCTTATCTGTGGCTTTCTCTCTTTGTCTCCCTTTCTCTTTCTTTTTGACTGTGCAGGTCTTTTTGGTAGGCTTGCTGCAGCTGGACCCAGGCCAGGGTTGCAGGTTACTGAGGGCGTTATTTATGCCACAATAACAATGGGTATGGCATGCTTTCCAAACCTGAAGTGCCTTTTTTAAACAACAACAAAAAAAACCCCCAAAAACTCTCCCCAACAATTTAGTTTTAGCAAAGATTATAAGGTGCCTCCTCCTGGATTTGCCTGTTACATGCATGGAGGGTAACCGCCTCTCCCTGTCTGTTATGCACAAAGCATTATTTTTCGTGGCTTTCCCTGTGCTCAGGATGACAGTGAGAACTTCCCTAGCCTTTATTCCCCTGGTTCTGTCCCTGCTGTGGAGCTGATGCGTGATAACGCTGGCTGTATTGACAGATAGCTGTTTGGTGAGTGGTTGAAGGTGCTCCACTGGGGCAAAAGCAGATTGGGAGTATAAAATGGTTGGAGCTTCCTGCATCATGGCATTGATTTAGCTCCCTGGGAGGTCATGGGAAGACCCACAGGAAAGCAGAGGTGGATTTAGATGAAAACATCCAAGATCATGACCACTGATGCCTGAGCTGTATGACTTGTGACTGAGTGAGCCTTAGTAGTGACCACAGGGTTGTCACACGGCACCAGGCAAGGCTTGTCCCCGTTTGCCAGCTGCACAGCCTGGTAGATGCCTCTCCTTCATGAGGCTGTAGCAGTGTCACCAGGCCAGCAGTGGCTGCAGCTCTTCAAGTGGGGAAGAAAGAGCTGATCTCATGAGGAACCATTGATGCCCAGAAGAGCATCCAGGCCTTCTCAGGAGGACGGTGTCAGCCTGAGACCTAATGCTAAGACAGGCACCAGAGACTTCCAAAAGGGGCCAGGGGGGTGGTTAGTGATAGCTCCATGTGAATAAGGAGGGAGATTTGGTAGATGAGGTTCCCCTTATGCTGCTGCTGCTGCTGCATATGGAAAGATCCCTTGGTAGTGCAGAGGTTCAGCTTCTTGGTGTTTGTAGGGTTGAGAAACCTCAGCACTTTTACTCCATCAGAATTTCTGCACAGGGTTCCTGTGGACAAGGTCTGCATAGTGAGAATGCATTGAGAGGGGTGAAGCTTTCCCATAAAAGATGGACAGTTTGATGCGTTGAGAGTATGGAGAGGTGAGCCAGTAGTGTGCTCCATTCAGAGACTTTGAAAGGGAGTATTTGCTTTTTAAAAAGTTTAATTAGTGCAATTTTGATCACTTGAGGGAGATTAGAGTGAGACTTCCCTGGGGGTGAGAGTGTAGCTTTGTTACTACATCTCAGTTCCTTTTATTTAAAGAACAAATAAACCCACCTGAAATGTTCTTCAGTGAAGCTCCTAATGGCTTTTTCTTTCTCTTTTCTGACTGCTTTTCCTCTTTTAATTTGCACCAATCTGATAATGTTACTTTTATGTTTATACTAAGATTTGGTGAGAATCAAAATCAGGTTAAATTTCAGTGTCAGCAAATCAGCAATATTCCTCCATGCTGTTTGGTAGGACAAGAATACAAAACCCTACACAGATGCTGCCCAAATCTTACCATCTTGCTCTGAGCTTATCTTTGTTGTAAATGCCAGCAGAGCATTGCAAATCTTCCGCAGTCAGGGGGAACATTTTCAGTGTTTCTGATGAGCCTGGTACCAATGATCAGCTCAAGAGTCCGATAATCTGCAGTGCATTAGAGCTGAGTATTGAAAATTGCAACTCATCCAAGTAACATAGCAGCCCATTTAAGAATGGACATAAGAAATGTTGTTACTACTCCTCACATTACTTCAGAGCCCCTTACTGTCCCTTTAGATGCTGAGTAGAGAGAGAGGGACCTGTTAGACCAGAGAGAGAAAGTGAATGACATCTCAAATACAATAGATCATTGCTTGCTGCATGGCCTTGCAAATACCATTTTTACTTCTGACATTCAAAGGACAAGGGCTGATTGTAGCTTGCTCTTGCCTTAAAAATTGTGTGTGTTTGGCTTGAAATGGAAAGTAGAAAAAACATCTTTGGGGGGAGAGCAGCAAACATCAGGAAATGTCTAAGGGAATGTTCTCAAATTTGTGGTCAGCTGAGAAGTGTCTTTTGAGTGCTTGCTAACAGAGGCTATTAGGCAAAGAGTATTTCATTGAGATTCATATTGGGCTAGAAAGAAAAATGGACCTGTGAAGGTAATTTTCCTATTAATTATCCTCCTCTAGGAGAGCCTCAAAAGACACATCCTGGCACTGGAAGCTTGTGCATGTGTGAGCATGGCTGAGACCAGCGTTTTGCTCAGAGTTATTCTAAAAGTGGATTTAATGATAGAGCTTTGCTTTTGTTATAGAAGATGGTGAAGCTGTTAGTAGTTCATATGAATCTTATGATGAGGAAGAGAGCAGCAAAGGCAAGTCAGCAACCCATCAATGGCCATCCCCGGAGGCCACCATTGAGCTGATGAAGGACGCCCGCATCTGTGCCTTCCTGTGGAGAAAGAAGTGGCTGGGACAGTGGGCAAAACAGCTGTGTGTTATCAAGGACACCAGGTTGCTGGTGAGTAGATGCTCTACTCTCTTCTAAAATGATCTGGTTTTGTCAGCTGAAGAAGGAAGTGGCACCTTAGGCCATGTTAACGAGCTGGCAAAAACAAAGTACCCTTTGAAGCAATGCTTCAAAAACCATGTCCCAGAGATTTGGGGATCTTATTCCATTTTCAGAAGAAACGTGTGCATGGGACTGCTGGAGGGGGCACAAGGGCACATTTATGTGCCAAAATCACAATCCCCAAAATTTCTAGTGACACTTCCGGGGGAAACTTTTTGAGGTGGTTAAGCAGAGGGGATGCATATCCCAGAGGCTAACCACGTACTTGATCCTCTGTCAGTAAAAGGTATTTTAGATTATATATGCATGTACATAGGTGTGTGTGTGTATCTGTACATACAGAGATGTCCTGTGTGTAGTCTGTGCAGACTGTTTAGGACACGGCTTTAGAACTGTAGGACCTTCTTGTGTTCAGTGTACATAATGCACGTGGCTGCACTGAGTCACTTAGGAGGTTGAGTTCATGCCAGCAAGGAGGAAGGTTCCTCCTCTGCCTCTCATCTGCTCCCATCTTCCTTCCCCAGTGCTACAAGAGCTCCAAAGACCACAACCCTCAGCTTGATGTGAATTTGCTGGGCTGCACTGTCATTCACAAGGAAAAGCAAGTGAGGAAGAAAGAGCACAAGCTGAAGATCATCCCCACAAATGCTGATGTCATCGTGCTGGGGCTGCAGAGTAAAGAACAGGCAGAGCAGTGGCTCAGGGTCAGTGACACCTTCAGGACTTGCTCCATTGGTGCTCCCATGCTTTGCTGGGAGACCGGATCTTATCTCAGCCTAGCCCTTGCGTGCTCTGGCTCCCTTCCTCACTGCAAGCCTTTATACAAATATACCACTTCATTTTCATGTCGTGGGACAGATTCTTCCTGCAGCTCCTTGCCGCCTTCAGTGTGCTGGAGGCCACGTAGGGACCTCCCAACCCAGCTGCTGTGGCAGGGGGGGATGTCTGGGGTGGGTGCCCAGCATGAATTGGCTGAGGGCAGGGGTAAATGTGGCCCTTCCCCTGAGACAGCAGCAGAAGGAGCCTTCCTGGAGCCCAGGACAGCCGCAGGGCTGCGAGACGCCAGGGCTGCCTTTGCTGGCAGCCTCTCCCAGCTGACTTGGATCCAACAATTTTTGGTGGATGCCTGATGCAACACCAGGAGAGTCCCCAGGGTCGCAGGGACAGTAAACTGGGGGTCTCCCAGGCTGCTGTCGTTTTGCCTGCCCTGGGTAGGGGAGGAGAATTGATCCTGTTACTGCAGCTCTCTCATAGGCTGTGGCTTCCCTTTCTGCACAGGTAATCCAGGAGACCAGTGGTCTGCTCTGCGAAGGAGGCAGTGAAGGCAACCAGTACATCCCAGACTCGCAGCGTCTCAGTTACCCAAAGGTACATCTTGTCTCTACAGACAGAACTAGCACTTAGGCTTTTCAACCCTATTCCTTTAATAAATATTGTAAATGCCCTAATTTCAGCTAAGCAAAGACTGATATGAGTGTAACTAAACCCTTGTACCACTGAAAAGGAGCATTCTTGGCACCATCTTCATTTTCCTTTGCAATCCTAATTTTGTTGCCATATCTTCCCTGCCAGAGTTACTCAGCATTTGGCTCCCATTATCTAGGGTAGCAGCTGCTATCTCATCCAATGGGATTGTTGTGTTCACCAAGAACTTTGGGAGGGACCCTTGGACACCAGAGCTTGGGCCCTCTCTAGTCCCTAGGTGACACTCTACTGGGAGCAGCTTGTTCCAAAATGGACCTCTTTGGGCACCTGGACCGTTCCTCTACCTGTGTCCCCCTACAGGGACTGTCAAAGCCCCCAGCCAGCCAGGCTGCAGGGTACCAGGGTACCCACCGGGGGTGCCACTGTGTCTCCTCAAAAGTGAGCCCAGCTGGGGTGGGGCGTGCTCAGGGCACACTATGAGTGAACCAGCAGGGAACATCTGGCTGAAAGCATCTGCGACAGGGAGGGTGGGACTTCATAATATGGAAGAGGGGGCAAAAGGTCCTCGCAGCACATTCTGGCTGGAAGAATGGCTCACGTGCATCTGTGGAGCTTGTGCCTGGTGCTTGTTGACAGGTGGAGGTGTCCGAGAGATACTCTGCAGCCTCTGAGAGCGGGAGCAGCACCGACGGCCACCCAGAGACAGCTGAGACAAAAGATGGTAAAACCTCACCCTGGGAGCAGCAGGGAGAACGGGCCCTTGACCCTGCATGAGGCCAGGGTTTCTGTAGCTTCTGCAGCTTCTGCCACTGTCACCTCAAATACACCTGGATGAAAACTGTGTGTGCATTCACTGCCTGGGAATTTGATTTTCTTACCAGGATTTCCTGATGATTCCACAACCTAATTCACATACTGACTGATGTGCTCAGTGCAAGAATGCTAAAGAGACTCTTTGGACATAAGCTTTCCCACTCCCCACCTTGTGTCTCTTGTGTTTTAGAGAGGAAAAGACTTGAATACAGTAAATGTTTATGGGTAGTGGCTCTTAATTAAATTCTTTGTAATGTAGGAAAGTGAAGAGAGGGTGGTACCTGCACAGCAAGAGCTGTGCAAACACTTCCCACTGCTCCTGCAGTGACTGGCCTTTGGTCAGAGCTAACCCACGTGTAAAGCAATACAGATTGGCATCTTCCACAAATCCCTACTGAACTTACTGGTGCCATCTTGCTCATGAACTCCCTGGGCTTTGGACTATTACCGCCTGTCCCTGAGTCGCAGGTTTGCCCTCTGCAAGGGATGTGTGTGAGGTGGGGGCAGGACCCTCAGCTGGGACAGCAGGCTGGGAGCTGGGGAAGCCATGCATGTGTCTTTTTCATTTGTGGTAGTTAAGAAGAAGGGCACAACTGGCCTGAAACTGAGCAACCTGATGAACCTCGGGAGGAAGAAGTCCAGCTCCCTGGATAGCCCAGAGAGATCCCTGGAAACTTCAAGTAAGTGGCAGCATGAGTCTCTCTGCAGGTCTCAGGGCTGGATCTCAGTGTGCAGGGCAGGATGAGCACCAGGCATCATCCTCCTCAAACCTGCCTGTGCCAGGTGGTCCCGCCAGTAAATCCATGCAGATTGTGGTGCCAGTGGCTTGCAGAGTCCAAGAGGAAGGGTGGGTAATACCAGATATGCACACGGAGGGCGTTTGTCCTGTCCAGGGTGTGGGAGTCTGCAAAGAGAGTTGTGAGGGTCAGCTGGTATTCACCATATGGGACAACTTTGTCCAAGCATCTGCAGAGAACTTGCTGCTCCAAACCTGTCCTGAATTTCAAGGGTTTCATTTTCAAAAGATTTTTACCCCTTTCACTCTGTTTCGTATGGATAGGACAGCTTGTCTTTGTGCTTTTGCTCTTTATTGGTGCCTGTGGCTTTGCGTTTTGTGGTGATCTCATAACTTACGCATTAGACATCCCCAGGCCCACAAATTAATATGGATTAAATGGAAAATGTGTCTAAGTAGGCTGTGCTTGCTTGCAGGTTACCTGAATGTGCTGGTGAACAGCCAGTGGAAATCACGGTGGTGCCAGATAAAAGATGGGCACCTCCATTTCTACCAGGACAAGAACCGAAGCAAACTGGCTCAGCAGCCCCTGAGTTTGGCAGGTTGTGAAATCATCCCAGAGCCAAGTCCTGATCATCTTTACTCCTTCCGCATTCTGCACAACGGGGAAGAAAGGGTGGTTTTGGAGGTAGGGTCTATATCTCCAAGAACACTCTACTTAAAGTCATCAGCTTGGATACTTTAGGAAGCCTAAATGCCAGTGAGTTTCTCCAGAGGATCCCTCAGTCCAACAAAACAGAACCTTAAGTGTAGGACTGGTTCATCTCCCTGTGATCACCTAGAATGTATCCCACCTAGCTGGTAATCCAGGCTGTGCCTGATGCTGGCACTTCCAGAGGACCATTCAGCCTTCATTTTAGGCACTCAGGGTGGGATGTGGGGGTCCTCTGGAGATGCCCATCTTTCTCCCCTGACTGTAGGATAACCTTGGATAATAAAGTTCTGTGGAGTGCATTGTGGATGATTAATGTTAGATGAGAAAAATGACACTTTAGGGATTTAAGTCTGTGGTTAGGAAGGACAGGGATCTTCATCTTTTGACAACAGAACCCCAAAGCCATGGATCATGCATGCCAAGTAAGTTTATCACAGATCTGCCCCTGAAAGTGCAAGTGAATTCACCTCCATCTGTTACTTTCCTTTGCCTGCATCCAGGACTGTTTATCTCTAATCTTACTTCTCGCTGACGACAGCGTGATTATAGTAGGAGGTGGACAATGTGAGCAATTTCCTGTATTTTTCCAGTGGGTGGAATATTTATAGCTAAACAACTGACTTTGAGGGCATGCAGTGAAATTGGAAGATGTTTTTGTTTAGTTTCTGATTCAGGGTCTGTCTGTATCTAAGAAATTTTGCCCAATTACAGATGTGAAGAAGAGGTGCTGGGAAAATTTACATTTTGTGAATGGAAGAATCTGTATTTTGTTGGGATGTCAGACTCAATGTCAGACTCAATGTACAGACTGGCTGGCTGGCAGGATTCCCAGGGACTGAAATCTCTGCTAAGTAAAACAGACTGAAAGCTTAAAATATACTTTCCCATTTGGAAAGTGTATATATATTCACTTGCCCTGAATTTTACTTCGTGGTTACTGCTCTGACTCCTCAAATCAATGCAAAAGGTGTCTACATCAGCCAGCTTCTTCTTGCTTCAGGAGTCCCCTGCCTGGGTGGTGCATGTGGCTATTTGCGAGAGCTGACTTCAAGGCACAGAATTTAACTCTTCATGTTGCAAAATGTCAGACTGCTCACTGCAGCTGGGAATTGACAACGTTAAAGCAAGGGACTCTGATGCTTTAGACTCTTCCCTTCCCCTCTCCCCTCTGCAGAAAGTCCTGGAAGGGCTTTGTGCTCTGGCAGCAGGACCTCACAGGCTCGGGTCTCCTTGCCTCTGTTTTGGCAATCCCATTGCTGCGCTCTGCTGGTGCAAAATAAAACCGGCATGCTTTCCTCACCCAAAGCTGCTCCCTGCCAGCATCTCCTGCCCCACACACTTCTCTTACTCTTGTAGGCAGCTGCATTGATCACCACTGAAAGTCTGCATTTTCCTGACTAGAAATTGAGGAAAGAGCATGGCAAAGAGCTGCATTTATGTAGCTGCCAAATTTTTGAATCAGTCTATACACACAGAGTGGTATTTTTAATGCAACCTCAGGTTTATTATAGGTACCTGGCAGTTCATCTTTCCTCTTGGAAGCCCAGGGGATTGCCAGCATGCTTCCCTACCCAATCTAAACCACCATTAGCCCTGTGAGTGCAGAAAAACTGCTGCTGCAACCTGTCCTCTCTGATCACCCTGCAGGCAAAGTCCTCGGAGGAAATGGGCCACTGGCTGGGCCTCCTCTTGTCAGAGTCAGGCTCGAAAACAGACCCAGAGGAATTCACCTACGACTATGTGGATGCTGACCGGGTTTCCTGCATTGTGAGCGCTGCGAAGAATTCCTTCTTGTATGTCAGTGGTAATGGGGTGGGGCTGTGTGGGGCTGGTAGAAGGGAAGCAAGCCAGAGCAGGGGGCTCTCCACTTGTGGGAGGTTGGCTGCCATGGGAAGAGGTGGTAAATTCACAGGTGCAGCTCCGTCACTTTCTTTTGGGACAGAAGAGCATTTACTGTCCTAGCAGGATGCATCTGGCCTGAGCTGCAGCTTGCCATGGGGCATGGGGCACAGGCCTGGGTGGCTCTTGCAAAGGCAGGCTGGGCTCTCAGCCACCCTGTTCCCCATGCCACTGAGGCAGGGTGACTGTGCTGCTGTGGCCAATGGCTGGGTGAGAAAGGAAAGAGCTGAAGGGAAATACAGCTCCACTCTGGTGGGTGCTGCTTAATGGGCAGCAGCAGCAGTGATCACACTGCTGTGTATGGCTCTGCCTTCTCCTCTCCTGCATCTGGCTGCTTGGCCTTGCCCAGACCTCAGGACTAGGGTGCTCAGATGTCCCAAAATGCAGCACTGCACAGCCATGCAGCGAGTCCGATCCCTCCTGACAGAATGTCCTGCTGCCTGTTCACAGCCTAATGCAGAGGAAATACTCTGAGCCCAACGCCTACATTGACAACCTGCCCAAGGGCAGGATGCAGCAGGAGGAGCTGTATGATGACGTGGATCTGCCAGACCTGCCTGTGGTAAGACAGACACGCTGCTGCAGGGAGCTTTGTGGGGACACCATGGCGAACACCTGGCCGCAGGGATTCTCCAGCAGTGAAATGAGGAGTTCCCCAACAGTGATGAAGGGGATTCTCAGCCCTTGGGGAAATCCTGGCTTTTGAAGTGGACCAGAACCAAGTGCTGGAGAGGAATTGCTAAGGAATGGGAGAGAGGTTTCCAGAAAAGGGCTGGGATAAAGGTCTCAGACAGCTGGAATAAAATGCCCCAGTTTCCATCAGCAAAGAGCATGGATTATTTGGTGGTAGTGGGCTTTTGGAGCCCAGCCTTTCAAAATTCATTTTCATGCCTGTAAGAGCAAGTCCTGTGTGTAAGGTCATGTTGGGAATGGGACTGTTACCTCAGGAAAGGCAAAGAATCTGGCAGGGGTTGCCGGATGTACAACAGTGTGATATCCTTGCATGGAGCTGCTGCCACCATCAGAGAGACCTATTGAAGGAGAACAGGAGGGACCTTTCATTCAGTACATCAAAAAGCCCTCTCTGGAATGACTTAGAAACTGGGATTTTAGTTCCTCTAAGATTTTTGGAAAATACTCCAGATTGCCTGAGACAGAGCTGCTCTGCAATGAGATGTTTCTTGTACTTCTGGTTGCAGCAGATGGTCTCTTTTGCAGGAAGAAGTACCCAAGAGTGAGAGCAAATTGGAGGGGGACCAAGACAGAGTGTATCTGGATCTCACCCCAGTGAAGTCCTTCCTACACTGTGCTGGCAAGATGTCATGCCAATCTTCACCCCTCAGCTCACCATCTTTAGAAAGGGCTGCCCACAAGGCTGCCCCAGAGAGCACAGCCGAGACAGCCCCCATGGCCAAGGAGGCTGAGCCCTGTACTAAGGCAACGGAGACCTCGGAGCAGGTACTGTCCAAGCTGTGGTGTCAGGCTTAATCAGTGAGCCAGTTCCCTACACCTCATCGTCCCACTTTATTTCCCCTCCCCAGAAACACCCAGAGAAGCCAGAGCCTGAGGAGGCCCTGCCACCGGTGCCTGCTGTGAAAATCCAGACCCAGCAGCAGAATGTCACCTTACCCCAGGTGGCCCCTGAGGTGCCAGCGGGCACAGTTCCAGCAGGCAGTCCCCAGCTGTTGCCCGCACACCGGCCCAAGATGCCACTGCCAGGTGAGTGGGCTGCTCAGGTGGCTCAAGGGTGTTTAAAGGGAGGTGGTGCCCTGTGATTTGACTTGCCTCTGCTCTACAACAGTTTGTGTGCTGAGTCCTATGGTTGGTGACTTTCCAGACCCTCATTTAGTTTGTTTTCAACCACCTGAAAAGGTTTTCTCCCTCCTGCTTTTTTCCCCTGAATGAGCTTGTTTTGGTGGGCTGTTTCCAGCAGCAGCAGTGGAAACCAAGCTGGGCAAGAACAGGACAGAGGCAGAGGTGAAACGGTTCACAGAGGAGAAGGAACGGCTGGAGAAGGAGAAGGATGAAATCCGGGCTCAGCTCACCCAGTTGCGCAAGGAGAGACGGGAGCTGAAGGAAGTGCTTGGGGGCAGCACAGGTAGAGCAGGGCAAGGTGGGATGTGTGGAAATGAGCCAAGGTGGGGCTGTGGGGAAAGAGTGGGCAGTGAACCTGGCCCTCCTGGGACCAGAAGGGGTGGGGGGAACCTGGTGCTCTGAGCAAACCATGTCGCCTCAATTGCACTAGAGCAAGAGCCGCAGTCCCTCTAGGGGCAAAACGTAAGGAAAAAGCACAGGACATGCCCTGGTCCCTGCTCCCCTTAGGAACTCCCCAAGTTCCTGGCAGGCACCAAGATTCCCCTCCCTTCACAGACAAGAGCCTGGAGCAGAGGCTGAAGGAGATAGATGAAGAATGCAAAAGGAAGGAAAACCAGAGGGTGGACCTGGAGCTGAGCCTGGTGGAGGTGAAAGAGAACCTGAAGAAGGCAGAGTCTGGCCCGGTGACACTGGGCACGGCAGTGGACACCACACACCTGGAGAACGCAGCCCCACGGGTATGTGGGGCGGCCCTGGGAGGCACAGCAGCTTTCTGGCAGCTAGGCAGTCACACTGTGACAGCTTGCTTAAAAATATAATAATTAATTATAGCATCATTATTGTAAAATGTAATCTTGTATAAATGTGTAATTATTATATATAATATACATAATGTAATAATAATCTAATGAGGTAACAATAATGGGGAAGTGAAAGGTGGCTGGGGTTCAGGAGATTGGCTGTATTTTTCTGTGGGGCCTTGAGCAACACTCTCCAGAGCTATGGAGGTCTGGACTCAGCTCCTGCACTTGACTGAGCTAAGGGATAGTTTTTGCAGAAGATTCAGGCATCTAAATTCCTTCTTGGGAATTTTTCCCATGAAAAAATGGGGATCTTCAGTACCTGGACCATGTTCTGTACCTGTACTTGAGTCCTCAAGACCCAAACACATCACAAAGCCCCCTGGTGTTTTTTTTGAAATTGGCACATCACTGAAAAAAATGTACCTCCATGCAAGTGGGATGAGACTGTGGCTAGGAGATGGTGGGAAAAGGCAGCAGTCTCTCTCAGTAGTCTGTAGTCATAACCATTTCTATGTTTTTTATTGTAGGTTCAGGCAAAAAGTGCCAGTCCAGCAAACAGCACAGAGAACTCACCCGTCAATTCAGCAACGGCTTTAAAAAACCGGCCTTTATCTGTTATGGTCACAGGGAAGGGAACAGTCCTACAAAAAGCTAAGGTAAGGTATAGCACAAAAATCCATCCGGGACACCCAACTGCTTTTCCCTCCTGGCTGTGGTGGGATGGCCTTGTGGGGGGGGAGGGTCTCACGTCTGGGAAACACCCCTGACCAACACAATTCAGAGTACGTCAGCCTGGTTCTCCTCCAGTGTTTTCACCTGGATCTGCCTTGCCTACAATTTAAATGAATAAATATATGCATTGTTTATAACTTAGAGATGCCGCTGAGCCACTCTGCAGCCAAAACCACTCAGGGAGCAGGCGATCATGTTGATCCAGTGCACTTCATTGCTACTGTGGCTTGCCTGATTTGCATTTTGACTAATTTGCCTTTATTCCTTGGCAGGAATGGGAGAAAAAGGGAGCTAGTTAGAAGCACATTGTTCAGAGATGGACTAAAGACTCGAATTGCCCATGCATGGCCCAGGGGATTCAACCATCTGTTGGTGGAGGTTGGGTGTTCAACACCACCACACACCAAGTGCCTCCTCCACATCGCGCCAACGGCTCAGACGCAGCACTGGAGTCAACAGCTGCTGACACGAGTTATTCCAAATGAACTTGCTCTTTCCAGACAAATCCCAATCATGTAGCTAAAACAGTAACAACCAGTGGCAATCCTTCCATCAAAGTCCTAACCCAGCTGGTGTAAACAAGAATGTTACTGTACATAGGGTTGTTTTGTGTATTTCTACTCTGATGATTTATCGATGAGTTATTAAGGTTTCTATATTAGTGACTGTAGTGGATTCAGAAGGGGCCTCTACTATTCCTCAGCTTGGTGGGTTTCAGCTTGTCCTGATAAATTGGAGTTAACTAAAGTCTCACTTGTCTTGCTGCCAGTCATCACTCAGCTGCATTTCATCCAGCCTTCCGTCAGGGGCTATCCCCACATGAGAGCAATGCTTCAAACATGAATGAGAAGCACACAGCAGCCTGTCCAAGGCATTTTTAATCAGTGTCCTGATGCATTCCAGTATCTCCTACCAGCTGCAGATTTGCTAGAATATTGAGCTGCTCACCTTCTCTTGCTCTAAGCTGTGTTACAGACTGGCAGCACCAAGAGCTCTGGGCAAGGAAGATCTGCCAAGCAGATTCAGTTAATTTTCTTGAAGACCTTGGTCTACTTCACCTGAGGAGTTTGTTCTGAGGAAAAAAAAAAAAAAAAAAAAAAGAAAAAAAAGTCATATTTGAGGGATTGCTCAGCTGTTTTATGGGATCCTTCAGGGCTTGCCCTTTCCCAAGAGAGAAGAGGTAAAGCTGTCCCCATGCTCCTGCCCCAGCTGTGATGGTGTCTGTTCCTCACAGAGCTGCAGCTGTTGAATGTGCTGAAGACATCCCTGTGCCCATGTCCCTCCACACTGGCAAGGCTGAGCAGCCTGCCCTGCAGTAAGGCTGCACTGCCGGGGCTCTGCTGGCCATCTTGGTGCTGTCACCCTTATTTCCCAGTCATTAAACTTAATACTGCCTTTGGGCCCAGGCAGTATGACCCACAATGCTCTCTGCCCTAGCCAAGCTTTCTAATGAAAGATGTTGGATATTTGGAACTGCTAAACTTAGAGACATTGAAATTTAAAGGGTTGGTAGGGGAAATCTATGCACCGCTCTCCTCCCTGTAACCTGCTGATATTTCTGAGGGCCTGGAGTCACCTCTTCTGTCTCCTCTGATGGCCCTTCAGTGTCAGAGCCCAGGCTCAGTAACTGGGTTGACTGGGTAGGGCTGGAGCTGTTTTCCAACCCCACACAAATTTAAAGCAGCACCAGTTCCCTGGATGGGTTGTCCCTGGGGTCCTGTGGCTACACCAGAGCCCAGATGAAGGCAGACAGGAAAAAATGTTGTACCTTCCTCACCCTTGAAAATCTTTGACAGGCCTGAGACCACCTATAAAAGGCTGTTATTTCTTCACACAAAGGCGGAACAGCCAGTGGGATGCACAGGGCTGTGACATCCAGAGCTGGCGGTGTCACTGGGGTGAGTGAGAATGTGGTGACAAGGGGTTCTGGACTTGCTTGCCCCCACCACAGAGCCAAGGGTGCAACAAAACTCTTGGTCAGGGTATTCTGGAAGCAAGATTTTTGCACATAAGAAAAATTCATGCAAATAAATCACTGACACTTCTGGTTCAGACTTGGGGACTTCCTTCTCCAAAGCACCAGAAGGCCACAGACTCCATAAAGCTTTTGTTTTGACCCATGATGAGCTGGCAAGAGACCCTCTCTACACCCTAAATATCTGTGTAGTACTGTGCCTTCACCATACACCCCGCTGTCATCCTCCAGAAGTTGTCCAGACATTTCACAGTGGTACTGAGACAGCGATGGACAAGAGCAGCTCTGCTTTGCCCTTCACAGCCCAGTCAGCTTCGGTGGTCCTGCTGGGATATCTCCATGAGGGAATGGTAAACATAAGCAAGTACTGAGCAACACACTTTCCCCAAACAAGAAATGTTAAACAATGTCTCTGTGTCCCCATTGTTTTCCTAACTCAAGGCATTTCCTTTGTTGTAACTGTGACCTATAAAGTGGCGCTTTAGAGGGTTTTATAATAAAATGTTGAGTATATGATGTTACCGGTGTTTTTCTGAGTAATGGGGCTCGTCCCTGCTCTGTTTTCTAGTAGATTTCAAGTATATCAAATCCCCAACACTATTAGTTACTACAATGTCCTTAGCTATGCGGTCTACAACTGCAATGGACTATAGCTTAAATAATAGTGACTGCATTGTCAAGTAATACAATTTTCAGAAATTTAACCCACTGAAAAGCAGCAGTAACCTCGATAATTTGTATGAATATGTAACAGATTGCTGCCTGTATCTGTAGCACAGTCCTCTTGTGCAGAACCAGCAGTGAAAAACCTTCCACTACCCTCCTCTGGCCACTAGGTGGCAGCTGTCCGCAGGCTTAGTGCCTGCTGCTGTCTCTGACGGGAAATTGGAATGGGCTTTAGCAGGAAAGGAAGGAAAAAGTTATTAAAGAAAACAGTTAAGGCCTTTACAGAATGGACACCAAAAGAGACACGTCTGTGAAATATCTCTTGGTGGCTCCAGTCCCATGGGAAGCTTAGAAAGGCACTGTAGCTACAGCACAAAATCCTGGGGAAGGTCCCACTCCCTGGCCCCTCCTAGCCCACTTGACACAAACCTGCCAGCGAGCCCCTTAGTGTCCTGTCAGCCTCTGAGCCCAGGACTCCCCAGATAACTCAGTTTGGGGGGGCTGGTTTTGTGCATTGAATGGATAGCAGCAGCAGTTGCTTTTGTGCTTCCCCTGCATCCTTGCCCCATCACCTATAGCTGCTTTAGAATACCTTGGTATCAGCTCCAGCTGATAAAGTTACTGCTTTGTTTGTCATTCCAGTGCAATTCTTAGCTGTGCTCACTGCAGCCGAGCCACCATGGGGCCTGAAGTGTCTCAAGCAGAAGGCCATATTCTTCTGGAGGGAAATTTCCTGCTACAAACCATTTATCCTTAGCAAGCTTTCCCTTAAGTACTTCCACATTTCTTACTTTGGATACACAGAACAACCCCACACCAGCTCCTGGGGGTTCCTGACTAGCACACCAAGGTTGCTAGTGGGCACGTTGATTTTCCACTAAGACAGAAGTGACAGATTTCAAAGGGAAGAAAATTACCTTGTATCAGTGCAGAAGTTGGCCTGAATGTTTATGTAAGTTGTCTCAGGTATGAATCAATTTAATTTACTTTTACTGCAGAGAGTAAGATTGCAGGGGTTTTCGAAGCTGAAGAAGCCAGCTGGCTTTACAGGGAGCCTCAGCAGACCTCTTGCAGACTGGCCTTGTGTGCAGGGAGAATGGCACAGTGGGAACAAATCCCAGCTTCCTTGCTGCAGCCTTTACAGTACAGGCATCATACAACATTTACTCACCACAGACAGGCATGATTTTGATTGCTGAGGGATGGTAAGACTAAAGGGGGTGAAAATCATAGCACTCAAATGCCATTTTTTTAAAGGAGAAACAGGCTCTCTCCTGAAGTCAGCACATGGCCCATGACCAGCCAGGGCTCACCCAGCAACCCTACAGAGCAAGAGTGATTCACAGCTCCATTAGTAAGAGCAGCACAGACATCTAATGGCAACCTGGCACAGACAGCATCCTCTGTGCTCCTCTGATGCCGGACAGGATTAGTGCTGGCTTTGCAGGGACACCACTTCCTCAGTGTGTGTGCCAGCCTCAAAAATTGACCCAGCCTCAAGGGAATGAGCTCCCATCAGGTAAAGCATCACTAAATATTTCTGACTGCATCAAAGCAAGTCTTTAAGAGTGAATTTAATAAGGATCTTGTCAGAGACCCAAGTCACTTACCTATTTACTCTTTTCTTTATTAAAATTTGCAAGAGAAAGGGCCTAGAAATTAGCCAGGATCTTCAATTTAAATTTTTTAAAAGAAAAAGAAAACTGCTCCAAAAACAGCTCAGCAGTGTCCTGCTTGCCTGTAGGATAAGCAGGTCTCTCTAAGACCACCCCATATATCCTAATTTTCAGCCTGACTTATCCCATCTCCCCATGCCCTGTGACCTTCTTACCTTGCAAAGTGCTTTGTCCCATACAGAAGGAGAGCTGGTGGGTGCTGCTGCTGCCAGAGAATGCCTGAGAATCTATCCAAGGCTTCAGGAATCACATGCTTTCAGGAGGAATGTCACAAGGAAGGTCACAGTCGAAGCACACACAGATCCCTGACACGTGGGGATCCCTGGGGCACTCTGGGCACAGAGACCTCAGCCAGGTGTACCCAGAGCCCAAAGACTGGGTTTAGAAACCAGCTTTCCTGAGCTGCTCCAGGAGTTTCCAATCTCTCACATTATCTCTACTTGACAAACTGATGCACAGACATAGATATATCCTGTCCAGCATTAAAATATTGTCTCCAGCATGAGATTTTGCAGTCTCTGTTTCCTGAATCACACAGAGATGTTTGCACCTGTGGTGCTTAAAACCAGCAACATGGTAAAAAGGCAGGGTTTCCCCAGCCCAGGGCCCAGGCAAGCCTGCTTTGTCCCCTGTACAGCCTACACAGGCTAAAAACATACTTAATAGCTGTGCATTAAAATAAAGAACTCACAAACAGATTACACTACATCACATTTGCCACAAGGCAAAGTGCTCAGCAGCACTGTATAAACTGTCCTGCAAACAGCACAAGAAAAAGTCTTTAAGCACTTGTAGGAGGCCAGGAAAGCATGTCCCAGGTCCAGAGCTGTGTCCCAGACAGTGTAAATATGCTGCTATTTGAGAGGGCAGACTGATTCCACAGAGGACAAATGCCTGTGAGGAGTGAGCTAATGATGCTGTTAGGCAAAAAACGGCAGAGAAAACCCCAGGGAGCTGCAAACCCACCAGGGCAGCGGGGTGAGAACGGGGTCCCTCGGACCCTTCACACAAACGAGGATGCAGAAGAATGTCAGGGAGACTTTTCAGAGCAGTCTGTCAGGAATCCAGCCAGCTCCACAAGCATTTCTGCACCATACCAAGAACCATGTCTTTAGTGTGAATCTGACCAAGCCCATTCTGCTCATATGAAGAGAAGACTGACAGGTTAACAGCAGAGGCAATGCTGAGCTACAGCCATGCCTAAGTAACATTAATAGATTAGTTTCCCTTTGTATCCCAAATGTCAGCCCTTCAAATAAGCCTCTATTCTGCTCTGCCTTAGGACACAGAAAATCTACCAAAGTGACAGTGAAAAGAAAGGAGAATTTCCTCTTCCTCCTATCCTGGCTTCTCCCACAAGGCACAACAGTGCTTCTCCTGTCTCGGTGCCAGCTTTCATCCCTGAGAGTGCTTTCAGACCATTCTTCTTTTGACAACAAACCTGCTGAGCAATTTGTGTCTCTCTTTGTCCATCTAATGTTACTATTCAAACACGGGGCCAGGACATCTGGGTGAAGGGATTTTTCTTCTTCTGGGAACAATAGACACTATTCTCATGAGCACTGGCAGCCACAGCTAATATCTCTGCCCTGGCCCTGTGCAGACCTGGTTGTGCTCTCCTGAGGTGACAGACACCATGGGAAAGTTAGCAGAGAACAACCCAACACTGGGAACCATGGGTTTTGGGGCAGCAATTATGTAAATTTTACCCCAGGTTTGTGGGCAAATTGATCTAGTGATGCAGGGAGTCTGATGCTCCAAAGCATGCAAGCATGCGGTCAAACTATCTATGCAGACATGTGAACCATCACAACCCAATAAATTCAGAGAAGAAAGCAGCATGGACAACATATGAAACAGAACAGAAGCTTGTAATCAGTTCTTCTTCCTCTTCCTCTGTCTTCCTGCAGGTAAAAAGAGCCATTCACTCCAGCATCTAGCTGCAAGTGCATCATCTGTGTTACACCCCTTCAGCAGGAGCTCCAGAATTGCTCAGACTTCTACATATTTTTAGACTAACTAAAAGATCTCTCAAAATCTGTTAAAAACAAAAAACCTGGATGTGAAAATGCAAAATACCAGAAATACTTAGCCACAAATATTTACTTACATTATAAAATAAAGAGAGCACTGGGAAGCCCAGTTTGTGCAATGCAGGAACTGGGAATGGCCTCAGCATAGACGCTGTGCTGGAGCAACTCCATCACTGCCAAGGGCAGTGCTGGATGGTGCCTGTGAGTGGCAGTAAGTGTTCCTGGACAGAGAACTGGAGCACTCAGCACATCGGTGTCAGTGCCTCTGATCTGTTTGCCTTTTGCTGTGCTGGAGGGCTCTGGAGAAGTGCTGCAAACCCCTTGGACTCCATTGCACGCAGAAATGCAGAGGAAGGACTGGAGATCTCGGAGAATCACTCCAGAGAACTCCTGTTGAGAAGCACAGATGTGGGAGAGGGGCTTTAGGACCAAGGGACAAGGTCATACCAGTCCACAACAACCAAACAAGCATTCCCTTAGCCTTAGCTGACTGATGTTAGAGGCCATGAGCTAGAAGTCAGAATTCCTAGGCTCAGGTAAAAAGCAAAATACTGGGCAAGGGAGAAACCCACTTAAACTGAGAACTTCTCACTATGGGCACAGGGCCACCTCTAGGGAGCCAAAGACTCCCCACCTCCTGGCCACTGCTCCCCTGCTGAACAGAAGGAAGGCAATGGGGAGGCTTTTACACTACAGACAGCATTGAAAGTAATAAGGATGGGGTCATGCTCCAACAGAGATTGCTCCCTCCCATTAAATGGGAGTCAAATCTTTCCAGCTGGGGAGCCCTAGGAAAGATTGCTTCTTCTAGCAGGGCAGAGGGAAAAGGGGAACAGAACAGAGTGGAAGATTACCAAAACTACTAGACCTTCTTGGGGTCCCCTCACAGTCAACTCACTTAGTGAATGTATAAAAACACACAGCTTCTTGAGAGATGCCCTTGCTCCCCTCAGCAGCCCAAACCTCTCCACTTCCCGTAAGATAGAGACCACATCAGCACCAAGACCTGGCCACCAAACAGCTGTCCAAGAGTTACAGCCACTTGTCTGCTTCAGGGAGAGGTGGAGATGTGGGATCAGTTCAGAGGGGCTGCTGTCAGCTGATCCTTACTGGTCTCACAGTGGCCCCTCCCAGCCGTGGCACTCGCAGCCGCAGCTCCCCGGCCCAAGGATGCACACGCCCTGGTTCATGCACGGGTTGGGCTTGCACAGGTTCGCAGGGCTTTTTGCTTCTGCAACAGATACAAGAGGAAGAGCAGGCTCAGGCACATCTGGAGTATTATTGGCTAGGATAAACATCCATCAGGAATGCTGCAAAAAATGTCATCAAGGGCTAATGGGACTGGAAAAACACATTAACATGGCAGAAGGTACAAGCCACAACTCTGTCTTGACACTTTAACCTAGAGAACAGCATGGCTTTGCTAGGTGCCCTCATCTGGAGGAGAATATTCCTAGTAAAGCCTAAAAGAGTGCCATTATGATAGGCTACATACCACAGAAAAGCAACATGGAGCATCTTCAGAGCTGTGAGTACCCCCAAACTCCCCACATCCAGACACAGACAACGCACAGCAAGACACATGTCCTGCTCTAACAAATTCACAGTCCCAAATGCCAGTGAAGTTCAAATGTCACTTTGCCCCAAAGAGGACAAAAGTTCCCACTAGAGAGGAATAAGGACAAGTTGCCAGCTGGAAGCGAGGATGGCATGAATGGAAAACAACACAGGGAAAATTTCTGGGGTTCTTTTCTAGGTTTGAGAGAAGCCTGCAAGCGCAGCCCAAGTTATTAGCCCTGTTGTTATGAGGTATGTGACAGCTTTCCCAACCCTCTTAACACAACAGAGCCCAGCTGTCAGCAGGGCTGGCAGTGTTCCACGCTGCCTTCCTGCCAATACATTAGGTTAAGTAGCAGCATCCCAGAGGGATTTGCTTCCAGGCTGCTGGCAACACCACCTCAGTGTTGGTGAGGGTGTGAAATTCCTCTGCTCAACAACTTCATGGTGTAGAGCTGCTTGCCTTACTCTTTGCTTCAGGGTAGAAAATCCCAGAGGGAACAGAAAAAGGGGAAGAAGAAAGAATACAAATAACATCCCCTACCTGTCAGGGAGCTTTCTACAGCTTAACACATGCTGTGCTCATTCTCACTGTACAGATATGCACACATCAAATCCCAGCCTACACCAAACATTGGCAAAATTATTACTGAAATGACTTTTTTTTTCCTTGGCAGTCCAAGACCTGAGACATCTCAATCTTTAGGTCTGGTTGAGTTTATAGGGAGCCAAGCTGGATTCAAAAACATTTTTGTCCCCATGGGACATCTCAGATGGTGTCCTGCCTGACAGCGTATCCCCAAGGATGGACACGCTCACTTTCATTGGGCTGGAAGAGCCACTGGCAATGAAAGCTGGATGTCTTGGATACACCACTCATCTTCCAGGTGCTGCCATTCCCCAGGAAGCTGTTCCATGGTGTTCTGCTCTACATGTCATCCACATATCTCTCCAGGGCTGCTCCATGGCATAACCTCACAGTCCCTGCTTTGGGGAATCATTGAGACCTAACACCATTTCTCTGAATTCAAGCCTGCTGTTAACACACCTTAAATAAGGTTCTTGCACTTTGATAATACCAATAACTTGCATTTCCATTAATCAGATTCATATCTATTTAATGCTTGGAATATTTTCTCCTAAATTGTGGGTCCTTTTTTCTGGACTCTTTTCAGCTGAGCCTCAGAATTAAAATCATATTCCAGGTATCCAGAGGCGGGGTCTGTTTTTCAAATACTTTTATCCTGAGGTATATATTTTTTTAAGTCCTTTGACAGACAATGATTCTGTTATTAAGCCTTGGACTTGGGAGGAGAAGACTGAGTGAAGGGCTTATCTTTACATCAGCCTTGGTCCCAGCCTATCTAGCATAAACAGTGATTACTTGCAAAAGAAATGAAAGCAGCAATTCAGTCTCAGAAAATGATATGTTATTACCCTGACTCATTGAACCTTATCTCTCCCCCTTCACCCCTGGCATTTTAGCTAATTTCAAGGTACGCTACATCATTTTTGTACTAACACAGCTGAAAGTACCACTGCCACAGAAACACACTGAAAAGCTCCAGGTAGAAACCATCTGCAGAGCCTGCCAGGAGAGCACTCCTCACCCCAAAGAGATGATGCTGTAGCCCCGTCTAAGACTGAAGGAGACATCGGCTTGCCCAGAGATGAAAAGGACCTCTGTGCCGAAGCTCAAACATGGTTCTCCTTTTGATCTTATAAAATTGTTAAAACATAACAAAAGCAAATGGCTAAATGTTAAACTCATGCTATTTTGAATGTGAAAACAAGGCATGGTATTTCAACTAGGAGCACTTTCACCATGACTGTCTGAAAACCAGGGCTGCTGTCCTTTTGAAAAGCTGATTTCCATCCAACACAGGCACTCACACTCAGCACACAAGTGTTTCAAATTTAGCATTAGAGTAAGTTTTTCCCCAGCTGAGGACTGGCACTCAGGATTCAAAGTTTTGAGGAAAGTGCACCTTTCCTTGCCCACTCCCCCCCTGAGTTTTTATATGAATATTTGAAAATTCTTCCCTTCCACTTTGAAGATAAGGATTTTGCTCTACAAAACAAGATAAATTCGTTTGTCTGAAGACCTAGTTCAGCAGTTTGCTGGCTTCAAAATGGACAGATTCTAAGAATAAATACTGTGCAACACAAAATCTTGAAAGCCTATATAATAACTTTAGTAGTGGGGTATTAAGGAGGAACAGGAGTGACAAGGTTACAGACTCACCACTTTGGAAACACCTGGTCACAAACCTGTTGAACAAGAGAGGAGAGACCTCACTCAGGAACTAGCACAAAAATGGGCTCCATTAAGCCCCCCTCAGCAACACGGCAGGGGTACAGTAACACACAGCAAATTCTACAGATTTAAAGCAACATCAGAAAAAGGGAATTTTTTTTTTTTTTTTTCCTGAGGAATCAGAACCTAGATCTAGCAGGACTGGAAAGAGCCAGTCACATTATGCCCACTCTAACCCACTGGACTGAACTTTAGAAAAGTTGTTTACTGTTCCTCTAGGACTGCTTTGGACAGTCATCAGATCTCTTGTCATAGTCTCCCCATTTGTAAAATGCAAAAGATAGTACTGAACTCAGCCAGCAAAGCATCAGAAAACCTGCAATAGCAGCAGCTGGTGGCATTGACATAGAGAGTTGAGAGGACTGAAGGCTCTCCTGCCTTCACAGATCCTTTCAATAAGACCTTGGTAATACTGCAGGTCTTCATAGGAGGACATGTGGACCAGGTAGTTGGGAGACCCAGCAACTCTCAGCAGAGTGTCCCTCTGTGTGTCCCCAATGACAACCACGAACACCAGGACGCCGTTGTGCCTGAGTTGCTGAGCTGGGGCAGCTGCATCCTGCATGCCACCTCCATTGGTGAGCAGCACCACCACCTTATTGACACCAGGTCTTGCTCCCTTCTGCACGGTCATTACATCACTGTAAACATGCAACAAGGCACTGCCAGCAGAGCCTGAGTCCCCAAGGAAAGACACCTGGTCGATGGCCTGGAGAACAGCAGAGTTACTTGTGTGGGTGTCCAAAGCAAACACTGTGTGAGCTTTGCTGCCATAGATCACCAGGGCAATTTGGGTGACATCCTGGTTGATGACAAAGTGCAAACAGCTGCTCCTGACAAAGTGCCTCAGATGCAAAAAGTTCTCCAGGCCAACTCCAGATGAGGCATCCACAGCAAATACCAAATCAAGAGACTGGGTCTGGCAGCCTGTGGAAAGCAGCACAAACACGGTATCTCTCAGAATATATACGTACTCCTTTCTGACTGAAAAACAGCAGTGGGAGGAAATTGTGGGCAAAATTCAACACTGCTGATCACTGACTGTGAAGGGTGATCTGTGTCTCTTTCACACCCATAGGTAGAGATTTGTCACAAAAATCACTCATGGAAGGTTAGTCCCTGGATCTGTGACTGACAAACAAAACAAGGACATTCGTCATTCTGTCTTTTCCTCCTCCCTGATGGAATTCAGAACAGCTCTTCATGGTTTGGCAAACTCATCCCACAATGCCCATACTGCAGTCTTACCTTCAGGATCGCCCACACTGCATATTTTTCTCTGCAGCTCTGGGATCCTGTTGAACAGGTCCTGGGGGTCTGAGTAGACAATGGTCTGCTGTGGATTGCCAGTCACCTCGGTCAGTTCTGTTCTCATGAAGCTGCTGCCTACACCGATCAAGAAGAGATTTTGGTCCTTTGCATATGTAGCAGCTTCTACCACTGAATCCTGGGACTTGGAGTCAGTGAGCAGGACAACCACACGTGGGAGATCATCCTGGACATCTGCAAAGACTGGGGTACTCCTAAAACCGTGCTGTGCAATGTATTGCAGATCTCTGCCTGTCAGGGCTCTTCCTCCACTGAAATTCAAGTCATCAATACTCTTCATGAGACTGAATGGGTCCTTGTGTTGGCCCAATTCAATGGATATACTGACATCGTCATCATACTGGGCCACCCCCAGGCTCATGGTCGAGTCCTGGCCCACTACGGCTTGGAGGAATCTCTTGAGGAAGGCCTTGAAGCGCAGGAACCCTTCCAGTGTGACCCTTGCTGAGCTGTCCATCAGGAAAAAGAGATCCACGCTGCACTCAAGGCTCAGCTTTGCTTCTGGAAAGGGACAAGGCAATTAGTCACTTGCAGGGCAACCCCAGCTGGGGCCTGCTGGAAGCCCTGTGGAGAGGGGACATTATGTGCAGTAACCCAAACATTTGGCCACTCATGTCATGAGCTGGAGGACAAATGTGCCAGGAGCAGGCTTTATTTTGGTTGGATGCCATATAAGCCTTTAGAGACAGGAAACATCTACGGGAATTCATGAACTTTTGAAGGCAAACTTCAAATCAGAAATGACACCTCCACCCTTAGTTCTGGCGGCAGTTAGTGGCAAAACTCAGTGGGAAAAACACTGAATGTACACACTCACATATTTGAGAAAGGAGAGAGTCCAAGCACCAGATCCTCACCTGTAACACCCTGAGACATTTTGAAGTGGAAGTCTTGGTTCTGGGGAAAGTAAGTACAAGGCATTTTCTAATGATCACGACCTTTTGGCTTTCTTACATTGAACCCCCAAAACCAGGAGTTCCTGCTGGACCCATGTGTGTAGGGAAGAGACCAACAAACACATCCACATCTCTGCCAGTGTCTCTGTTCTCCTGACCATGTGACACCTGCGTTTAGACACAAAGGCAACCATGTCAGGGTGAGACTGTCAATATTGGTGCTCTCTGTACCCACACGATGTCTGAACAGCAGGACCCAGTCAGCAGGCCTGACACAGTCATGATCAGCATGAGAGTAAACTCGGCCTGTCTTCTGGAGAAGAGCCCAAAGACTGTGGCCCAACCCCAGTTGTCCCCATGGTGGCACAAAGGGCACCACAAAGGCAGGACATGGCCGAGAGGGAAGGAGACAGAGCACAGGTTCACACCTACCACAGTGGACATCTCCTCCATATCCCGGCAGGCAGAGGCAGTGGTATCTGTCCAATCCCTCTGGGACACATGTGCCACCATTCTGGCATGGCTCAGAGTCACAAGGGTCTAAACAGGACCAGGGAAGAGAAACACAGGGAGTCAGCAGGGAGCTTACCCCTCCCCATCCTCGGCCAGCGTGAGCATCACCATTAGTGAAAAAAGGGTCACAGCTCTGGCCCTCTTGCTACAGAGTTTGAACTAACACAGGGCCATGTGTACCTTCACCTCCATGGCACTTTCCTTTGAGGGTGGCTCTCCAGCAGGCTGTGACAAGAAAGCAAACCAGACTGTGATTTCATTTGATGTGGAACAATGCCAGTGAAACCATATTTGTATAGACAGAGAATTGCTAAAGGTCTTGCAGCCCTGCCAGATGTACAGCAGCAAGGAAGGGGTCAGGGTCTGGCTGCTGCTTGGACAGTGTTGTACCAAGAAAGAAAATAAAGCCACTGTCACTTGAACTTGCAAAAAGGACCGAGGGACATGAGCTGTTTCAACAGCCACAAAAATAGGCTGGTGATCAGCACCTGCTAACCTGATGCTGCTCATGGTACCAAGTGGATGGCTGAAGGCATCACTGCATGCTCCTCCAGCTGGAGAGCAGTGGCTCCCTGAAGGCACTGGGAAGCAGTGCAAGACTCTGCTTCTGGGACATGAGCAGATGAGGATTCACTGGCTCCTCAAGTGGAGGAGAAATTACTGGGAGACATTTTAATCCAAAAGAACTCTGGTCACAGACACCCATGAGAAAAAAAAATGGATTAAATATCTACTGATCACAGTCTCTCACTCAGAAAAAAATTTTTGAGAAGTGAAAGCAAACCCCCATCTTTTTGTTGTTTAGTTACTATTTTTCCTGCTTCATAAATTAAAATTTTAGAAGAGCAAACTCCCACCTGGACATACAGTTCGGAAGCATCTTGATGGGGGTTTTATCAAGACTCGCTTCCACCTGAAATACAAAGAATAAGACCTATTATGAATTTAAAAATTAATGAGGTGACTTCAAGGTGGACCTTATTGTGTTTTTAATGGAACAAATTTTCCTTTGAAAACACAGTTTTTCAAAAAAAGTATTTAAAAGAAAAAAGCCAATTCTAAATGAGGTGGCAAAAGGAAAACCATAATTTCATCGTCTACCCTTTTGTTTTTTAATTCAACTGTAATCTTTACGGTTAAAGATTATTAATGTATTTTTAAGACTCAAAAAATTATTTTGTTTGCTTGCTTCTCAAATCAGCCAGTGATCAGAGCAGAGACTCTTCCTAGGAGTAGAGACCATGTTTGCATCAGTCTTCTGAGGGATCTTCTCCCAGTAAAGAGTCAAGGTCAGATAAAAGTCTCATTACTGTATCTCTCATCTCTCAGTCCCACCCATTTTTAGAGATGTGGGTGTCCAGCTCACCTGATGAAAGGGCGCAGTGAAGCCTGCACTGCATTGGGCTGCTTTGAGCCTTTCCAACACACGTAGTTTCCAGCCATTTCTTTCACAGTCTCCAGGGTCCTGCGTTCACAAGGGTGGGATTCAACTTTGCAGCCTGTAGCAAAGTAAAAGGCAAACTAGTATCAATTGCCTCAAAATGCAAAGGCTGTGAGAGCAGACAACCATTTTCAACTACCTGACAACAACAGACTGGGCAGAGCTACCAAGAGCCTCCATGAGTCCCCAGAGGAGAAATTTCCCATTGAAAAGCTCAGCAGCCTACTCCACTACTTTCTGGGGAGCTAAATATTCAGCCTTCTTTGCTTTGCTGTAAATCTCACACTGCTGAGTTCAGTGTTCAATGACAGCTTTTCAGCCCCTTTGGTGCCTTTATCATTCATGTGCTTGATTTTCTGCTACCTCTGGACCACTCTAGTTCTATCCTTTGTAACTCCTGCAAGCCCTGGGTGCCTCCCCTTAACACACACTTAAGTCCATTAGAAAATTTAACACAACTACTTTTATACCTCTATCCCATGTCACATGAGCAAAAGCCAAAATTCCCATTTTCAGAGGTGAACCAGAATGCAAAGTTTTAAGATTCTGTAGCTTGGAAGTATTTGGAGAGCATACCATCCAGTCTTGGCACCAGAAGCAGATTACCTCGAAGGGCAACACCTGCTAATTCCCCTGTATGCCTCCTGACACTGCCTCATCTTCCTCACCCAGTGCCATTGCCCAAGCTAAAAGCATGGGCATGGAGGTGGGGCCAGCAGGGTCACCTGGAGCAGTGGCAGTGCAGACGGGGTCACTCAAGGTGCTGAACAGGCCATTGGCAGCATCGTCAGCATCTCCAGCAAAGAGCAGATGCCGCTCAGGGGGCTCACTGGCCAGCACATGCAGCTCCTCCCACTTGCCAAGCAAGGGGCAGGTCAGCTGCTCAGTCTCCCCCACAAAGAATTAAGAATCAAAACCAACTCTGTGCAACAAACAGAGAGTTGATGCAAACCATGGCACTCTTCACTTTCCAGGATTCTGGTGTGTTTAGCCTAAGGCAGTAGCATAGCTCCACTCAGTGGAAAAGTTTTCTTCATCAACTCTGGCACTCATTCTACATCAGCCACCAAGTCAGTATTTCCTCCATGCCCTATTACCCTGAAAATTCCCTTTAGTCATGGTTTAAGTATGGTATTCCCCAATTTAGTGCTCCCACTGAAACCAGGCCAGAACTTGCTTACCCCTGTCTGTTGCAGAATGTCACTTATTGTAAAATCCACACCGACACCAATGTTGCAGGGAACCTCATTTAAGAGAAACCTCATTAAAGAGAAACCTCACTTAAGAGTCGCCTCACTTAAGAGAAACCTCATTTAAGAGTCACCTCATTTAAGAGAAAGGCGCCATTTTCTGTCGGTGAAGGAAGCAAGACACACAAATCAATATGATTTATAAGCAAGCTTCAATCCAAGCCTTTATTAAAATCTCTTTTCTTTCAGGTTCACAGCCTTAAGTATATTTTTGCAGCACCTAGCAATATTACATGTCATAAAGTCATTGGTTAGTAAGACTACTTGTCATTCTATTATTGGTTAGTTGTACAGTCACTTCAACCTGTTCCCACCCTCTCGTGGTCCCTACGATCTGGTTTTTTCTATTCTCCTGACTACAATCCCTCTTTCATAGGCCTCGGTACTTTCCAAGCCACCAAGGACATCTTCCCTGACTACAATCCTTCTTTCATAGGCCTCGGTACTTTCCAGACCATCAAGGACATCGTCCTTGCAGTTATCTTCAAAATTCTGCCTTCTGCTCGCACAATGCCCTTTCTGTGTTCTGCAGGGGCAAACTCTGCAGAGACACAGACTCCGGCATTCCATGGCTGCCTTGCTCTTCGAGCCATTTCTCCACACCTCTCACCTCCAGCTAGAAACACAAAAAGCAAAGATCATGGATTGAGATAAGAACAATTTACTGGGAACAGAAATGAGATGAGAAATCAAGCAGTAACAGCAGCAATAACAATATTAATAACAAAAGGTATAAGACAAAATCAATTTACTCGGAAAGTTTGTCTCAATACTGACTGTTTTGTCCACCATGCTTTCTGCCCTCCTCAGAAGGAAGGAATCCCCTTCCTCTCTGAAGGGAGAGAGTCCCCTTCCCCTGTCCCCAGCAAAGATAACATGGTATGGATTATGTCCCAGACACACCCACAGCCACACCCCCTCAGCTATAACAAAAAAAAAACCCCAAAACTAGGACACCTTTTCCCTTTCCAAAACTCCTATCTAGCCCAAGATGACCCCTCATTCACCAGGACTTGCCATTTGGCTAGCGGGGTGTCTACTTCCCACTCTGGAAAGTTTCCTACCTTGGAAACTTGATTCCCACTGCAGAAACTGTGATGTGTCTCTCCTTCACCTGCATTGCAGGCATTGCAGTGCTGCCCTGGGACTTTCCATCCAAAATGATGATCAGGACTTCAGGGACACTTGAGTTTCTGCCACCAGGGAAACCCTTGTGGAGAATATACTTCAGAGCCCAACCTGTCTCTGTGCTCCCACCTCTAGAAAGCAGGAAGATAAAATCAGAAAAAAAAGAAAACAAAATTCCTCCCCTGGTACTGAATTTACCATTTGGGTTTCAAATTTTTACCCTATGGTAATGGGAAATGTAGCCTGTTTCTCCTGGTTGCCACACAACATATCCATAGACATCCATGGGGGTGTCTAATCTTGTCATTCTTCTCATCTCCCTACCCACATGTCCCATCTATTCCCCCTCAGCTCCCTCCTCTCCAACCCAGAGTGGTCTCCAAGAGATTTTTAACATACAGCAGAGTGTTTCTGCAATTGGTGCAGTAACCAGAGCTCTTGGATATTTGAATTTTATTCCCAGCTTTGACAAATGTCTCTACAGCTTCTGTTTTTCCATATGAAAATTGTGGTCATTTCTTTAAGTGTCGTCTTGGACCAAAGACAATGGAGGCAGACTTGAGCACTGATTCCAGGTCCTTCCCCACAAGCCTATCTACTCCCTCTTGCCTGGCCCCACAAAAGCTGTTTGTGGTGGTGGCAGGAACCATGTACCTCTTGGCAACTTCCTTATTCCCTGGAGAAGGGAATGTTCCTGAGGTATAAACTGATTAGTTCAATGGCACCAATCCTCTTGGTAACAAAGTACTAAAGCCACAGCAGGACTCAGGTGCCAGAAGGGGCACAATTCAGCAGTGACATAAATCAGCAGATAAAATGGGCTGCTGCTAAGCATTAGGAAACGGCAGGCATCAAGCCATTCAGCTGTGCAATAACTCCCATGGAAAAGCAACCTTGAATGCAGCATGAGTAGAAAATAAGATATAAAGCCAGAGAATAGCTTTAGTCAAAGGTGCTTTAGAAATCCTGAGATTCACTTCTTGTGACATGATTAAAGAATAGGATTTGCTGACTGCTGGATACCTCCTTAACCTGACAGTCTGATTGCCCTGCTGCGTCTGTAGACACTGGAGCTGTCTGTCTGGGATGTAATGTTGCACATCAGCACAAAGCCTGGGGAAGGACAAGAGAGGTCCCTTTGGAAGAAGAGTGCATCCAGGAGAAGAGATGCTGGCTGAAGGTAGGGCTATGGCCAGTGTCTGCACAGCAAGATGCATGGAGATGGCATTCCGTCAGAGACCAAAATGGTTCATGCCTTAAGAATCGTTATGAAGGAGTTTTGCCCATTATACCAAAACTGTATAAAGAAGCTGCGCTCACCCAAGCCCACCCTTCCCTGAAGATGCCTGACTAGAGCTGTGGACTGTGAGTTAAGCCATCGAAGAGAACTTGTGGTAAGATAATGGTGACACTGTTGTTCAATTACCTCAGGTATAGGGACAAGGAAAGAAGACTAAGGGAGAAGAATGTATCTAAAAGAAAGCTAAACCCAGCAGCTGTCCTGAAAATCACCTCCAGCCTGGCGGAGGCCATATGCCACAGGCTCATCTGGTGAGCCTGGGTGCGCACACACTCCCCCAAAACCAAGAAGGGAAGAGGAGAGTTTTGGGGTGTGGTGTGACCTCACATCAGAGGCCGTGAACACCCAACCACCCTCACACAACTGGCTCAGCTGTAAAAGCACCCAGCTTGGGAAGGCTACATCCACAGGACATTCACATGAGGGGGAGCTGAGGAGGTGTCATAACCCATCAAAGACCCCCAAAATCCTCCCCAGACTCGTTCCTGAGGCCTTGAAGCAGAGCACTGAATGTGATGCAAAGTGATGAAACAGATCCAGTCTGTTGCAAGAGAGAGTGTCAAACTTGCCCCTTGCCAAGGGAGGTACCTGGGCATTCCCACCCAGCCCAAGTGTATGTCAATCCACTGAACTCCGTGTTTGCGGGGAACCCTCACCACCAAGAAGCCCCAGTGGAGAGCATCAATGGGACACCGCTGGGATCCACAGAGCAGTGAGGTTTTCTACTTCATATGTCTCTGTCACTCTTTCTCACCCACCACCTCTTTTCTATTTCTTTCTCTTTCTTTCTGTCTCATTTACTGTTAAATAAAACCCATGTTGTTGGCTTTGGCATATGGCCTCATTTTTACTTTAATTCAGGTAGAGATAATTTTAATAACTGAATCATAAAACATACTGGATGTTAACTGGGATGGATCCCCTCATGGCAGCAGATGCTAAAAATAAAGCAGAATGGAATAAAAAAAAGGAGTGCTGTATATACACAGAGGTCCAGGAGGAGAAAGACAATGTGTGGTTATTTTCACGGGCTTCACATTTACTCTAGTTGTTAATTCTTTCTAGGGAACTTCATGGGGCAGGGACTGTCTTGCTCTGCTTTTAGGATTTAACTTTAAATGATTGTTAGAGATGCCTAGTCAAGACTGCATTCCTCTTTCTATGTACCATAAAATGTCATCAAAATTATATATAAAACTATCATGTCTGTCAGGCTGAGGCAGGAATATCTACATTCTGAGTCAAACACTGAAGTTTTCTTTAAGTAAAAGCCATAGTTAACATAACACAGCCCTCAGAGAGGAGGTAGAAGATAGTCTCACCTCTGTCTTGCAAGATGAGGCTTGATGGAATCCCAAGGTGGCTGGATGAGATCATCTCCAGCTGCCCCTATTCCCTACCTACCTCCTACACATGCCACAGACCTGGTGATAATTGAGCCACTAGAATTTAGTGAACATTTCCAGCTGTCTTGTAATTCTGTCCAAGGAGTTGGACAGCTATAAATAATTTCCTGTGATTGCCCTTTAAGGCTGCTTTTATTGCTATCCAGAGCAATCCAGGGAAATCAAACCACAAGTGTCATGCCTTCCTTGGAGGATTCACATTCTCCTTTGTCTGCATTGACACAAACACACCTCATTTGCTTTCTGAACAACCATCCTTTGCCCTACCACCTGATTCCTGATTTGCTTGCTCTAGAAAACCATTTCATCATGCCCACATTCACTCTTTTTCCATCTATCCTCTGATTTTCACAGAAACTTTTTTCATTCTGTACTTGCCAGGCCTCTCTGCTTTGAACTTCTTCCTCTGCACTCCATCATTTCCAAGCATACTCAGCGACCATGTGTTCATCGCAAGTCCAAATTTGCCTTTTTCTGATCAGATGTCTGCAAGTGTGAGACGTTTCAGTGAAAAGTGCTTTGCATGAGGAAAAATACTCTGTGCATAGTCAGTGTGACAACTAAATCTTTATGACCTCAGTACCCTGTGTCCATGTGAGCCCTGAGGATTAGAAAAAGTTAATAAGAGCTCATTAAATTGAATTGCTTATTAATTTGCATTTGGAACTTCACTGGATTTTGACACAGTGGAAGTGTGTTTGAGGCATTACTCCAATAAGGATTTTCAGAAGTACAAGGAGATCTGGACTTTACCTGCTGTCTCTCTTCAGGTACAGCACTAAGAAAGTTTCTCTCCTGTAACCAGCTGCTGACTGATATAAAAGAAATTCACATGAAATTCATCTTGAGATTATTGCTGAGTATGGCTGGACTGGCCAATGAATTCCAAAGCTATTTGAACAGCACTCACAGAGAGAGACCAGCAGTCTCCAAATAAATCACAGAAGCTTCACTTCAGTGTGGTGCTGCCTCCTTCCAAGTGCTGTCAGCTCTGGGTTGAAGTCAGGAAATGCCTCACTGGCCAAAGGCTCATCAGAAGCACATCAAGGAACCTCTCAACCAAGATGCCAAACACCCATTTTTTTTCAGATGCCAACTGGAATCTATCCATAACTATTTTTTCTACTCAAAATGTCAGCTTTTCATTTAAACTAAATGAAGCAGCCAGGCAAAAAGTTATTATTTCTGTTTGATCTGTCAGCATTCATCTGTTGTCATCAAGAAAATACAGTGCCAGACAGAAAACGCTGCTTCACTTTCTCTGCTCTCACAGACTTTCAACAACAACCAGAGGAGGAATGTATCTTGTTTTCTCTAAGCTCTTCCTGTAACAGTACACAAGAGGTTTTTTTGATTTGCTAAACTCATCAAAAGCAATGTAACAAAATCCAGCCAACTGATCTTGCTTGAAAAATGCAAAAGTGATCACATTTGCTTGAAATATGTACATCATGCTGAGAGCAGCAGATATCCATGCGAAACGTTGATCTAACCATTAGTCCTAATGCAGATCAGCTAAAAGAGTAGACATCCACAGGCCTTACCAGTACCTTGTCTATCATCAAAGCAAGGGTTATTTTGGGGTGATTGATGGATCCTGTGTAGATCCAAATGTATTTCTCTGAGATTAAAAATATGGATTTTGAGAGGCTCTAAGGACAGCACTTCTTTGGACTTCTGGCTCCATTTCCTGAGGTCATGGGAAGACATCCAAGACTTAACATTCAGGAAGAAAAAAAGTTTCTGTCGGAAAACCCGCCCTCTTGAATCCATCAAGCACACATAGATATCTACAGACCAGCAGTTTGTCACTAACTCACAGGACAAAGGAAATTTTAACTACCAAAAAATGAAGCAGCACACTGTGCTGCCTTTGCTCAGCCATGAGGGAACACCATGCTTGCTTTTCCACAGAGGATGTAACCCACTGCCTGGCTGAAATAGACAGAAAGACCTGGAAAACTCTCAATTTACCATATTATAATGGGACACTGAAAACTTTGTCCCCTCTCAACTTTCACTGACATAGACCAGGTTTCACATTTTTAGTGGATTGTGGATCATGGACCACAGTGTTCATTCACCTCCCTCCCTGGGAGCATCACACTGGTGTAAGCACAGCAGAAGCAGATATTTCTAAACCTCAAAAAACCTGTCAATCCAGAGATTATTCATAGACCAGAAAAAGAGGAGAGCTTTAAAATAAGCTGACCTGAACACAGTCCTTTTGATTCTCTCTTTCACTTCTTGTTTGGTTAGATAAGAATCCAGTGGGAATTCAAGGTGAGGAGTTGAGCTAAACTGTATCATTCCCACACGGACCTGAAAGAAAAGGTTAAAGGTCATGAAAGGTGTCTGTCTGTCTGTCTTTTGATCAATTTACAAACTTGAGAAGACTAAATTGTATAGAGGCAAGCTCTGTTTTCCCAATTAAGCCCCTGGTACTCTAAATGAACTTCAAAATAGAGCAGAAACTCCAGTATTGTCTACACTGACTATAAACAAGGCAAAAAAAGCTTATCTGCCAACAACGGGAGCCTCTGCTGCAGTTACAGTCAGCTCAGGATCTATATTTATCCACTCAGAGCAGCTCACAGCCTTAGGAGCTTGTAAGTTTATAAATAACACCTTCTACACCAACCCTTTATACACTGTGCAGGCAGTCTTCCCATTAATAAGAGCAGCTCGCTCTGGCATTGAGCACAGCAGGCAACACAAACCAATACCTTTCCCAATACCTCCTCTAAAACCATTTTCTATAGTTGAAAACACAAATAGACTAAATGGTCTGTACTGGGCAATACATCCAGAATACTTCACTGAAGTCTTACAAGAAGTTTTATGGAATGTGACAGAAAGATCCAACCATTTTAATCTATGAGCATCCAAACTAAAATAAAATCAGTAAAAATAACCCAAATCATAATCTTTAACCTGAACCATTATGTCTTTTCTCAAGACCAAATGGAACTGCTTCAAGTCTCTGAAGAATCAAGAAGTGTTCTCCGATCCCACTCTGCTTCAAAACTGTATCTTTCTGAATAAGTACTCTGCCCCCATGACAGATTGTAGGTTGAATTTTGCAGTTTCGCTCAGCACATTACCACTGGCCTTTCCACACACTGCCAAACTGAAAATAAGCGGAGATATTCCTGACACTCACTCTGTCTGGATGGATGTCCAAGGCATCACAGAACTTGCCTGCAAAGTGCTTGGATCTTTCAAAGCTTCCTTTGCCAATGCTGTAGGAGCCATCCAGGAGGAAAAGTACATCTAATGAGGCAGAGCACTGCATCACTAGGAGAAAAAATATTTACACTGTGAAACTGCACTTAGTTAGCCCCACTCTCTGAAAGAAGGCAGCCAAAAGCTGAAAATCCAGACAAATTGCAGAGGCTGGACTGGGCAAACCCAAAGCCCATATGCACCCCTGCTCTGGTATGTAGCAGCTCCAGCTCAGCCCTCAGTCTGCCAGACTCTCACCTCAGGGTTCAGGGCTCCAGCCTGGTCTCAGGAACAGCACAGGAGCAGCCAATGCAGTGAAATATCACTAAATACAGGGAGAGATGCTCTCCCAGACAGGACATGGAGGGACAATGAGCAGCAGGGAGAGCTGGCTATGCCCAGTAGCACCTGCAGGCTCTCCCAGCCCAAGGCACAGATGCAAATCCAGGGGGCATTTGCAAAGTCTACCGAGTCCTATGGAGCCCAATGTGTTTCATCTGAGATCACAGTCATAAACACCGGATAAATTTATGTACTTTTAACATCGTAACACCAGCTTTTCCCTTATCAATTAGACACTTTACATACAGATCAGCCACAGATACTAGAATTCTCAGAAAAGCTGTTTCTCCAGGTATTACTTTCTCCCCTTTTGTGTGAAACTATGTTTCACACGTAAATTATCCCTAAACCTCCTGGAGAGGCACTGACTTGGCTCTCATTCCTCAGAGTGAAGAACTCCAGCCAGAGATGGGGAAGCACCTGAGACAAATAGCACTGATGCAAAATAACAACTTTAAACATACCTCGAGAAAGCAGAAAAATGCAGATGGACTCAAAGGACAAGAGGTTCATGATCGCAAACCTGGAGGGGAAAAAAAAGAAAAAAAAAAAAAAAAAAGAGAGAGGAATAGGAATCCAGTTCCTAAAGCCCATTTCTTTACCTGCAGCTGAGTATCTCCTTGCTGGTTGTCTCAGGTGATGAACTTAGAAATATTTTGCCTGAGGGGTAAAAGTAGCTCCTGCCCTGGGGTGAAGGGTGGGGAACAGACAGAAGGAAAAACCACGAAAATGAGGGAATAATAGAAAAGAAAATCTCTCAACATACTCATCTCCTTTCTCCCATCACATCTGGAGAGAGCAGGCCTGGCAGGGGAGGGATGGATTGCTAGCCCTGCCTCCCCTCCTCTCCATGCCCACCCAGACCTCTCCTCTCCTCCCCCTTCACTGCACTTCCCTCCTACAGCTGAGTCCCACCAGGGCCCCATGTCCTTGGGGAAGCCAGTGGAGAGCAGAACGCAGCTGCCCCGCAGGTTCACCGAGCACAGTCTGAGCCGCATCCCCCGACCTCTCCATCAGCTCCGGCTGAGACGTCCCTGCTGTGCAGCCCAGCACAGGGGACCTGTCCCTCGAGCAGCACTGCTGCCTGTCGCCATCACCCGTCTCCAACAACACTCAACCCCAGCCTCCTTCATGCCTTATGTTTGCCAAGGACTGGCTTTCTGGGGAGATGTTTTTATGCATAACTGTCCAGCAAAGTAATTTTTCTGCTCATTCTTCCTTTGAAATCAGCAAGGCTGCCATCACATCTTAGGTGGATTTCAGTGACACTTTCAAGCATGCCCAGATTTAGACCAAATATATCTGGTAGAGCTCTTGGCTTTCTGTTACAAACGTGTATTTATTTTTTCTCCAGATTAAAAGCACTCACTTAGAGCACACTTGACCAGATTCCCAGTGGATCTCGCCCTCTGTCATTGCAAAGGCAGATTTTCTTCATGTGGTTAAAGACACATAAGTGTATTTCTTGATAACCAGCTCTATTAATTATTTTTCCAAGAAAGGAGAGGGGGATTTTTCTCAGGAAAGACTTGCCTCTGCAGCAAATTATATACAGATGTATCAGACAAGGCAAGATACCTGTAGCAGGCCATGAAAAATTACTTGCATGAGGACAGACTGAAAAGGGGATTAAGCAACCCCCTCCAGGCTCACCCCACGAGGGATTACAGAGACGATAACACTGTTTTGCAGTGCCAGGTGCTTTACAATCATCACCCTTCATCACATCCTCCCAACACCCCCACCAGACTGCCCCCACCAAATTAACAGATACCAGGCTTGCCTAAGTAAGGGAAGGTCAACACAAAACACGACATTTTTGGGGAAGCTCCAATGCATGTCACTCAGGAGCTCCAAGCCCAGCACATGCCACAGAGGAAAGGTCATTCTTCTGCCATGCCTCAAGGACATTCTTTCGAGTAGCTTTTTCCAAAGTGCACATCACTCAAAGCAGGACAAGCCTCTGCTTGCAGTCAGATGTGACAGGTGTGGGGGGAGTTCAGGTTGTTTTCATACAAAACATTGACAGGTCGAGATGTTTCTACAACTGGGTGTTATCTTGGGTTTAAATCAACTAATCTGCAGGATTAATTCTTTGCCCAGCCAGACTCTCAGCAGCAGAAATTGAAAGTAAGCTTCATCAGCACCTGCTGCTCTTCAGCATTAGCCCAGGATTAGCAACAGCAACCTTAGCACTTTGCTGGGCAATGGGGTAGTGAGTGAAGGACTTTTTCGTTTTATCTTCTCAGCCATTAAGAAAGGGAATTTCAAAAATGTCTACCTCACTACCAAAGAAAAAGTTTGTGGCTTTTTTTTTAAACCACACCCAGTCAAAACTATTTTTGTACCCAGATTCTCACTTGGACACATGAATATGATGACAACTTAATGGAAGCTAAGTAAGAGTGTAACCACGTGTAGTGTATTTGGAGGAGTGAGACTAGAGAGGAGCAAGAGAGGTAAAGGGGAGAAAAGCTCTTCTTCACAAATATCTTCCCAACGTGTCTTTCAATGCTGCAAAATATCGCTCATTTTTCAAGCAGTCCCCCTTTAATAGGGGAGAAAGCAGGAAAGATTACACTGCATATTCATTAAAACACGTTCTTAACAAGCCAAGCTGTCGCTGCCGGGGAATGGCCCTGGCTTGCTGAGGGGCACCCACTGCTATGTGCTCACCTGATGTTCAGGTGTAGGGAGGGAATAAACCAATTTTGCTGTCTCCTTTTTCAGTCTCTCTCAGCTTGTTTTCCTTAAGTAAACTTTACTTTTTCTTCTTGCCAAAGTTTGGAGGCACTGGGCAATGTCTATTAGGAGCCCTAGGCAACTGCTCTGCCCAACCACATGCATTGCCTGGCAGCTCACAGAGGGAACTGAAACTGAAGGGGGGAGAAGGAATACAACAGGGAAATGTTTAACTTTCACAAATCTCAGTCTAAAAGTTCTGACAATGTTTTTCTCCAAGTGATAAACGATTAAATTTCTGTAAGATGTTCTGCAAAACCAGCTTATTTATTCTCCCCCTGCCTGGTGCTGCAGTGAGGGAGTTTTGAGAAGCTCTTTTCCCTGGTGATAAGGGCTCCTGGACATAAAGAGACCTTGATCTTGCAGCACTGCTCACATGGGGTGCTGTGAAAATCAACATGCTGCAGATCAGGTCCTGTATGACCCACGAGTTACAGAATAAAAGACGCTTTTCTGACCTGAGAGCTTTTGCCAAACTTATTGTGTAGTTTGTTCTGACAGAAGTGCTTACACTACCGACTTTGCCTGCAGCTAGAGCAGCAGGAGTGTCCCCATGAATGTCTCACTTTTTTAATCTTTTGCCACATGCAAACCCACCCAAGGGAGCCAAAGCCTGCCTCAGCATCACAAGCACTTGATGCTTGCAACAGTGGGCAGCTTGTGTGGATGCTGGGAAGAAATGTTTTATGGAGTGGCTGAGAAAAAAGGAAGAGTGATCTGCATGAATTTGGTGTCTTAGGACAAACAGCAGCATAAGAAAATAAACAAGCATACAATATAATTATACTGAGGTTATAAAAGCACACATGTAACTTGGTCACATACCCTACTGAGAACTCATTCAAGGCTATGGGTTCTGGAGCAATTACTGTAATTGATTCTGTCACCCCCCACCTGAGCTGTGCAAATCCGAGCAGGGAATCTCCAGCTGGGTGCCTGGGCTGACCTGCACTGCTTTGCAGCAGCTGGAAACACCCACACCTGAGGTAAATCAACTACTGACCAACCTCTGCCCAGAGCAGGTGTAAATGTTTCCCAAAGAATGGGGTTGGAGAGCTGTCAGCTTCAGTGATTCCCTACAGCAGCGGCTAAAGGGAGAGGAAAAAATCCTTTTTTTAATACCTCTGACATTCAGTGTAGCTCTCATATGATACATGCTGAGAACATCTCATATGTACCCCCCTCTTAAAAAACTAACCCAATGCTCACCATATCTTCCTGCTGCATCTCTGTGAGCCCCAAAGGACAAGCCACAGCCTGGGAATTATCTCCATGGTGTCACTCCCACGAACACATACAAGCTGTTACCTGCATGCATTTTCAGGAGTCGTCTGTGGGCCCTCCCTAAAGGAGACTTCCTAAAGGCCCTACTTTAGAAAGCAGGGATATTCCATATGGATTTTTCTTTTTTTTTTTAAAAACTGTGATAGGGTCAAGAGATGCCTACTTTCAAAGGCATTCCATCTACTTATTCCTCTTAAAGTCCTCCTGGAAGACCCAGACATCTTTAAGAGCACACACTGAAGATTAGGTGGTTGATACCCCAATGCACAGAAGATGAGGAGTGGGTCAGCACACACACTGCCTCTCCAGTACTGCCCTTGCTTAATAAAGTGGGAAAATCAGATTGTTTGGAGCACTTGTCTCACAATAATGCCTCATCTTTACTATGCAAAATAAACAAAAAAGCTACTCTCACTTCTTTAATAAAGTACAAGTATCCAGACACATCACAGGTGTTGTCCAATAGCCTTCACTCGTTCCTTGATCATCAAGACTTGATCAAGCTCTTCTTGTGTCTTCTGAAGAGAGATTTTTATTAGGGACATGAGACACAACCTGTTGGAAAGCCTGCCCTGGCAAGCTCAGCACCTTCCCCCGCCGGCACCCCAAAAAGTGCTAGAAACAAACTAATTAAACCACTAGAGCACGGGCTGAGTCTGGTTTCCTGGCTAGTGGGTTTTTTTGTTATTTCACTTACACAGCATGGCACTACACATTTATTGGAGTGACCAGATTCACAAAGTGTTCCCGCCAAGCTGCTGCAACCCCCACACTGAGCTCGGGGGTCCCTGCAGGGATGGGACCTGGGATGGGACCTCAGCTGCAGAACCAGCTTTTTGGGTGCCTCCTGCCCCCGACTGCACAGGGACTCTGAGCTGGCTGCCCCATCCCCGCTGCCCCACGCACTCCGCCGAGGGGACAGGAAGGTGTCCCTGCCGGGACCGCCCGGCCCGGGACCAGCACCAGCCATCCCTGGTAAGGCTCTCCTGGGCTCCATCACCTCCCCGTCCTGCTCCGGCCGCCACCACGCCCGGCTCCCCTCTTCCCGCAGGGCTGCTGCAGAGGCAGCGGCGCGGGGCAGCCGGAGGAGGAGCCGAGCGGGAGCTGCACTCAAACTCCACTGTACACCCGGCTCCGCTGAGAGAGCACACCCCCGCACCTCTGAACCCCACGCGGCCCCTACCCTCCCAGCCGGAGGTTTAAGCTGTTCTCAATTAAAAAAGGGAGGAAAAAAGGCGCTCCGAGTCGCACCCTACCTTTTCTCGGCAGCCTCTGTGCAGCCCTTGTGCACCTGTGGGGGGTATGAGCAGCCTTCTCCCCACCTGGATTTACACTGTGTTCAGCTGTGACAGCCTCTTCCTCCTCATCCACCGCACCCTGACACCTGCAACTACGAACTGGAGGGTGGGGAAACCCCAGGAACACCCACATTGCTGTAGGTTAGATTTAGGAGGCACATTGGTGTATCTGCTCCTCCCATAGACACTGAACAGCCGAAAATGTCAGCAGCCCTGGAACACAGCCAGCAGGCCCGGCAGCAGCATACAGCAGCAGCATACAGCCACACACTGCTACTCTACCTCACAGGAGCCCTGAAGTAGCTTCAAGAAAAGATTTCAATTAGAGATTGAAAGTAGCAAAAAAAAAAAAAACCAAAAAAAACCAAACCAAAACAAAAAACAATGCAAGAGGAACCCAAGGCTACATAAGGAACTGCCGTGGGTTTACACACTGCTGGCTTGATTTGTACCTACATTAATGCTCACAAAAGCTCATTTGAAAAGAAGGGGTGAACTAAGTACCTGAACCATATGAAGTCTTTTCCTTCACCAATTACTGCCAGGTGCCTTCGGGAAAACACCAACTCCGGCTTTCCAGAGTTTTTTTTACCCGAGTAGAACAAGCAAAGATTCACTTTTCCTTTCTCCTTGTCTTGGGGTGATGTTATGATACTTGTATTCCCTATCGTTTGCATATGTGCTTAGAAATGTGGTCCTGTAGCTTTAAGTGCACCCAGCAGCCGGGAGAAACTGCCGGGCGCGGGTTGTTTTGAAAACTCCCACAGGCCTATTGCTTAGGCTAGTCTAGCCTCGCCACTCTCTGCGGTTGCGGCTAGGTTTTCTTTCCCCTTCCCTGGGATTTTGGTTTTTTCTCCTTTTTTTGTCCCTGTTCTGGATTTTTGCTATTCTGGACTGTTTTCTTTTTCTCGCCTGAGAAACCAAGAAGCCCCCAGAGGACAGCAGACAAGAATTCCCCAGGGAGCCACCGGAGCAACTCCACCCGGCTCTCCGGGGATCCCCGGAGTGGGGGAAGCTGCATCTGAGGAAAAGGACACTAAAGTTCTTCAGTTGTTTACCCAGGTTTAATAATTTGGGTTTGTTTTTTTTTCCCTCTTTCTCCCTTTCCCCTTCCCCTTGTGCTTTGCAGGGCACCCTGCGTGTGTTATTAAATAAACAGTTGTTTTTTTTTTCCACTTTCATCCAAGAGCTTCTGTTGTGGTGGGAGAGGGGGTGTCAGAGGCCTTTGCTGGGGGAGGCTTTTCATTCAGAGTGCTTCCCACCTGGAAAATTTGTCTTTAACCTGGGACACTCCTGCTCAGGAAATGCAGACAAAGTGGCTGCTGTTGGCTACTGCAGTCAAACTCCTCTTCTGAAATGCAGTGAGTAGTTGCTAGGAGAGGGAGGATGTGGACAAGTGAACAAGAGGTATGGGAGGACTAAAACATCAGCGAGGTGCTTCGCATGTGAGTAAATGCTTGTGCAAGTCACTCTTGTCCCAGTGAGTCAAAGGACGTCTGACACAGCCACAATCTTGGTTCAGAAGCAGGGGCACAAACAGAACTCTAGAAAGCAAGAGCAAGCAATCATGTAATTATTAGTTACTGCAAGAGTATGATGCAACAAAAACTAAGAGGCAGGGAAAAGAAATCTGAGGCAATTAAAGTGTAATAAAACATTAAGTCAAAGCAAAATATTTCACAACAATTTTAGTCTCAAAATTCTTCCAATCTGAAAAATCCCAAACTTGAAGTCTACATTTTAAGCGGACAAAAAGGCTGACGCTGCAGTTTCAATCAGCAAATGTCTGTGTTCCACAAACAATAATCTGACATTCCTGAATTAAGCAGAAGTGACAACTATGTATTCAACTGAAGAAATAAAGAAAATCTGTTAATCTGATTCAGTATTTTTGTCATATCCCAGAACTGGTCTTTTCTATTATGATGTGAAAACTTGATGGGGTAGAAATCCTGATGATGTAGCTACACACAAAATAGCTCCAATACAATTCACTTCAAAATAACATTCACAGATGTATATTATACAGCATAAGTGTAAAGGAAGAACTGTGCACATTAAAGTGTTTACTGATTTTAGAGAAAACTCCCTGTATGCAATTCAAGACAACATTCAACCTTTAATGATAGTGAAATCAAGGTTACAAAGAACAAATCTCAGCCTAACTTCAGACCAGATATTAGGCTGAAAGAAGAGTAATCAAAAAGAGATACAGTTTTTCAAGTAATATTAATGGTACCAAAGGTAAATGAGCCTTACAATCACAATAATTTCCAATACAAGTCTGCAGAGCAGAATCACAATGTAATGGCCGCTCCATAAACCTCTGTGCATTCAACAGGAAAATAAAAGGAAAATGTTTAGCAGCACATGGTGGCATAAAAGAACCAAAGTGAAATTTTAGCTTGCAGTTTTGCAATCCTGTAAGTTACATACTTAAGTCACAATAACAATCCAAGCATGCACATAAATCAAAGTACTTAAACAACACAATTTCCACAGTGACACAGTTTTTTTTAAGCTGATGGATGCTCTTGATATTCCAAAAAAGGAACTGCAGCAACTTGGTGGACACACAAATGAAATGGTGCATGTCAGAGACTTAGTGCTTCAACAGATTTTTCATTTCAGTGAATCCATCTGGATTGCCAAACTTGTTTAAAAGGAACAGTAGGATTTGTTCATGCTTTTTAAGCTGTGGAATAAGCAGAAAGGATTAGAAACATACAATTCTATTATTTTTACAAGTGCTGATTTCAGATCAGGGTAGATCCTAACACGACACACTCAGCTAAGTGTCATATTAATGTAATAAATATACAGCTCCTTTCTGTTGTAAAATCTTCTGGAGGGGGAAAAAGCCAGCAGAATTGTAGCTGACTTCCCATTGTCCATGTAGGTGTCCCTCCCACCCTCCCATCTTTTCTTTTTTTTTTCCTGAAGCAGCTTCCTCAAACCTAATTGATTAAATACACAAATTAGGACTGAGATCAGGATCTTAAATTAGACAATAGAGAGAAGTAACACTCCTGAGACTTAACACTCTAAAAAAATGAAGTAAGAGATATCTGTGGGGCAAAGTACAGACTAATGAAGTCTGTGTGCACTACACACTATCCTTCCTCAGCTTCAGGGTGCTCTAAGCATCAAAAAAATGAGAAGTGCCACAATACATTTCACATAACTTCCATGTTTCAGTTAGCTATTATCTCCCTACTCTCATTTGCTTCCTACACGTTTCTTTTGAATTCTGGAAACATAAGAAAGTATCGCTTGGACTGAATCTTACTTGCACTTTTAATTCCGTGCAGCAGCAGTTGGTCTCACCTCCATTACCTACAAAAAACAAAGTGAATAAGCAAAATACACATGTACACCGCTTCTCTAATTTAATAGGTGACATATAGCATTGTGCAGGATTTTTAGAAGGAAAAGTCATTTAGACACCCCATGTGCTTACAAGTTCTTCAGAATAAGCAAACTGAAGTAATTAAGCCAAAGTATGTACCTTGATGTTCACTACGTGAGTTTTCAGCACTGCAGGATTTGACCAAACCCTCCTTTAGAAGTTTGTCAGCTACATTCAGATAACCATTGTCAAAGTGTTTCTCCACTGTTACTAAATTAACATTTCCATTAATCCCTTTCACTGTAATTGTGACGTATTGCTCCAATAACAGTTTTTTCAACTTGTCAAGCACTAATGGAGACCACTCAGCTTTCTCTATTCCTGCAAAAAAGGGACCATCAAGTTTGTTATATAAATAATTCCTTTAAGATATAACTCAAATCTTACATACATGTATTGGAAAATATGATCCTAAATTTTCCTAATATAAATAGCTTAAATTCTAGAGATAATGAACTAAAATCATGTTTTCTAAACCAGCTTTTGCCCAGTTTGCCAATACACTATTTCAGAAGATCATAGTGTTGTTTACCAGTATTAAAGAATGAACACTACCACCAGAACAGGTACAAATTTATAATGTACAAGAAAACCAGTCAGGGGATTTTGGGGTGGGGTTTTTTAATAATTTTGGGGAGTTTTTTTACCTGCAAGTGAACACGTAATTGTCTGAAAAGGCAGCTTTAAATAGGAATCAGTGATTGGCAGCACCTTTGAAAGGGGTAAAGTTTCTGTGTTCCCATAGTCTCCATACAGTACTTTCACCTCAGACTGGGAAGCTTCCAGAACCACAGCCCTGTACCAACGGCCATTACCTGAAAAGATTGGGACAAGAATGATCATGTGTGAGGAATCATCTTATAAACACAGTTTATCCTGAAAACAAGAATCTGTAGAGTTTTCCACGAATTTTAAAATTCTGTGGTGGATATATAAAAAGCCAATTGACAAGAAGCACAATTAAGAGATCCGTAAGCACGTTCAAGCTGGTGGCTTTCCTTTGTCTAAAGTGAAAATTAAAGCTGTGTTTCACACTGGCCAAGGTAATGGAAGGACAAATGATTGTCTCACCTGAAAACTGAGCACAACAGGCTTCCCCAAGTTTTGGCTGGAAAGGCTGTTTGTTACAAGATCTGCAATAGTCTTCCAGTGAAATCAGCTCCTTTAAGAGCTTCTTTTGACCTACAGGAAAAAAACCCCACATTCACTAACTAACCACATCTAGGTAAAATGAAGAGCATTTTTATAAGTCCCCCACTCCCACCTTTGACATTTTTTATATTTTCCTGCTGTCCAAGATACATTTCTACACGGTTCAGTTCACTATACACATTCACTTTATTAACCAGCTTCCAACAGTGATGTCTTACTGGTATTAGAACAGTGAACACTTTTTCTTACCTTTATCTGGAACTGGTACAGCATAGAACAAGTCTGGGCTTACCACTTCTGTTACCCAGACAGACACAGTTTCATCTACTGCCAATTCAATCGACCTCCAGTGTCCAAGTGAGGTTGCTAATAGAAATTTTAAGAAGATGCAGGGTTATCACTGTCCTCCAAGCATATATATATTTTAAGGAAGTGTTATTTTATTTGCTATTTATAAAAAATTTTTGAATTTCACACACAACTACATGAGGAAGACAAATCTAAACCAAAATAACTGCTTCTTATTTTGCTGTTCATAAACTGTTGGCATTTAAAAGTAGCCAAAGTAAAACACACCTCAGAAAAAATAAGATACTGAAAAGCAAACATGAGAAAAGTTTCAGTCATAGAAAATTTCCAGTCATAGAAAATTTCTATTTCTCTAACTCAAAGAGTCAAACAGCATTCATTTAAGACAAACACAGTGACTTTCATCTCTCTCTTTCTGTCTATAATGCCACCTGCAGGGCAGCTGGTGTTCAACTGTAAGAACTGACAATATAAGCAAAACTATGCATGTTTAGTATCAATATTAACTATAGTTAAACAAGAAGACAATAGTTAAAGGCTGGAACACTGAAAATTCTTGTTCAATCTAAAAGTTAACATTCCTTTAATTACCTTTTTGGTCAACAGACTTGTTTGGAAAGTTATTTTTATCTGGTACAACTTCCTTTACAGCCAGTTTTTCTGAAGTTAGTATCTCATTGATCACTTTTGGACTATTTGTGGAATTGTCAGTAAGCACTACACCTGCCCCATCTTCAGAAAGGGAAGTTACTGTGGCTTGAAGCTCTAACCCTGAAGTGTACTTATGAAATCTTGTTGTAGCTTCTGGATTCCATTTGCTACTACAAGGCTTTATACCTAGGAAGTAAAATAAGTATTAAAATATCTCCATTCATTAACACTGACTTTCCTCAACATCGTAATTTTTTTAAAATACTTTTTAGAAAAGTTTCTTTAACGCATAACTTGAAATATCAAGGCTACTTTTACTACCCTAAGGAACCACAATGTCCTTTATCTTGTTAACTGCTCTCCCTCTTCCTCCTTCTTTTCTAAGTGACCACATTTCTTCAGGACTCCCAAGTTTTGTCTTCTATATTTTATGATTCTACCAAGTAAGTACTTTGCCTTAGCACAAACAACACTAATAAGACTGTTTTTGAATCAGTATCATAAGGCTTTTCTATCAAAGAAGTAGACAAAACCTAAGTGTTTTAAAGGTGGGTGGTGGAACAGCAAAAGGCACTTTAATAAAATGGGGTTTTGACCTTTTTCCTGTTTCCATATTTTTCATTTTTAAACCAAGCAGACTACATCAGAAAGAAAGAAAAATTCTGCAGAATTTTGAATGGAAAAGGAAATTGCAGAATAATTAGAAACAACAGTACAGTGCCAAACTCTTCAGGAGTCAAATGAAAGAGAGAACTGAAAGGCCAACTTGCTTCATTTAAACATATTAGCTCCTTTGCCTGCAAAAAATTGTGAGAAATAAAGTTGCACAGAAGCACATTTACTCCTAGCAAGGCAGCAACCAATAGCCAGTAAACATCACAGATAAAGCAGAACTGAACAAGCTCTCTTTGACTACTAAAGCAGTAAGCAAAGTCCAGAGACCACTCAACAGAACTGGCAGGAGCTCAGGACAGAAAATAAACAAACCCAAAAGAACAGATTTCTGTACAGTATTCCATGTCATGACATCCCCCAAAGCAGCAGGTCTCTAAATGCAATAGCTCTTGTAAGAGAAAGAATCCATAAGATTCACCTGAGAGCCAGCATTTAATTGCTTGAAATGGAAGTTTTAGGAATGAAGATGAAATCTGTCGGATATTATCCAGTGGTACTTCCTCAATATTTCCATAGTCCACAAAGCTCACTCGAACAGTTCCATCTGAAGTGACATTTTGCACCACAGCACGATACCAGTTACCATCATCTAATTTTAAAAAAGTTTAAAATAAGAATAATTACTTCACACATGTGGTAAGTCTACCAGCTTTCATTTGTTAGTAAATAAATATAATTCTTTGCTGTCCTCTGCCAATGCAAACTATCAACTAATTTTTTATACTCACCCTATAAAAACAAAACTATTTTAGTGTTACTTGCCAGAGTAAAAAGCACAGCAAGGGTCTCCAATCTCAGGCTCAAAAACATGCGGCTGAGTTTTCTGACAGTATTCAGACAATGATTTATTAAGTGAGTTTAGAGCAAGTAACTCTGAAAATTAGAAAGAAAAAAACCCAAAGATGAGATCAATGAACTGAGATAACTTGAACTTTATCAATACCGTTCATTGTACAATTTACTTGCAAACCTTCAAATGTATTCCTTGACTAGGTAAGTCAAGGAATAAACATCCCTCACTTTTTAAGAACTCCTCCATATTTTTAGTTTGAATGCCTTTGGCTCCCACTCCAGCCACTGAATTTTGTCACAGTGATTTTTCTAGCATTTAAAAAGCCAGTGGCTATTAGAAGTCTTTTACACAGACTTCTGACAGAGAAACAATTACTTTTTAACTTATCCAAGAGGAAGTCACAACTCAATTGATGCATTTTCTCATCTTCATTTTACCATTTTTTATACCTTTTCAAGTTTTTATAAATTAGAAGAGAGTACTAGAAGAGAGCTCCAGTAAATATTGTCTTGGCACAGGGAATATGCCTCTTATTTGCCTTTATTGACAGAATCACTGAATCATGAAGGCTGGAAGAGACCTTCAAGATCATCTAGGCCAACCATCAATCCAGCACCACCATAATCATCCTTAAGTACCACATCCGGGTGCCTCTTGAACACTTCCAGAGATGATGACTCTACCACCTTTCCGGGCAACTTATTCTAATGGCTGGCCACTCTTTCAGTGAGAAAAAAATTAAGATATCCTTTGCCTATGTTATGGCAACTCTTTCACTTTCCCGTGCTGTTTATCTTCAGTATTTTCAGGTTTCAATACCATGATCCAATTTCTTTGTCACTCCACTTGTATTCTTAGATAAAAAACTCAGAGGTAAGCCTTCATGCTATAAGCTTACTTGAAATAATAATTCATTAGAACTATAATAAATGACAAATCAGAAAGCAAAGAAACTATCAGAATGAATAAAGCTGAATAAACTTACCAGGGCTATTTGAAATCTGACAGTAGAATTCTCCAGGATTGTACACTGTACACACTATGACACTGAGTGTTTGGTTAACAGTTAATTTAATCTCTTTGCACATTCTTTTGATCCCTGTGTCCTCTAGACAGGACAGAGAAAAACAGAGAATGAAAAGAAGTTAAAATAACTTTTACAGGAAAAAAAATACATCCTGAATGCTCATTCATGTCCTTGAATTTCTTGTTATAAATTGTCCAACAGACTAATTACCAGTGAGAGCCTCTTTGCAGAGCACAGCAAAGAAAGAGAAATATGTCAGTTGTTTAATATATTTCTTCACTACCAGAAAGAGAAAGCCATAGATAACAGGGAAGAGTAATCACACAAAGAGGTAAAGGAGTAGATAGCACCAGCCTAAGCAAGAGAGACACTAGGGAACCTTGGTTCCTGGGAAACAGGGCAGGGAGCATAGAAAAGGGAAACATCTGTCACCAAGACTACTAGAAAAAAAAAATCTAAGGAGAAAGAAAAAAAAAAAAACATTACTAGAAAGGCTGGCTGCAGCAATTTGCACTGTATATTATACTCAAGTATCTGAAAGAAACTTATTATTTAACACAAGTTGTAGAACAGATCATAGGAACATTAAATCATGGCACACTGGAGAACACATTCTGTTTAAAACCTGCATTCAACAGCTCCCACTCAGTGAGGGAAATTTTAAAAAGGTGAGAAGTAACCAAGAAACCAAAGTACAAAACAGGTCCTGGATGAGGGCCATAGATCAAAACATGTTTAGATATAACCAGGGAAGTTACTGTTCATTTCAATTTCATGTAAGATTCCTTACTCTTCTGAACAAAGACAAGGAATAATCATGTCCTGGCCACAAGGCATCTAGTGAGGAAGATCAAAATTATTTGAACATAGACTTGGCAAAAAGACTTCCCCTATTTCAGTACCAACAAATCAGAATACATACATGTCTGCCACACATAGGAAGGCAAAAAGGAACTTAACATGCTTCATATGAGAGAGGCCAAGAATCTTCCCCAAGATTTCAAAGAAATTCAATGCGACTTTGCAAATCTCTCAGATCAAAGCTTTGGTCACTAAATTCAAACAAGGCAATTTAAAGCATAGCCTTGAAGCTTTATAAGCTATTGCAGTCAAATTTTCAAGGACTAAATATGTGTGTTTATGTGTAAAATATAGGACAATGAAGATGAAAATACAGGAAATACTACTTGCAATAATGGACAAGGGCGTAAGAACAAGCAGGTAATAATAACTAGGCATATCCTAATTCAACTGGAAACTGTAAAACTTCTAACCAGAGTAAGTACCAATTTCCAAAAGCAGGCAGTTACAACTTTGTTATGTGTGCACACCTGGACACATGCACAGACACCATACTCACCTCTGGCTTGCTCAACATCACACACTCTGGCTGCTGGTAAGGCCATCCTCAGTTCCTTAGTCGCACAGCCCTCCTCTCTGAGAAGTCTCGATATATTTACCTCTGGAGTAACTGACGAATCTGTAAGCTCCACCACAGATCTAGAACTCTCTTTATCCACTACTTTTATTGTCAACACTTTGTCTTTCACCAGTTTTTTCATGGAAGAAATATCTTCTGAGGTCCATGTTCCTAATAGTGGCTTTACACCTAAAAAGTCACATAGTATGGGAAAGATCCTGAGGTCAGTCCAAGTCTCACCAATGTGTGGAAAGGTACAACAACTGCAAGTACATGAAGAAGTATTTTTCACGCTTTGTAGATATGCCATGACAGTTAAGAATTCTGGAAATAATGCCTACCCATTACCTCCATCCTTCCCCATATTTCAATGTGGGACACTACAGGTGTGATGGTTATGTAATACCACTTGTCTTCCCCTTTCTAGTTTGAAACTGCCTATCATTTATTTCATACCTGCCAGGCTACATCTTATGGCTTGAGCTGGCAAGTCCATTAACCTTGGAATCAAAGGACGAAGTCTGGTCAGTGGAAGAGAGTCAGAATTACCATAATCCATATAGTCCACCAAAACAGTATCTTCAGAAGCATAAGCTGTAACAGCAGCACGATACCAAAGGTTGTCTTCTACAAAGAAGATACAGATGTAATGCCTGAGAACAGAATGGCTTTTTTTTTTTTGACAGACCAATATAAAAATACATCCATGTCAGTACAGTTCAGGACTATCAGGTGTTGGCAAGTAGCATTTTGAGAAGCAGTCTATCAGAGCAGCATCATTACATATAACCCCATTTTTCTGTGATTTTTTTGGAGTCGGAAATTTCAAAGATATATTTATTTCCAGTCCTGGGGAAATAGTACTAACCAACATAAAAAAAACCCAAATTTCTCCATGATCTCTTACAAAGCTTTTCTAAATAATTTGAATCCAGTGTTAAGAGTTCACTTGATATAGGGACATTTTAAAATTGGTATTTTATAAATATCATTTTTAAAATCAGTACCAAGCATTATTCACAGCTAATAACCACAGACAAATAAACTCTATATGAGACATTTATAAACATAATTACAAAATGTATCTTTTTGGTAATAAATTTAAGTGACGTAAGTTAGTATTTTCACTCCATTTTTACCTGTGAACTGGGCACAGCACGCATTGCCAACAGCAGGACGGAAAGATGGATTACTGGGAAATTTGTCACAGTATTCATTAAGAGATGCTTCAAGCTCAGCAAGTTGACCTGATGTTAAGATACATAGGTTTTGGAACATAGCCTGTCTTGCAATTATTACAAAATAATTAAGCTCAAAGCCTGGAAGAACATCTTGTAGTCCAATGGAGATTATTTCAAATGTTTAACATTGAACAGACTAGGGCTCTTTAATCAGTAATATCCAAGTGAGTCCTCATGTGCCTCTGAGGAATCACAGCAGTGAACGGACAGGGAAAACCAGAGATAGAGTTTTTCAGCAAAGGGACAAAGCTGAAGCCAGTGGAAACTGAAAGCAAGCTAGTGGAGGCATGCCAAGAAGAAACCAAGGAAGACAGCACCTCTAACAGCAGGCAGATGATGAGGTAGGTCACTTCTTCCCAAAGGACATGCTTTGCTATTGATTACCCAAAATTAAAAGGCTGCACATGGACACAGAAAAAAAAAAAAAAAATCCACTGTAGGAGATACACCAGATCATACTCAGCTGCCAAAACTCTTTCAGCTGAAAAAAATCCACTGGCAGCACTGGGAGGATGACACACCTCACAACTTACTCTGCTCTTTATTCTCCCCCAGACATCTGTTTATGGGCACTGTGGAAGATATACCTGAAGTCCCTGCAGCCTCATGCTCTGGCCCGCTAGAGAGTCATGTTTTTCTCTATCAGGAAACACCAAAAAAGGGTTTGGGAACTGGTCTTCTCATACTCAGCTATTCTCCCCATACTATGTAACAAGGAAGTTCAGTCCATGCATTCAGTCTTTTAAAAAAAAGACTTGTTAAACACTGTTCCAGGGAGTAATAAGGCACATAGAAATAAAAAGTCAAATGCATTTCTGGAACACCTGAGTTAATGTATTTAACATTAAATATTTGTGATACAAATCGACTTCCAATTGCTAAAATCCAAGCCATATAGTTTTTCCTACTTTGCACTACTGAAACAAATTACCACCTTTCAGAGCAGTAAGTGATACTAACAGCTAACACTGCCAGAAACCATCCTCTGTAACACCATGCCTCTTAACAGGCTGAGGCATGGACTGAAGTTACACGGAATCACCATTTCAGGTCAACCTCCAAGACAGCAGCACCTTCCTCCAGCCACTCTCTACCAAAGAGAAAAATGCCATACTAGGCGCCATACATCCCATTTCCAACCCATCACTTACGGACACTTTGCATCCGCTGACAGAAGAAGGTGTCTGGATTTTGAATGTGGGAAACCACACCAGTAAATTCATCTCCAATACTTAAAGAGACAAACTTGGCAACTGAATTAGCACAGTGAGGAGAGTTTTCATCCTTGAGTGTTTTTTTTTCACTTCCCTTTGAACGGTTTTCTGATACTGTACATATAAAAGAAAAAATGTTGACAATCAAAAGCTAGCTGACTTTGAAAATATAAGCATAATGAAATAGTTTATTCTTTCTGTTGATGCTTTGGAGTTTGAAGGCTCCTGTCATATTATAAGATTAATACTCACATAACAATCACTAAACAAATGTTTTATACCATTAAAAAGTGTATGAGCTCATGTCCGTAGTGACCTGAAGGAAGCTCCATTAGCAAATATTTTTAAGCCTGTGGCAATGCTAGTGAGCAGCTAGAATATCATGAAGCACAGGAGGACCTAGAATTCCCCAAGTTTAGTTTGATTTGCTTGCTTACCTCTTGGAGAGCCTCCTTTGCCATCACTTCCTGGAGTTAAATGAGACTTCATTTCTAAGGGAACCTTATTTAAGCAGTCTTCTAAAATACAGATGTAAGAATAAGTGATTTACCATACAAAATAGCCATCAGTTATTTTCACTTCAGAACCATCCTCTGAGCCTGACCTATATCCCTATCACAAGGTGACCGTGTCCTCTTTTCTTTTTCAGTACTTAATGCGCTAAAAATGCAAAACAAAAGTAATTTCAGAGCAGCTCAACCAATTGAGTTTTCTGAGCACACTCACAGCTCCAAGACTGACTGTATAAGGGAGAAAAGCAGTAACAATCAACACTGACTTGCAGTCACTACAGTTAGCTGAAAAACTGATTATAGCTTTTCAGACACAAGGATTTGTAACTTATCTCATTATTTACAACACTGAGTATGTAATGATTTAGTTAAGATGTCTTTATAAATATTGATTTCTTAGCTATTATATATTCAATTTCTGATGCATGAAGCAGTATTCCAAACTTTAAATACCATTATTTTCAAATGAAAACCTCAATACAGGTGCTTCAGTTGTTTGTGAAGTCTGGAATGAATGCAGGGGACATTTCAAGAATGCAGTGATATTTATGTGATCTTCTCTCCAAAAGGTTGGCAAGTTATTTATCACTTTGCCACTAGTGTGCTGTGAAGCAACCAAATGTGAAATATGCCCAGCACAATCCTGAACCAGTTGAATTTACATGGGACTAAGGTGAACCATCCTTTTATAGACTGCACAGTATTATGTGGAGATAAACTTCCTGCACATGAGGAAGTTTACCAAGTTAGGAGGATCAATCATCACATATTCAAAGTTTGTGGGCTGCAGATTAATGAAATGAATATGTTCTTGGCACTACATTTTCCTCTGGCTCTGCAGCCAGAGGAAAACCTAAACAACAGAGTCTTCCACATAACAAAAGGTACTACTTGCATGTATTGACCTGGTTTGACAATCAAAGCCACCCAACTCAACTGAAAATCTGAATTCTGACTCCTCAAAGCTCTAGTGCCTGTCTTGTCTCTCACTGAAGCTTGCTAAGTTAGAAACACAAACATGCTTATAGAGTTCTCCAACTGGATACAGCAATATCCAGTGATTGTACTTTCTTTGGGATACTTTAGTGAGCATGTATGAAATACAATGAAAGCTGATAAAATCCTATGTGGAGCCAAACATTGATACTTTAATTTTTGAAGAGTTAAAAATGCCTGAGATAAAGAAACAAAATGGTACCAAATTTTCATGCATCTATTAAAACTGAAAAATAAACAAGATAATCCAGAACACACTGAAGTTAATACAATTCTACTGGAAAAGTAATTTAAGGTTATTAAGCATAACAAAGTATTTCAGGCACTGACATTTTATGGAAAGGTGAAATAAAATAAAATTAAAAAAAAAGTCAAGAGAGAGGTTGGGAGAGTGATAAGAGGGAGGAGGGCAAAAGAAAAAACTCTCATCTTTTACAGGTGTTGGGGAGAGGTGTGAACATAAAAGCCTTAATTCTGTTGGGTTTGTTACCCACACAACCAAGCACTCACCAGAATCTGGACAAACATCTACAGCAAAACTCAACTTCACTTCCTCCTGTAATATATTAACAAGTTACTGAATAGTGCTTTCCCATGAGCTGGGAAAAAAAGCTGGCAACGCCTTCATTCTGCCCTTTTCCTTTTGGATCATAATTAGCAAAGAAACACTTAATGGACTGGAAATAATTATAATTAGAACAATTAGAACAATTAGAACAAAAGTGGAGATAGCAGATTATTTCCCCCTATCTAAGAGTAAATAATTAAGGGCTTCAAAAATATCACCTTGCATATTTAAAGTTAAGGCTGCTATTGGGGCTTGAAGTGCTATCAATTCAAGTAACTTCTTAACTCTCTTCTAAAGAACTAGGAATTAAGGTTAAAAAGTAAGAATCCACAGAAGCTGAATTACACTGTTTAAAACAGGGGCAAGTTATTTTTAATCTGGAGTTGTTCAGCTGTAGCTCCTTGTAGTAATAAACAAAAGAACTTTTTATCACTTCAAGAAACACTGCAGAGACACACTGAACATCAATGAAAAACAAGTGCTGAAGACTCACACATTCACCTCCTCACACCTGTTTTACAGGACAACTCAGCTAAAATTCCCACTTATGATCCTCTCATAAATAAGAATAATTGAATTCCACCTGCTTCCTTGTAGCCTTAACACACCAGAGTAGATTATAGCTACTGCTTTAACTTCTCGCATCCATTTTTAAAAAGTCTAATAATTTAATGTAACCCACCTAAATACCATTCAACATGCAATCTAAGCTCTTTTACTTCTCCAGAACTTATGTGAGTTTCAAAAGGTATACAAGGCAAAAAAATCCCTCTGTTCTTTTGAAATAAACTGACTGCATATTTTTTTTCATATTGTACAACCATTCGGTATAAAGGGCCCTCACCATCAGTTATCAGTTTCATCAGAACCCAGTCACAAGCACACACACGACAGGAACTAACAGAGTGCATAACAGAAGTCTCACGACATGAAGCCTCCTTTCTAAATTCCTTCAAAAAGTTAAAGAGATGAATAAGCCACTTCAAATAAGTACATGACAAAGGAGTTCTACAGCGCAAACATCAGGCTAGCTGGAGGTAGGCACACTTATTCACCTTCATAAATGTGATCCCAAGAAACCCCAAAGACAGAAAAATCAACTCCTGCAGAAGAGTTCACAGGAAGACTGTAAGAAATGTTTGGCTCCAAGTAAGATCAATAGAGGTTTCAAAACATTACAAAGGAGAACTGTGTTATCTTTAGTTCCTGCTACAGCAAAGAAACAACAGCTTATCTGCATCTGTTACTGTACAATAGTACATTAAATCTATTTCTCTAATAAATTTCCAAGGCTCCAAGAATCAGCTCATGATTTTTTCACAGAAACAAGACACCAGAAGTTTTCTGAACTGAACACACTACATCTGCTTCCTTCCCACAGTATTTCTCTAGCAACATCATACATGTCTTGATTTTTAACTTTTTCACAATTTTTTTTCAAACAAAAGAGGGTTGTCTGATAGTGCTTCTAACAGCTCTAGAAGCAACATTTTTCTGAATGCTTCTCTGAGTAACTTCTCATTTGAAGCACAGATCTTTCTAAAAGGAGCAACTTGTTCCTTTCCCATACAGGTTAAATTAAGCAACTTGCCACTCACTCACAGCAGATCCATTCAAGACATATTCAAAACTGTATTCCATACCTCAAGATAAACTTCCGTCTTGGTTTTGCTATTACTTAAACTGTAATCAAAGAAGAACACGTCAATTTGAAGAATCAAAGACTGACAAGTAGCATTAATAATATAATCTATTTCCAAGAAGGGAAAAAAGGCTGTGTTCATAGTATGTGATTTTTGCAAACCGTTATTCCTCATCCAAGAAAATGCAGAATGACAAATATGTTAATATGCAATAATGACAGGCATAAGATAATGCAGTACTGAGAAAAAGCAACATATTTTACTGTAATAGTGCCTTCCCATGTCATTTCTGTTGTATTAAGAGGGATATTGTCTTTCAGTGACAATTATTTGGCAGAATTTCAACAAACTTACTCCCGTTTAACAGGATCACAAATTACTCTGTGTGCTGGCCAATCTTTTTTCTGACAATCTGCAGAGCAATAGTATGTTTGCGCACACTGGGAACATCTGAGATTTCCTAAAAAAAGAAAAAAATAAAAGACAAAGAAGAGATATCTGAGCAAAATATGTACTGGAAGGGACAACAGCTGTTTAAATAACTGCTTTACAAAACAGCTCCCCTGCAGTTCTAAGCACATACAAATAGGTATTTGTATTCATATATAGCTAACAGACATTGCTGCTCAAATGTCCCCAATTCCCTCTACTCTTACGGGGAAAAAAGCCCACCACTTTTGATAAGGAGATGCTCTCTTCTGCTTGTCAGTTCTGTTACTCCAACTATGTTTTGAATAGTCTATACTTGTGTCTGAGAGTTAAAAATATACATCCATTTAAAGACATTTCTGAGCAAACCTGATCTGGTTTCACTGATAAATGCACTGTATGTCATAGACTACAGGACAAGGGCCACTTACCAAACAGACCACAATGATGGCAAGTGCCCCCTTTATGGGGTGGGACTAACAAACTCAAGAAACTCTTATCACAGCAAATAGAAAAAGCACTCTTAGAGAAATATTGCAATTTCTTTGGCTTCTCATTAATCCAATCAGAATGTGACACCTGTGAAAGAAAAACATGAAGTTATTCTTACTAGAAAAAAAGCTGCCCATTAGGATAGAAATATTCTAATACACAAAGATATGACAACAAAAAGAGACAAAACTTCAAGGTTCTAGAAGGAGAAATACATGCTGATAATTTCTGCTATCTAAAAATGCTCAGAATACTTGGGGCAACTATAAAGTGAAATAACTCACAGTATTTCCTTTATCAGCTGCAGCTATGCAGTTCTCTGTACCAGTTTTGTCTTCCATAGAACTTCCTAGAAGCAGAAGTATTTGCAAAGGGATCTGATTAACAACACTAACACATGCCTCTGTTATGGAATATTTTCAGGATGAAACAAGGCTCTTGGCTACTCCTACTATTCTGCCAGCCCATTTGAGTGAATGGAGATGCTTGGACCATGACACACTTGAGAAGCCGCTTTTTTTCACTCTGACACTACATTTATTTAATAATGAAATCAGTGGTATTATTAAAACAACAGTTTCACCGTTTTGGGCATATCACTCAATAGTGAGAAACAAAACACTCTGAAACAGGACATTCTGACTTTCCAGTGAGTGCCTTAATAAACCTTGTGGTCTTTCCCGCAAGTTTTTCTTTACCAAAGAACTCTTGACATCCAGCTAAGCCTGCTTATCTATATAGTAGGAACTCTGTTTTTGTAAGTGGGCAACTCATCCACCTGCTAATAATTTGATTCAGTTGTAGGCTACACGTGCCATTCAGAGCTTGTTGCAGACTGGCAGGCCCATCCAAGGTCTCCACTGAGACAGCATAAAGCTTACAAGCCCTTTTTTTTTTCCCAGCAGGAAGCAAGTTAATCTTGTAAACTTTGCCTGAACTAAAACTCTTGCCTAACATGAAATAAAATTTTATTAATTCTCCAGACCCAAGATGTTTGTATACAAAGCTAGTTCAGATCTCCCAAAATGAGGCGTTTCCCTCTCCCCACCTTGGAGTAAGAGAACATGGATCAGACAGTACCAAGGCACTTAAGAGGCAAGAAATGTTGCTGAAGGAACTCCAACCCCCACATATCGGTCCAAATTACCTGGCACTTCAATTGACCTGGTAGGTTTTTTAGTTTCTAAGGCATTTCAGCTAGCACAAGTTTGCATAATTAGGAGTTGTATTTATAAGCCATACTCATACTGATGATGTGTACCAATAATCAAGCATATGCACAATCACAGAACAAAGTCAAGATATCTCTGTTGAGCTTTGGACAAAATCTCTTATTGCACTTGTGCTGCTGTTAAAACTTTCTGTACTGTTTAGACACTTGTCAAAAATACCCTGTATTGTTTGCTTATAAAATACTGGGGTTTTTTAGATATTTCAGAAACTCAGCCTCAAAACTAAAAGCTTTTCAACAGTAAGTTGGTACCTGTGACCCCGCTGCTTAAATCTGCATCTGCAATTTCATTATATTGAAGATTAAGTGGTTCTGCCATCACGTAAAGGTTGACATTGGAATATGACCAAAGGTGGCTGTGGGTCAGGTAACTGTGAAAGCATGGATTTAAAGATTAATTCAGGCAGGCACACAATTTTAAGTATTTTTCGGTCATGTTCTGAAGCTATATTTGAGCATTAATTTTGGAAAACTAATTCTCTACAGTCTATTTCTTTTGTTTGCACAGCAAAACACTTTCTTCATTAAATATTACAACAATGAATACCAGAGACTGAATGATGAAAATTCCTTTAGGAGAGAATAACACACCTACAAGCAGAAGTGGCCATCACCAACTGCACGTGAAGCTCACTGCGTCTCTCTGGAGGAGACCTCACTGTACTTTTGGTTAAAAAGTTTGTAGCAATAAAAAGCACAGGCTGCACTCCTGGGTTCCTCGTGGCCAGCAGCCTGAGGAGAACCACTGCCCTGAGCTCTGCTGAAATACATTTTCAGCACCTGCTTTGCAACCCTTAAGATCAAATATAATGGTTTTAAATGAAAAATATAGCAGAAAACAAACTAAAATGAACCCACGAATAAAGCAGAGTAGTCTTCGAAGTGACACTGCAAACCAACCGGTAACGCGCTTTCAAGACCGCAGGTGCTATTTAAATTAAGTAATTTTAATTAACTCCGAATAAAATTAGACGCCCCTGCCCACGGCCCCCAGCCAAGCTCTTAGCCCTCCCCGCTACCTCCGGCCTTCTCTCCCTTCAGCAAAGCGCTCATCCCCAGGCCGCCCTCGGCTCCTTCGCTGGGGGAATGCGAAGCGCC
>VZTX01011181.1:337842-397479 GCA_013400915.1 Pardalotus punctatus
CGGGCTCCCCGAGGGGGCGGCGCGGCGCGGCCGAGGGTGCCGGGACGGGACGGGCGCTGCCCGGCGGGCTCGGGAGGGGCCGCGGGGCCGCTGATCCGCTTCACTGTCAGCGGGCGATAAACCCGCGGGGACGCGGCCGCGGGGGCGGGCGAAGGACGGGAGGGAGGCGGAATTCCCTCGGGTGGCGAGGGGCTCTCCCTGTGCCGGTGGGGGTTCTGCGCTGGCAGAGGTTGCCGGAGGTGGGAGCGAGGTGACGGGAGAGCCAGGGGTTGAGGTCCTGCCATAGCAGCTCCTTCCCAGTCAGGACCTCCGAGCGGGTAGCGCAGGCTCCTGTGCTGGCTCGTAGTCTCTTTGTTCCTGGACAGCTTTCTTCTCCACGGTATTAATTAGGTTGTCTTGTTTCATTGGCTGCGTGTTGATTTCGCTGTATGGTTAAATAATTAGATAACAAAGCCCAACAACTGCTGTGAAGGTTATTTTTTAGAGCCGGCTGCGGTGTTGCAGTAGAGGATACGTCCTTGTTTTTGCAGATGGTATTTGCAAAAGCGGCTTGCCCTTCTAGGTTTGAAAGAAGGACTTCAGCGAGATGATTATGATGTAGGCTTGCAGATTTTGGCTCTTGTCCCGGAAAATAGTCTGCACAGGTGAGTCTGGTATGTGTGTACTTCCAGTGAGACTCTGCGCAGACCAGAAGAGGATTTCTTAGGGAATTGAAATCTGTGTGTAAGATGAGAAGTATGGCATTCCGGCTTCAGTGCTGCTTTGCTTTATCTTCTTGTAAAACTGTTTTTCAGAAGTTGAAATGTTGCAAGCAGAATACGCTAAAAACCCACGTATGGCCAGTGTCCCCGGTATGTTTTGTTGTATAAGGAAGTTGTTGAAACTGTGAGCCACAGCTGTGTTTCTCTATGGATGAGGATATGTAATCACTGGCTGCTATGAATGCTTATGTTGCCATTGACTTTAGGGAGGAGATGGTTAGGCTCTAGAGGTATGAGAAACTGAAAGTATGAAGATGTTTCAGGAGGCTGTTAGATGACATTTGAAATGTCATCCATTTTATGAAGAAAAGTGAACTAGTTCTGTATTGCCTTTGAGGTCTTTTTCTGAAAATCTTTAATCATCTGTTCTTGTCTTGGTTTTAAAACAGTATTTTTCTGTCATTTTATAAGACTTGATTTGGGGTTATTGACAAATGTTTGTTGGCATTGTGAGGTTCACTGTTTCAAAGTGTTAAGAAAAGGATTGAAGGACCAAATACAGAGAGTAGTTTATTTGCTTCTAATTAGCAGCTCTGTTGCTTAACACTACCTGAGGCTAATACTGAATTTCCTGAAGCTGGCTTTTTAAAGAGCTATGAAAAATATAAGGCAATGCTTTTCTGGATTTAATAGTGTTGTTAGGCATGTTGAATTAGTAGATGTGGGCTCCAGGAAGCAATATCCTGTGCTTAGTTCTGGGCTGACTTGTTCTGAACGTATTTTCCAATTGCCATAAACAATATTGGAAAGCCTTATAGGTAATACTTACCTTGAAGTCATAGTCAAAGACCCTGCTGCCTCAAATTGAGGGTGAAAAAAAAAATCTCATTAGAAGCAAATCAATGTCACAATAGAGGAGAAAATCATGACCCTAATTTCAAGAAGTATATGCAATACTAATTTTCTTTTTACTGTAATAATATAATAATACTGCCTCTTAGATTAATTAACAGAAATCAGTCTTCTGTAGAGCTCACAGGTGACTTGTTCACATCCTTAAAGAATTGAAGTGTTTACTTGTTTGTTTTCAGGGATACTGGAGACACTCCAGGAAAGTCAGGTTTGAAAACAGTAGAACTCTACTATACACCCAAATGGTATTTTTCAGTGTGCAGTGATCATGCAGACAGTAGTTCCATGGCTGGAATTTTACAGCCTTTTCCATGTTCTGGAAACAACATTTGTAAAGAGCCATTGAAAGCAAATGCTTTCATCTCCAGTGCCAAATACGCTGTGATCCATATCTTACCAATGCCATGATACTACATGTTTATAAGAAGGTCTGCCAGAGCTCCAACTTCTGTAGTGTGAACAAGAGTTATGGATCTGTTATAGGTGTAGAAGATCTGTCATAGAATGTGTGCTTTGTCCAGTTTGTGTATTCAGTCATAAATTTGATTTCTTCCCCTCCCTTAAGACATTCTTCTTTGCACAGGTGATGTTGTCAGTGTCAGAATGTGAATGCAATCAGGGTTGTAGTAAGGTCAGGCAGAGCTGTTCCTGGCGTTGCTGTAAGCAGAGCTAAAGGCAGGATACTAAAACCTGAAAGGTTACAATAGTGCTGTTGCTGGCATTGCATTGATTGGTGAAGTAGAGATGCATTTTTCTGACTTGGAAGAGTAAGAGTTGTTGTGCCAAAGACACACAGAAGATTACAAGTCTGTGTGTAAACCCTGAAGTATCCAGGTCTCATGTGATGTTCACAGTAAAAGGATGCTGTTGCTAATGTGTTGTTTTTCCCTGATATATGAACTTCCAGTCTCGGGGCTTGTATGACAGAAAATAGCACCCTCAAGGTGTATCCCATGACTTGGGTTATGATGGGAGCAAATCCAGCCTCACTTGTTAAACCTTAACTGATGAACTTTATTTTGGAGTTGTGTTGTTACTTGACTCCAGACATGGAGTTAATATGGCCATAATATTAACCATGTGCATGAGACTGGTAGAAAACCTGGTGGTGCCTTGAAGGAATCGTATACTTTTGCTCAGCTAACTTTTGATGTAAGCGAAGGAAAGCAAAGATAAAGTTTGAGTAAACCTTCTCTTCTAAGGTACTTGTCTCATGTTCAAAGAATTGACAGAAATGTTGAGATTTGCACCTTGGCACTGCCACTGGTATTTAATGAAGTCAGATTAAAAACCTGAGAAGAATAATTGAGTTAAGTTTTAAACTGATAAAAGCAAGGAGATCCTGAGAGTGTATTCTCACTGTTCCACTCCCTTGCCTTCGAGCATGTGCATCAAAGCAGGTCTTTGTGTGAGCTGAGTCAGGAGCTGCATCAGGTTCTGCCTGGGATGGAGGACTCAATGTTCCAGTGTACAGCCAGCTTTTCCATTTCTGTTTCATCTTGGGGAAAAGTAAATTAATATTGGGAGAGCTGGTGTAGGTGGGACTCTGGTGTGTTTTTTTTGTTTCCTGTGTGTGCTGTCTGTAAGTACAGGAAGACTGTAAATGTGTGAGACCTCATGGCCACCCTGTATTTTGTATGGAATACAAGCAGTGGTGATCAACATCATCTCTTCTTCAGCTTAAGAATTCTGTCTTTTTCTCAGGCAGTGATGCTTTTCAATCCAGTTCACCTCCTTTTAGTGTGTTTCATAACTTGGGGGGCTTGTTGCTCTGATTAATATTGGATGTGGAATTGTCATCAAATATATAAACCTGAAGCTAGAAGGATTGTTCAAAATTCGTGTTACACTAGATTATGTAAAATACCTGCTTTTTTTGACCTTATTATCCCAGTCCCTTTCAATTTAGTTCAAACCTTTAATTTGTCCCTCTACACAGCTGCTATACAGTAGAGCTGCATTTTATCTTATTGTGTAAAACAAAACTTCTTTAGCAGAATTCTCTCTTTTTTTTTTTCAATAAGCTTCAGTTGAAAACAGAATTCTTTCTAATATTTGAGCTTCCCTGTTCTGCAGTGTTACCTGGTGATGTAATGCTTAGTCTGAGAAAGCCATTTGTGACAGAGTTCGTGTGAAAGATACTATACAAATCACAGGTAAGTTGGGTATTAATTTGGAACAATAGGAAAGTTTGTTTTGCTGGTCCATGTGTTAACTGGTAGACAGTAGTTAAGGAGAAAGTAGCTTCAGAAAAGAGAAACCAAAAACTTCTCCCAACAAGTGAAGTAGAAAGGTGTGTTCAGTCTGTCCAGATTAGTTTAGGTAAAAGTATTACTAGGATTACAGTGAGCTAAAACAAACTGTAAAATTTCTCTTCAATTTTGTTTTTAGTCTTACTGTCATATAAAATGGTTAGCAAGAGTTCTGATGCAATGACAGCTTGGCACTGACTTGGAAAAGCATTTTAGTTTGCTTAAATAATGATTATTGTGTAATAAAGATGTGAAAAGTTCTTGAAGAGAGGCATCTTGGGTTTTGCAATGAACAACACAACTATGAGAAGCTAAGAAAGTTTTCATACCCCCAAATTATTCTTTAGCGGTGTTGTTGGGTTGTCATTATACATTCGGTAGCATGTAAGCTGTCAAGCAGCTTCATCTGTTACCTGAGTGTAATAGGCTGGAAATTAGAGCTGAAGTGGCAACTGGTTATAACAGTTGTCTGGCTGTTAATGGTTGCTTTAATATCACTGTCTTAGGATAATGTGTTTAAAGATAACAGAAAGTACTTAATTTTTCTGTTGTGATTCATCTAAGATTGTGTTTCTATTAAAATATTTTATATCATGATAGCTAAAGGAGAGGAACAGTCCTTTGTGGAACAACCTGTTCAGACAAGTTTTGTTTTTTCTAGTAATTGCTGTGACGTTTCTGAAGCTTTTTTACATTGGGTTGCTGGTTACTGCATATGTGTGTGACTTATCAAGAAAACTCTACAAATCATTCTTCAGCCAATAAATCCTATTTAAGTCTTTGAAATACAAAGTCCATCTCCGGTGTTACGCTGGATTGTATTGCATGTCACATTAACTCTTGAATTTGCAATTGAACTGGCTAAATCACTTGTACTTTCTCTTTTTATTGCTCAGGAACCTGCAAGAGGGAAGTGGGTCTGTAACTGAACTGTTCAAAGGGGTGCACATATGCAACTTCTGTTTTTATTGGGGTCTTCTGATGAGCATCGGAGCTTCATCATGAAAGTCTTTTGACTGTTGACATTTCAGTCATAAGTTTTTCATTTGTGGTTGAGTTCAGTCCCTCGGTGTATCTGGGCACGTTGCTGAAAACTTTAACTGGTAGTTGGAGGGCTGGAGTAATGGGATGGAGTAATGTAATTTGAGGTGTAAGTGTGAATCTTCAAAACAGCTATAAAATGCATGTAGCTTCTGCTTGCAAATTACATGACTGTATTTTAATTTGCTATTGGGTGATACAGGAAAAAAGTCAATATTTTCTTTGCAGTTATAATTTTATGAGGACAGTAGTTTTTGTTTAGAAGAAAACAACTCTGTGTTCCAGACCTCCCAATTCTAGAATTATCTGGTAGTTTGGAGGTTTTTAGTCGCCTTTTGGTGTGTGTATCTTGGCTTTTTAACCATTATTATTTTCTTATTGGATAGTCTTTGAATGATTGCACAGCTAAGTTAAAAGTATTTCTTTTTTCAGATATAACACATATCGATGAACAGAAATCTTGATTGGAGAGCTGTTAGAAAGCCAGAGTAACAAAAGTGAACAATTCCTGGTATTTGTTTAGACCAGCTACAGTTTCAGGTACTTTGGTGCCAGTGCTCTACTTTGGTGTCTGAAGTATTGCAGATGAACAAACAAGGACAGTCATTGTGAAAGCATTACATTTCTACCTGGTTTGGCTGGGGTGTAGAATTTTCTGTTCATCTATTACTGAGAAACCCCATAACTTTCTGTATATGTAGGCAAGCTGTGTGTCTGCTTTCCTGAATACAGTTTTGCCAAAACTGGAGTGATTCATAAATGTCTGCATCCAGCACTTTCAGTATCAAAATGGAGCTATTTTTACCTTTCTTGCTCCTACAGCATTGGGATCTGCTAGCAAACAAAAATCTCTGTAAACTCATAAACAGGCATTTTTGGTTGAATTGAAGAGAAGGATGCAGAAGAGCAGAGATGTTTGTAAAATCAGTTGGAATGTGGTGCAGAGAACAGTATTAATGCCTGGGATAGACAGCTGGTTTTTTGAGCTATGTAGTGGTGCCCAAGTCTTTTGATGTGGTGCTAGGGAAGTCATTATTTGCTTTCACTGGGGAGTCTGAGGATGTTAGGAATAAACCCCTTTTCTAGCTGTCTCCATAAGAAGCTCTCCAAATGACAAGCATCCCTTCTGGTTACTGACACTGCACACTAAACCCAAACTGCATAGTTCAGAAACCAGAACCAATATGGAAGAATGAGTGTTACAGAGCATTTGAAGAAACTATTGCTTAAGGGTGTTCGCTTGAATTTTTATGATGAATTTCCAGTGGAACTTATCTTCAGAATGGGCCATCTTGGAAAGCAAAATAAAGAGTAACAGCAGCAATTTTGTGAGTTATAAATCCAGTTCTAGACCAAGAACCAGGAAGTACAGGTCACGAATTACAACATAAGGAGAATTGCTCTGAAGCAATTTCAAGGGCTTTATTTTCTGGATAGGTTTTTCCTGTAAATATGTGGACTTTGTTTAGAGGTGTGCAGTGTTTCCTTAGCAAGTTTACAGCACACACTGCAGTGACAAAGCAACTCTGAGACCTGAGGTGACATCCATATAAGAGCAGTAGGGACTTCTGGGAACTTGGGCTGCTTGTGTTGGTGTCACCAGGTTTTTCTGTCACTGAGCTGCTTGCCTGGCCACATCGCGGTACTTAGGACACTGCTGACTGTTGGAGTAACCTGTGACCGAAGGAGCACTTCATCACTCCTTTCCTTGTCCCCTCCTGCTCTCTGAAATGTGTCACATCTGTAGGGCATCTTTGAGTAATTTTGAGACTTGAGTGTATTGCTAAAAGAAATTTGAGTGTTCTCCTGTGACCGATACGAAATGGAAAGAGGAAGGCTACCTTCTAGTTCTGTTTAAAAATGAGCTTGGTTCATATCCTGTAAAACCTGTCTGGATGCTTTTTACCTATCGATAGGTGGAGAGCATATATGGTCTTAGCTGATGTGAGAACTGCTTTTTTGCGATTTTGTGGATTGCACGTGTACTCGTTTGGAGAGTAGATGGTTCCCTCTTCATCAGTGACTGTGCTACAAGGCCTCTTTTAGGAGCACAGCCAGGAGTGGATCTACCCAAAGATGATGCAAAACCCTTTCTTGTTGAGAGGAGCTAAAATAATTGACTGCCACTGGCCATTTTATTATGTAACATGTAGTTGAATGTGTCTGGTGTCTAGTAAACTGCATTTGCTGTATTAAGGTCTTGTTACTCCCTTTTCAGAAGGTTTTGTGCCTCAGTCACTTACTGTGCCTCAGAGTCACTTATCTCAATGCTTTTCCCTTTCATTTCAAGCCTGTGTTGAATAAGGTTTTCTATATGCACACACCTATGAAGGATTAGTCCTTCTTGCCCTTTTTTGCCCCTCTCTTTGCAGTATTTTTAGGCACTGAGGTGTCTCTTGAAGCAGTGACTTTTGTTTCTCAGGACCTTGACCTTAAGTTTGCTTACAGAACCACCCCAGGCACACACTTCTGTCATTCTTTAATCTCTTTGTTGTAAAGAGCCCCATTGTGATAGTTACTAGGTGACAAAGCACACTTTCTTTTTTCCCCCGTTGTGTTAGTGAAGTCTTGACAGCCACACCTCAGCAAAAGTTTCCTGTAGTTATCATTTAATATGTTTCTTTGGATGTCATCTCACATGCATTTTGAAATTGGCTGAAACAAAGTAATTTCCTCTTTCTTGACTATTTACAGTGTAAGTATTGAGAGTTTGGTCAAATTCTATCCCTTTTATAAAATTAAATGCTAGCATTAATAGTGCATCTGCTTAGGAAAGTCCTTTTTAGTCAGGGATTTAAAAGAATCACATTTGCATCCAATAGATGGAAAGCACAGGCAGTTTGAAATGGCATAATATTGAACTAAAATATACTAGATCCTCAGTGCGTGCCTGTACTCACAGGGGAGCAGGCTAGAGCTGGGCAAGGCAGTGTTCCTAATTAGAATTAGCAGTACTGCCATGGGAGGAAGGATTTTCAACTGGTACAGTGGATGAACAGCCCAGGGATGAGGGTGCCAACCACTTCCTTAAAAAGTTAAGAGTGTGCTTTCAGCAGAGGAAGGAGGAGGACTGAGTGTTACAGAAACTGCTTTTCTCCAAGCCAGTGCATGGACTCTGAAGTGAGGATTTACTGTTAAAGCATAAGCTTCTCTGGACTGCTGCTGAAGGTAGCTACAGGAATTCTTCTTTTTGTTGGTGTGTTACAGGAGCATGTATTGAGATTTTTTATGTTCTTTCAAATTAATACTTATATTGTGTCAGATACGTCCTTGAAGACCTTAAATGAATCGTTGTCATATTTTGTTCTTATTTTTGTCATTTGGTTAGCAGTTAATAGAGGATGTTTCTGTCATGTAACAGAAAGTGAATGAAAAAATTCCTCTTTCCTGACTCTCCCTGACATACCTGGGAGACATTTGTATTCAAAAGCTGGTGTGCCTTTCACTCACTCTATTGGCATGCTCCCTGCTCCCTGCCTCGGATTCCAGTCAGTTGTGCTATCAGCAATTTAGCAGATAAGCTCATCTCAGTTTAAGTAGTGAGATAAATGGTTGTAACCCCTGCCAGTACCAGCCTTTAATGTTGTGCGTCCTGTGCCTGCTGTTTAACTTCTTATTCACTTTAAATGTTACATTAGGACTTGGTGATCATATGTGCTGATGCAATTTAAACTTAGTTTTGTGAATAATGATGAGAATTATATGTGGTCTTTGCATCTTTGAAGAACACATCCGTGATGAGAAAAAACAGTGGCTGTTTAAAAAAAAAGGCAGTTTTGGTTTTGAAGGGTGCAACTTGCCTATATTCTGATGTATATCTGCAGGGAGCTGTTTTGTTTGGGTGTGTAAATGCAGCCCGGGGGCCCATCCCTGCTGCAGAGCAAACTTGGCTGAGCTGTGCTCCTGTTCCTCATTCCTGCTGCTCACATCATCAGGGTTTGATGTGATGGGTTTCCACTCACATTGCTTTGTGTCAGTGCAGTGGGGACACACACAGACAGCTACCTCCTCTGCTGTGGAACAGGAGCAGGAGCCCGGGGAGGGTGTGTTAGAGTGTCAGACTAATTTTGAGCTGGAGGAGAGGAGGAGGACGACTGGTCAGACCAGTTACGTGAGTCCAGTCCCAGCAAAGAGTCCTGTCACAGCTGCAGGAACTGTCACAAGGCAGTGACAGAGATGATGACTGCCTAGATGGATGGCAGTCATTCATGGTATGTGGGCAAGCAGGCTTGGGCTGGGCCAGTCTCAAAATGCTGCTTTGAGAAGTTCATTCTGTGGCCTTTTGAGCTGACTTGTAGTGGTGGCGTTCTCGCGTGGCACAGGCAGCAGAAGGGACTTAAGCTTTGGAGTGAGACAAGCATCACATGGATGGGACCAGGAGCAGCACACTTCTGTCCTATTGGTGAGGTGATCATCAGGCCTACGGAAGGAGCAGAGAAGGTGGTTGAAGGTAGAAGCTTTGCAAAACAGCACTTTGCTGTCACTCAGCACACTGTGTGTTTGTTTGATGTTTAAACATATCATTACATAAGCCAGTTCACTTGCTTCCGTCAAGATTAGCCTTTTTTGATTGTTTTTGATGCCTTTTGAAGACATTAGAAAAGGCACTAAACTACTTTGTTTTATTAATGCAATATATATAACCTTAGTACTTCCCTGATTTTGGGAAAGTCATTTCTAAGGATGAGTAGGGTAATCCAAGATGGATATTAAACCTAGAAAGGTATGGAGCTCCTATCAGATGGTTTCCAAATATTATTAGGAGCTTGATAGATTTGTATGTTTGATGTGAAATAGTCGAATATTAGCATGTTTCATTTCAGCTGGCTACTACTAGACTGGCAATGTTGATCCTTTTAAGCTTCTTTCACAAAGAACCTTTTGCTTACAAACCATGAGCCTTTTCTTCAGTGACATCACTGCAGTTTCATATCTCTAGCATTATAAAAGAAGTATCTGTTCAGTTGCCTGAGGTAGGCACAACAAACTTTGGATATTCAAGAGCCGTTTGAATATCAGTATGAATGTGCATTGACAGCTGCTCCACATGATTTCTTTGTCTGGACATTTCTGGTATGAAAATAAATTGTGAGCCTGTGATCAGTTGTTTAATTTCTGTTTAGAAGTTAGTAATTAGAACATAAAAGCTAATCCTATTCAGTGACAGTAGGGGAAAAAAATCTATATATGTCATGGACTGATTCAGATAGAGTTAGGCAGATAAGGCTAAAATCCAGTATACTGGAATCATCAGGACTGTGAACTTAATGTGGTAAATTATCTTCTAGGTACCACTGAAAATTAAAGTACGACTGCAGGGAGCCCTGAATCATCATAATTTACTTTTCATGCTTTAACGGATATGTATAATCACTACTCAAATTCCCCATGCATTGATACAAAACCTACACTTTATTTATGAGTAATAATAACTAAGTTATTATGGATGTGGAGTTGGTGGCTTTTTTTTTTCTCTGTGACTGAGTTGTGCAAATAATTGTATTTCTGCTTCCATGTAGATTAATCTTTGTAATACTAATTCACAGTATTATTTACAGAAGGAAGTAACACAGTAAAAAGAAAATGTAGTGACCTTCCTAATGTACTCTCTTAACAGGGCTGTATTTTTCACTTGTTGCATCCATATGAGGATAAATACCCTCCAGTTCGCTGACTGGACTGGTAATCTTGGATATAGCAGCCAGTGTGGAAGTTCATGTACCTGATTTTACTGCTTCCTATCTTGTGGTAATGGTGAACTTGCAGCAGCTGGGCAGTCACAAGCAGGTTTGAGGCAGTAGTACATCAAACAACTGCACATTTTGGGAGGTTTTGTAACACTTTGGAAGGTACTTTAAAAAGGCTTTAAATGAGTTAAGAAACCCCTCTGATCATTCCAGGGAAAGCATCATCAAGAACTTAGACTGCTATAACTACTAGAGGAAAAAAAACAGTTCCTTAGCTTTATGCTAATACAATATCTTTTACAGCTGAGTGTGTGGATTGTAAACTACCTTTGACAAGAGGGAACATACTAGAAAGTGAATTTTTCTTCCATCTTAACTGCATCATTTGCAAATTATCTTATGGTTATTGATCATTTAAAGTGCACTAGTCTGAAAGCATTGGTTTTTAACAGCATTTTAATTAAGTAGGAACTAATGTGTTCTGCTACTATCAAATGGAATACTTTTTCTTGCAGTTGTCTTCATTTTTGCTTGCACATTGAGATTGTCATTTGGGTTTGTTTTGTTTGAGAGCAACAGTAGTATATTACGATCTTTTATTACTAGCAGATGTTATTAAAGGGTAGATGGGCTCCAAAAGAGCGTTTGGACTGCACAAACCAGGTATATGGATTTGCTGGTTTGAAGCAAAGGGGAATCAGGGATTTTATTAATACCAGAGAAGATCTGTTTGTAAAATGGGGAAGTCTTGTAAAAGTGTCACAATGTATAGACTCTCTCATTCCCCAACTCTGTGCTCATTTGTACCTCTCCCTTACCATTTGTTTTCTGGTTCCTATAGTTTTGTGCTGGGTTAGAGGCTGTTATCATTGAGGATTTTTTTTTGCTTTGAAACTAAAAGAGGAGGAGTGGTTTGCTTGTTAACTTAAAAACCACGTGATTCCCATTTGATGATTTGTGACTCTTGTCCAGTTGTAACACATCCCCTGCTGTGCACTCAGCTGAATGGTCAGTTTTCCATGTGCTTCCCTCTTGTTGATTAAGTGCCAGTTGTACTCCAACTGTTGGTTTCAGGAGCTCGTGGTAGGTGTTTTGTGTGGTGGTATTTCCCGGTAGAAGCAGCGGGGTTGAAGCTGATTTTTGTGCATTAGTGAAAGGTGGCAATGGTAGCAATTGGTGACAGACCTAATGGGATTCACATATCCCTCTGTTTTCACAGTGTGAGCCTCAGGAGGAAGTGTTGGTTGATAAGGCAGGACTGTGGGGAGTGGAGCAGAGCCAAGTGGCACAAAGGGGGTTCCTTCCAGGCTGAGGCAAAGGGAGGAGCATGGAGCAAGTACCCGAGTGGCTCAGATGATGTGGCTGTGTAAGGGAGAGCTGAACAAGTCAGAAAGCAAGGATGAAAACAAGTTTGATATGGCAAGTAAGCACTTCCTTTGAGACGACTCTCCTACTCCAAGAGTTGAATTTATAAAGGAAAAGTTTGCCTTGTTTTTACATAGCCTAAATTATCCAGCGTAGAGGAATAGGGTTGCATATGTAAGTTAGGACTGCTCTAATGAATTTCTCCTAATGGAAATAAGGGCTTCCTGTGCTTGCTAAAAATGCCAGTAGTCTTTTCAGACGCAGGACCATCTGGGGTTCCTGGAAAAGAAGATACAGCATTATACCCAGGCTCTTCCATAAGTATTCTGACTGTTTGGATCCCAATATGGTGTCCTTCTAGTGCTTCTAGAGAGCTTCTGCAGAGCTTTTCAAGTCTTTGCTCTGCAAGCTACTGTCTGAAAGAGCAGATCTGCCACAGACCATCTGTGCAAGATTCCACAGGGGATTTTGGTTGCTTGAAAGCGGATGGGAAAAGAGAATCTCACCCCCATCCTCCCCCAGCCCCTTCCCTTAGGTTCCTGGGTACAGACGTATTTTGCTGTATGGATGCTCAGTGAGGACATTACAGTAAGTTGGATATTCTGGCTGGGTCAGGGAGTCACCCTATGATGTAAAAGTGAGTAAGTCAAGACATACTATTGCTTTTAAATTGTGTAGGAGAGTGGAAGATGTAAGACCATAGATGCTTAATTTTTTATTTTTTTTAAATTTATTGTTGTGAAGTATTTTTTAGAGCTTGGAATTTTTGTGGATTTAAATGGTAGAGTTATTAGTTCTAAAAAGTTCTGCTTTTTTATTGTCTTGGCATTTACTATCTCACTGCTTTCTGTTCGCTGTCCCTTATTTCTCACCTTCTTTTAGAAAAACTTGTAATGGAGCATTTACTTAAAAGTTGAGCTGAAAGAGCAACAAACTCTGTATAACACATATATAAATATTTTTGCACTTAGAATTTTACATTCTAGTAGCCTTTATTTTCCCTATTTCAATGTCTTTTGATATTGTATCTAATATGTTGTAACATGAATTCTACATCTAGATTTCCAAAGGAAGGTTATGGAGGAATATTTACCAGAAATGCAGAGCACACTGGAGCCAGTCAGTCTGTCAGAGGATGCCTCTTTCAAGCCCCCTGATAATGAGAAGTCTGATACAGCATCTGGAATGAAGGACTGCTCAGACATCAGTTGCACTGGAGGTGATGCTGCTGTGTTGGAAAGGGAATCGAGTTTGTTGCGCTTGGATCAGGATGTGGCAGCTGATGGCATAAGCAGCAATGGGGCCCCAGCAGAAGGACAGCAGCAGTGTGGAGGGACAGACACCTCTGCCAGTGCCTGCTGTGAAGGAAAGGCAGAAGGCTCCACAAAACCAGGACACTTACCTAGTGAAGGACTTGAACGACATGATCCAAAAACTAACCAGACAGAGCAATCATTAATGGAAATATTACAGGATCTAAGGGAGGAATCTGACTTTGTGAAAAAATCAAGTGATAAAATCTATTCAGAAAGCCCTTACGACACAGACTGCACAAAGAAGCTTATTTCCACAATACATCAGACTTCCTCGCAGGAGGATTTGCTAAAGGAAATAGAGTCTGAACTCTTATCCACAGATTTTTCAAAGGAATCAAAGCTCCCCAATGGCGTGCAGAAGGGTGAACACGCCTTGGCTGTGTTTGAAAAATGTGTGCAAGATAAATACCTGCAGCAAGAACAAACTATTACAAAGTGAGTACTTAAGTACGTGCATCACGGTTGGAGGTCTGCGCTGAACAATTTTGGCTGCATTTGTGTGCACCTGCATGCAACATTTTGGTGTGAAGCAAGTTGTCTTGAGTTGGTATGAGGATAGTTAATGAGCTTTTTTTAATTGTTTTTTAAGTGAGGAACCATTTTTACTTGTGGTATGTACTTGTAAGTAAAAGTATGCACTTAGATGTCTGAATTCTTGCAGCATTTGGCAGGCACTGAATCGCCAACTGTGTCATTGAATAGCCTGCCAATGTCTAAAATTACTTAAACACTGCAGCAGTAATGGTGATATAAAAATAGTCCAAGATTCATTGAGTCCGTATGTGTCTGTGGAGGAATGAATCTTTGAAAGTACCAACTCCCACACTGGGCATTTTATTTATGTTTAAAATTGCTTGTTTCTTTTTCAAATAGTAGTCAATCTCCTGTCATAATCCAGCGAAGCTGTTAATTAGCTGAGAGTATTGTTTGAGTTGGAAGTGTCATACACAGATAAACTACTCTTACTCATTTTATGGAAGGACATCTGAAATGCATGGCTTATAAACTTTGCTATAATGAACTGGGCTTAATAGTTCTACCAGGCAGTGTTCAACATGAATATTTCTAAAGCAAGTTCATTACTTGCTTTCATGATTCCTTCCTTGGCATTCAATACTTTGTTGCCTCTTCAGAAATGTTGTTTTTTTGCTAACAAAATGTAGCCTCTAACTTAATATTTATTCCTTTTTGCAGAGCTGGAAATGAGTGTCCTACTTTTCATATAAGGCTCTCCGATACCATGATATGGGAGGACATCAAAGGAAGGGAAACCAGATAGAGAGTCCCAGTAGGGAAAGTATTCTCTTGCACTTCACCAGTTAACCTCTGACAGAAACCATCCATGTGAGGAAAGTCAGTCAATGACAGGAAAGCTCAAGAATGCACAGTTAGACATTTAGAAGTTACAGAGGAGGAGTGGGAATCTGAAGTGGTGGGTGTGTAGGTAGGGGTAATTCCAGGAGATCATGAGGTAACAAGTTTTACTTGTTTATGGTAAGCTCAAGAGGCAGGTCAGCATTTTCAGATGTGGACCAATTACTTCCTTAAAGATAAATGTTAGTATGTGTGTGTGTATTCTGTGTACATGCAGAAGGCTTTATATAAAAACATGTCTCTTTTTTGGCCAGCTGCACCCATTTGACACTTGGGGACTCACCTCAGGAGTGTGAAACTGCTCTGGAACATTTTATGTTTGTACCAAAGGGTATTCTTGGTTGTGTTTGTTTTGTCCCTTACTTTATGATCAGCAGAATTTCTTGTAACATTGTTCTGGAAATAGCCCAGTTATCTCCTATGATCAGATCTAATTATATATGTGAGCAGCTGTGGTGTGAATTAAGAATTTGTAATCCTGGAATATTCATTAATAGATTAAAAACAGATCACAAGTGCTAAGCTCTCTATAACTGATGGTTTTGAATTCCTTATAATTTAGGAGACTAGTTTGTTTAGAGATTTTTTGTTTTTCAGCAGAGGGGAGGGGATAAAGGGATATTTAAATATCTTTTTCAGGTAAATGCGTGCCTCCCACAAATTCTTATAATTAGTGGCCTAAAATACCCACCATGTAGTAGTAACTGCAAACAGGTAGATACATTTGAGACTCTTTATTAAGCGGTTCTGACAATGTAACTTCTGAGTTCTATGCTAGACTGTCAAACTGGGTGTGTGTTGGCTTCAAACAGCTGAGCCGAACTGGAACTATTACTAAAAGTTGAGCTTTATAAGGAGGATGGGCATGGATACTTGTTACCTATGTAGGACTTCAAAAATCAGGATTCTGTTTCTTACCAGGTTGTGAACTTCCATGGGTACTCTGAGAAATCCATGAAATTAATAAAATCTCTGTTTTCAGACATTAAACTGGTGGAACTGACTGGAAGTTACCATCTTAAATTACCTTAAAATTGCTAACATTGACAGTTTTCTAGTTTCATAGGGTTACCAAATGTCCCATGTCATAGGGTTACAAATGTCCCATGTCATTATGGACCACAACAGCCCTAAAATACTGGAAACAAGCAATTCCTTCACAAGGAGGTTTGCTGGTTGCTGTTTTGGAGTTAAGTTCCATGTGCACAACATTATTCTGTTTTTTTTTCTTGTAAACCTTTCATGCATTTTATTAGGGTTTCTAGCTTCCCAATAAAATTTACAGATCAAAGAGCAAAACCTGTGTATCTCAAAATTGAAAACAGCCAGCCAAAAATCCCAGTACTGATATACCTTGGTTTTATTTTTTTTTTCTGTACAGATTGATTAAAGAAAATAAAAAGCATCAGGAACTGATTTTGGAAATTTGCTCAGAAAAGGACAACTTAAAAGATGAATTAAAAAAACGAACAGAAACAGAAAAGCAGCACCTCAGCATTATTAAACAGGTACAGATAATAAAACAGAAGTGCTGGTTAGAATCTTACTTATATATAATGTCACTATTGCCACTGTTTAACCCATGCTTATTATGCTAAGCTTTTTAATAGCATGAATCTGCTCTTGTATTCCAAGAAATTGTCTAAAAACCTTTAGTGTCTTTGGATAAACTGACTTTCTAGATTCACATCACTTAAGTGTTCTGCATCTGGCAGTCTCTGCTGAGGTAGTATCAGGTACTAAATTCAGGCCTTTCCTCAGGGACGTGTTAGAACCACAGCAGGCCAAGGAGGAAACACGGCGTGTGTGTTGGTGTAGGCTGGTTTTAGTGTGGGAAGAAAAGGTATCACACCAGGTGTCACTGGTTGTCTGCTATCACCTCTCTGCTGATGTCCCTGCAGCTGGCTGGTCAGCTTTGTAGACTGATTACAGGTTATATCTTGGAAATCTGACAAGAGAGAGCATTTAAAATACTAATTTCTGTGTGTCAAAGTGCTGGTGACTGTCCTGGTTGTCAGGTTACTTTGTTGGTGTCTGCATCACACAGAAATGTGTTCACAAAGCAGGGTGTCAGGCTTGAAATGTTCTAGAGGAATACATTAATGTAATGTATTCATATATTCATGACTGATTTCAAAGAATATTTGAAAATCCATTATGTGATTGAAAATTAGATTGAAAAGTGTTATTTTTAGGCTACAAATTGCAATTGCTTCTATCTGAATAAACCAGTATGAGCAGCTCCTCATTCTTTCTGGTCTGTATTTCCATGTATCTATGGTAATGCACTGTATGATTTCATGAAGCTTTATCATGCACCAATTGCTTTATTCTGTTCTGAAAAACGTAATTGTGAGGGAGTTGGTGATTTTACATGCTTGCAAGAGATTTCAGAAAGTATTCTTTTGAACTTTAATAGTTTTATGTGGCAGTTGACCGCACGTGGAGTGCTATCAACTTGATAGCAAGAGTAGCAAGCAACACTTGCTAGTAAGAGACATTGCAGTGAAACACTTGAGTTTTTTCATTTGGGGTGGGAGTGTTTTATTGTTAGAATTCTTGAATTAGTGTAAAGTATTTCTGAATTGATTAAATGAAGGCTTGGCTGCACTCAGCCCTAAGCAAACTCTACATGCCTGCTTGTACATGTGAAGGTTTTTGTCTGGCAAATGAGGCCTTTGCAAAGCTGAACAGAGTGTGGTCAAGTCATGGTGTGGTAGCAGAAGCATTTTAGGTGGTTCTTGCCTCTTACATAGCAGCTTGGAATTGCACAAAAATTACACTGACCCTGAGATCTTGCCCCTTCTCCCCGAAGCAAACAAAACCCCCTAATCTGGGTGAGTTGGCTTTCCCCTGGGACAAGAGGAAAGTCATTAGGCACAATTTGAACAACGCTGGGGCAGCGTCACAGCCTTTGCAGCCACCACGCTGCTCCTGCTGGATTTGCATGACTTGGCGGGGAACACGCTCTGGGAAGCGTTCCAGTTAACACTGGGGATTATTCTTCAGCTGGATCAGGTCTCTGACTTGGTTCACTAGGTGGCTAAAAAAAGTGCCAGCATGATGACTAAGCTCATCTTTATTTGCTGAGTGATTTTTTGATGAATTAATTCCTGGTCCAGTTGAGTATGGATGCATGGCTGCTTTGCTGGCATGGTGAAGGATATGGCACAAGGATAGGAACAAAAGGGTGGAAGGTGAAGCAACCTCAGATAGCAGCCAGCTCTGCTCTGGCAGCTCAGCACTTGCTATCAATCTATTATTATGTATAGTAAACTACTGTGCCTTGTGTTTTACTTGATTTGAAGCATCTTCAATCTCACTGAAGATGAGAATTGACATCTTTCATGCCTTTACTATCATGCAAAGCTAGGTGTTGATGTGGGTGGTTGCAGCTTGGCAAGTGTAAAATACAGGTAAATATCTGTTGAAGCATCTAATTTTGTGTGAAATATGCCTGCATGTGTAAAACATGATCAAAGAGTTATTTTCCCTGTAATTATTTCACGATGTTGCATTTTAGCTGGAAGCAAGAATAGAAGAGCTCAATAAAGAAGTGAAAGCTAGCAAAGACAGACTTGTAACTCAAGATGCAGCAGCCAAAAATACTATACAGCAGTTGCATAAGGAGATGGCCTTTCGAATGGAACAGGTAATGTGGAAAACCCTAAATTATTGAACTTCTACATTATTGAACAAACTTGGTTCTTGTAGGAAACATATCAGATCAATAGGTATCACAAAGTTTTCCCAAACCGGAACTCCTGGAAAGCAGTTATATCTTCATTTTTGATAACTGTCAGCAGTGAATTTCCAAATAGCTGTTAACACTTTAGAGTGCCTGATAACTCTTCTAAAAAATATGTATTTTCATATGTACTGAATTCAGCCCTCAAGGAAATGTCATTTTCTTTACCTGTGGTCTGAACTTGATTCAAAAGGAGCTAAAAGCTGCCAGTAGCTTTTGTTCAGCCAGGCTGTCAGAAAATTAATATTTTTCTCAATTCCAGCACAAAGCTCTTTGTCTTTATGTATTACTGAAATCTGGGATTTTCTTTTCCTTCTTAATATCATATTATGCCAAGTATTTTCTCTGTTGTATGTATTCTAAAGCTCAGTGTCTGATTTTTTTTTTTTTTTTTAAATCTGATTTGAAGCAGAACTTGTTAGTGCTGGGGTGGGGGGAATCTGTAAAAATAAGCCACTGAAAGTGAGCCATCTGAAAAATAAGCCATTGGATAATGATTATGCAGTTGGCATGTGGATGAGGGAAGACAGAGGACCAGTACTGAGTGTTTGCAAAATCATTTTGTTCCTAAAACTTACACTTCTTTCCTTCTGAACAAGAAATTACGAACATATTGATAATCCATTTGAGATGTTAAGCTGTGAAGATTCAGCTGCTTAGATACATATTTACTGTTCAAAGTATAATTCCAGTGCTTAAGAGGGATCTAATGTTAGTCTGCAAAACTGGAGCTTTTGAGTCCTGCCTTGTTATGCTACTCTACTGCAATACTAAAAATATCCAGTTAATTATGAAAGGCAAGATCTGATTCATTCTGGTTTGGTATTTTTGAAGGCAAACAAGAAATGCGAGGAAGCTCGCCATGAAAAGGAGACGATGGTGATGAAATATGTCCGAGGGGAGAAGGAGTCACTTGACCTCCGAAAGGAAAAGGAGGTCCTTGAGAGAAGAGTGAGAGATGCAAACAAAGAAATAGAAAAGCTTACAAATAAAATAAAACAACTTTCTCAGGAAAAAGGAAGATTGCACCAGCTCTATGAAGCTAAGGTACTCCAAGTATTGCTGTGTGACTTGATTAAAAGCAGTGTCTGAACAACCTTATCATTTGTTTGCTGTTGTACTTGGTAGAAGAAACCTATTCTCATTTAGTTTTTACTGCACAACTGTGAAAGTGCCTTTCCTCCAAGGGAAGGGGAAAAAGTTACTTAGTTCTCATTGCAATGTTTTTGAAGTTCCTTTTAATATTTTCCTGAATATTAGTTTGTGAAACATTAGGGATATTTTTTTTTTTTCAAAATTGAATTATATGCTTTTTGCAGATGTCTAGATTTTGAGCTAATTTCTGGCTTGTTTGGACTTTTTTAAAGGCTGCAATGGCATTAAATTATTGCAGGGTTTTTTTGCTATTTTTCTATGTTTTCACTCTATATTTCTGCTTTTGTACTACTAAAAATTGGTAATAAAGCAATAGGATTTTTCGTCCAAACTTTTACCACTCAATTTTAGGAAGCAGTAAGAGGTTACAAATAAATTATCCAGGTCTTTTTGTATTGTTCTTCACAGCTTTGTTTTACAATTCTGTTTCATGTGGAAGATCCAAAAATCAATAAGTTACTAGGGATCAAACTTTAATTTGGGCCTTTTTGGAGTAATGGGTCTGTACACAGAAGGATTCTTAGGACATCTTCAAAGTCCTAAGAATTACACTTCTGAAACAAAAATCACCTCTGTGGTGCTATGTCTTTTAACAGATATGTGACATTATCATATACTAACTAATGCAACCTTACCTTACTATTCAAACCACAACATTAATGTGGTTTTTTTTCCACTGGATTGAAGCATTGTTTGGCATTCTGAAGTATGTGCATGATTTTGTAAAACCCAGACATTAAGGAAAAAGCAGCTTGATAACTGGACAGGAGTTTTGTTGTGGAAACATTGGATCATTTAATTATATAAAAAAGCTATGATATTTTCTCAGGATGGTGAAGCCACTCGACTCAACAGAGAAATAGAGAAATTGAAAGAAGAAATCAATTCTCATGTTATCAAAGTAAAATGGGCTCAGAACAAATTGAAAACAGAAATGGATTCACACAAGGTGGGTGAAGTGATGCTGATATCGTTACATGAAAATATAGAGTAATGTAGTTGTTCTATTGTTTACTTTTACATAGTATTAAAATCTGCTTCTAAAGTGGTTTTCCTGTTTAATACGAATACTTGCAGCAAAAGTGAGAATAGTGCTCTTAGATACTGGTACTGAAATGGAAATGTTATTGGGGCATTCTGTTTAATTTGGTCATTAGACTTTTAATTTGTTTGGGAGTTTTTTTGGTGTCTGTTTGTTTTAAATATCTGTTAGTTTAGTTTTTAAGTGATGATAGAGTTAAATCTGCCATCTGAAAATGTGCATAGCACATAAATGAGATCTTTTTGTTGTGCATTCAGTGTTGGGTCAAATGAAGTTGCATAAAGTAATAGTTGAATAAAAGCAGGGGGAAAAATGTTTGCCTTACTGTTTTGTTAATTCTTTCCAGACTGACATAGGGAAGTTTTATTATGAGAAATGCGCTTCTCAGATGAAGTTAAATAAAGAGGTTTTACTAGATTTCACCCCTTTTTTTTTTTTTTTAACCATTTTTGTAGGAAACCAAAGAACGCCTCAAAGATGCAATGACAAAATTAACTGAAGCAAAAGAAGAAGGAGACCAGATAAGGAAAAACTGTCAAGAAATGATAAAATCCTATCAAGTAAGCACATTTTCTCAAGAGGTCAAATTATTGTTTAGTGCCTGACTATACTTTTTCTTCTCCTTCTAGCTTAAACTGTAGCAGTGAAGAATTATCCCATGCAAGCTCCAAAGCTGAGATGAATAGTGACTGGTTTCTTTACTGGAAAGCTGTTAAATAAAAGGGGAAATGTTTGTCTTGATTGGCTTGCAGCATTGGGGGTCTTTCTTGGCATGGTCAGGATTATCAGAGATGTACTTACAGGAAACACTCAGTGATGTGAAAAGCTGTCAGTGTACTCATAGGATAGAAAGGGGAATGTAAAGCTCTAAACCTCTACTTATATTTCTTCAATCCTGTTAGGAGTCAGAAGAAATTAAATCAAATGAATTGGATGCAAAATTCCGAGTAACCAGAGGAGAACTGGAGAAGCAAATTCAGGAGAAGTCTGATCATCTGGAGGTAAATATGGGGTGTGTGGAGTCCATTTTGCGGTTAAGAATTCCATGAGATTTTAATTTTGAGATACTATTTTAAGCTGCTTACAGTTTGCCAAATTCTTTGGGTTTTGTCTTTTTTTTGTAGCATAATACTATATCCCAGGTGTCGGCCCTCCAGCATTGTTTTTTGGAGGATGTCTTCAGGTATTACCTTGGATTTACTTTTTAAAAACAAAGTTTGAAGGAAAATATGATCTAATGAAGGTGAAATAACTGCTTTTCCATTTAGAAACATGAACGTTGCTGTAATTGAAAGCACAAATTCAGATGACAGGTCAGCTTTCCCTTCTCTGATGGATATTTTGCCAAGCTATATGGCAAGGAAAGACAAGGACCAGCCTCTGTGTAGAGATTTGTTAACCCCAGAGTGAAATTCTCCAATGATGATGTCTGCTCACAGCTCATCTGTGCACACACCATCTTCAGAAGTGACCAAGTGCCAGTTTGCTTAGAGCCTTCCCAAGGGCTGTTGTGCCATAGATTTGTGTACCTAAAACCAGAGCGTGAAATCTTGCTTTTCTTCTCCATCCTTCTGAGAATAAAGAAGCTTTAAGGTTTTGCTTTGCTTTTTGAAGAAGTAAACCAACCCTTTGGGGTACCTGTTCTCCCTCAAGCCCACTCAGCTGTTGTGGTAGTGGCCTGTATGCCTAGATTTTTTGGAGATGCCACTGTACATTTAATTCTCTCAATGAGCTTTTTACCCTCTAAAAAGGTGCATCATGCAAAAATAAAAGAACTGGAAGACTTGAAGAGAACATTTAAGGAAGGCATGGATGAGCTTCGAACCCTGAGAACAAAGGTAACTTTTGCCGAGTTGGATTGGAGTGGGGCTGAAAGCACAGTGTTGGGTTTTGGAACAATACTACATCCTATCTGTGAATCCTAGTCAGTTAGGCTGATAAATTTGAGTCTTTGGACAACACTAATGTTAATCACACTCGTTGAATTTAATTTTTTTATTTTGGGTTTTTTTCTGACTCTATTTATCTGGAATACTTTGGGATATTGTTCTAAGTTACTTGGAACCACCAAAAAATTAACATGTGAGCTTTGTACAACAGTCTAGACATATGATCAGGATAATTTAGCTCAGAAGTTTGTGAGAATAAATAGTTTCTGATTTTGGGTTTTTTTCCATTTAGGTAAAGTGTTTAGAGGATGAGCGTTTAAGAACAGAAGATGAGTTATCCAAGTACAAAGAAATAATAAACAGACAGAAAACTGAAATTCAGAATTTGCTGGACAGAGTCAAAACTGTAGATCAGCTGCAGGATCAACATCAGAGGTACACTTGTGCACTTTTAATTTAAAAAATTATCTGAGATGTGGAAGGGTGTTTTTAATTGAAGTTATTGATGCTTTAAATGTATTGTAATTTGAAGAATGGCTGTCTTAATTTGAGTCAATGTTGCTAATACTGATGATAACCTGGGTGGCCTCTTATAAAAGAGGATTGAGATTGATAAATCTAATTCTGTGTCTCCCTTTATTAGAATAAGAAGTTCTTGATTTCCAGCATGCTCTCTATAGGAAGTTATGTCATCTACGTGTGTGCCCAGTGCTTGTTTTATTAAAAGAGAGGGGGGAAGCAACTAAATTGGAAAGATAAATTACTATGGATGAATGGAAGTATTTAATGAAAAGAATTTTACGTAGCTGACAGATAGTGTATTCAGACAGTATGAGACACTTGTCTTTCTAATGGACTGAAATTCATTCTGCTGTGTCAAAGTTTGCTCATTTAAGAATGTGAGGGAAATGATCTCAGGGAAGGGTTGGGCTCATGCACCATTCAGGAGTGTCTGAGCACAGTTCTGTGCCTATGTCACACATATGGACTGGAATACAGAAATGCTGTCCAGTCTGCTGGTTCTAGTGGTGTTGCATAAATGGAGATGGATAAATGTCAGATAAGCAGAACCACCCATGTGTCCCTCTTTGCTGTTAAATAATTCTCATCTATGATTGAAAAGTATTTTAGTAATTACAGGCCTTCCTCGGGGTTTAGGAAATCAACCACTTTCCATTTGCTGTGTGCTGGTCAGCTGAATTGGCATGGTGTCATCAGCCTCTCCAGGGAAACTGCAATGTGCTAGAGACTGCTGGAGCCTACACTTGGATCAGTAACAGTTATTTTTTCACTTGGAATCATTCCAAATAAATTAAAATGACTGTGATCAACATGTGAAACCACAAATATGTTTTTCCAGTTATCTTTTCCTCTCAGTAATTGAGACATACTTAAATATGTTTCTCATTCCTATTCAATTTGAATTTTTTTTCAATATCCTCCCCATACAACATTTATTATCCCTACATCAAATTTCATATTATCTTTCAATTTCAAGGCAAGCATACTGAAATGTATAAAAGACTGTATTATAAAGTGAGTGTTCAGCTGTCCTTGTTCACTGGAGGAAGATGATTATAGGCTGAATGTTAGGAAGAACTTCATGGCTGAACTGGATACTGATCACCTCCAGTGTTACCTGGACTCCTTCATTGGCAGAAATTTAAGGATAAGCTAGACATCTGTTTTGGGATGGTGTAAAGCTTTAATTTTGACTGGTCCAACCCTGACTGCTAGGCAGAGATTTCTCCTGTCATAATGAAACAACTTATTTGAAAATATAAAATATAAGCATAGCCTGGCACAGTATTTAAATGGGAGCTACAGATGAGGTACTTTGCAGCACAAATGACTGGGTCTCAGCTCTTCTTGGAGAAACAAATCAATACAGGATTGTTGATTTAAAGTGAATTGAGCCTCCTCATATTTACACTGCCTGTCAGGAAATTAAATAAGATGTGTGCTCTTGCTTTGTGTAATTTTATTTTAAATTTGAATGTATGCACTCCCTGTGAGAGAGTTGAGGCTTTTTCTGTGGATGTTAGAAAGTAAAGTTTTAGAAAATGTGTAGAAAACGCTGTATTTGAAGAACTAAATGAAATAATTTTGCAAGAGCAAATGAGAGAGGGACATTTTTAGTCTGTAATGTTTTTAACAGCTATTTAATTTTGGAATTAATTTCAAACACTTTCTCTAGAATGTTGGTAATTGAAGATGCAGCATTTTTCACTCAAGTGGATTGCATGTGATAGATAAAAATCTCCTAATGGGAGTCTTTCAGTTGAAACAAAAACTTGTTTGTAGAGGGGAGGGACTTGTTTTTTGGAGGAGGGATAGTGGAGTAAGACAAGTCCCTTGGTTCGGAGCTGCACTGCTTAGATATGGATGTTTCAGGAATCACCATGCTGCTGTCCTAGAGAAACTCCAGACTGGGGTATTTCTCTCTCTTTTGAAGACAAGTCCTCTCAGAGAATGGCTGCTTTTGTTGGGTTTGCAGACCACCTTACCTCCCAGATCTGGTTTTGAGGGTTTTGTTTGTACCCTGATCTGAAGGTCATATGGAAATGTTGAATACGGAGACATGGCCCTCCCTGAAGGAGCTAATGCCTGAGTGTCCTTCTGTGGGGTGCAGAGATCTGTCACTGCAGCGTGTCATGGAATGAAGTGAAAACTCCCATGACATTTAAAGTGATCCAATGACTAACAGATACCTCACGGTCATTAACTGTTCCCTGGCTTATTTGTACTTGACCTGAATGGTTTTATTTCAGTAAAGTTTCATGTCTTCAAGCTCAGGTTATCCCTAATGAGATACAATTGTTTTGACAGAGATGAACAAGAAATCAATGCTTTAAAAGAAGAAGTAGATGGTTTCAATTCTCTGATTGCTGATCTTCAGAAGGACATTGAAGGTAGTCGGAAAAGAGAATCTGAGCTATTGATATTCACTGAAAAATTGACCAGTAAGAATGCACAGCTTCAGTCTGAAAACAATTCCTTACAGAGCCAGTTGGATAAGCTTTCTTACAGTGAAAGAGAGCTGCAGAATCAGCTGGAGTGTGTTCAACAGGCTAAAGATGATCTGGTGAGTACAGTGGGAAGCTTGTTTTTGCTCTACTAAGATGTCTGATACAGATAGAGATGTGGCACATGAATACCGCCTTGTGTCTTCACCTACCTAACTGCAATTTCTCAGTGAGTTTTCCAGTAGTAGCAGTGGGATATCAATACCTCGTGTTCCCAAGGGGAAAGAAATCCCGAGGCACACTGCACTGGAATGCAGTGGGGTGAAGGAGGTGTCACTGTGTTGTTCTTTCTATCTTTTTGGGAGCAGAAAGTTGTTCTCTGTGCAGCTGTCATTGAAACAGACAAAAGGTTCTAATTTGCCTGTGAAATATTACTGTCAGCTGTTCCTCGGGTCCTGTTTGTTCTGTAAGAGAAACGTAATTTTTAATGAACTTAGTGTGTCATGGAAGGTAATGTGATTTTTGCACTGTCTCATGTAGATGTTTTGGAGATAGTTGAGGGATCTTACTGTTCATGTGAAGTGCTGGTGTTCAGCCTAAATAATAAATGTAAAATTGTGAATGATTCCCAGGTGACAGGTGCGGTTAGGGCTGTTGAGCATACAGTATGGTTAGGCTAGAATTTTTTTGTGTGTGACTGAAAACAAGATTGTAATTTCAGGCCACCAAGTTACAGAAGGAGGAGGATCAGCGAAAGTCAGAGGTTGAGACCCTGCAGGCTCAGCTGGCCTCAGAGCAGGAAGAACTATCAGCACTGAAGACCCACGTGGATGAACTGAAGGATGACCTGGCTACACAGAAGCGCAAGCACGCAGCAAACCTGAAAGACCTCACAAAACAACTTCAGCTAGGTGGAGATTATTTTCAATTATGAGTCAGCCCAATCTGTAACCCCTTCACAGCGACTGGTAAAGACTCAGGGCCTGTCTACCTGTGCTCACTGCTTGAGTGTCACCCTTCAAGTTCTCCCTTTTCCCTGAACACAACGAGAGTGAGGAATTTAGACCTTGGAAAAGTGCAGTTACAGGCCTTTGTGTTAATTTTCAGCCTAAAATACAACTTTTGAAGTGGGTTTAGACATAAAAAGAAAGATTTATTTCAAAAGAGCTTAGTCTTTGTTATCATGTATCTGACTACTGAAGTGTCAGTGTAGGTATATATGGGTCCTGGTCTGTGTAGGAGTATATTCAAAAGTTGCCAGAAGTTTCCTAGTTGCTGACTGTATCAGGAATTGCTGGTGACAGTTGTTTTTTTTAGTACATTAAATAGAACACTTCAGTTTTTAAAGCTGCATATGGGGAGACTGATGACTAAATTTTATCTACAAATAGAAGTCATCAAATACCCAACAATGCATATGCTCTGAATGCAAATAGATTTGAAGATAATCAAATATTTGAAGTGTGTTTGAAAGAAGAGATCCTCTTGGCACTGTGCAGGAGAAGTTCTGTGTCCCTTTTTGTGCACATAAGAACAGCTGTGTGCTTTCCTTCTTGATCCCCACTGAGTGAGTGGTACTTCTGGCACAAGCACTACACTCTGCTGGCTGTAGTGATACTGTTAGGAGGTGCTGGAACAGACTTGCCATTCCGTAGTAATTTACATGGCAGGCCTGATCAAAAATAAAATCAGATTGAAGTCTTACTGTTCCCAGTTAATCCTGTGTATGACATTACCCCTTCAGCTGGCAACTGCAGCAGTGTGTAAGGATTGTGGTGGATGTTACATCCAGGTACTTCATGGCTGGAGCCAGAGAGAGGTGGGGGGCTCTTTGGGTTTGGGTTTTATTTTTTGATGCCACCATTGACTTTCAGTTGTCAAGCCATGTTAACTTAGTGGAGGTCAGAGAGGATTAGAGGTTTTATATGTTGGGTAACACTGTAATTTTTAGTTCTTAACCTGCTATTGGTAACCATCATTTTGTTAATACTTTTAGCACGGAGGAAATTGGATCAGATGGAAAATGGTAATTATGACAAAGAAGTCAGCAGCATGGGGAGCCGTTCCAGTTCATCAGGTAATGGAGCACATAGCAGGACTGCCACACAGCCCTTCAATCTTCACAAGGTTGCCATAGTGTGCTTGCTCTTTATGTGGTTTGTGCATGTGCAGTGTGTGGGCAGCCGCCCATTAAAACTGACAAAATAGCCTCTAAGCACCAAAATGCACTTGGCTGACTGCAGTTGTAGGTTCTTATTATGAGATTAAAGTGTAATGTTTGTGATGTTTATGTATTTTGGTTCTTTTTAAATACCTGCCTTTTTTATTTCATTGCTTTTATGTTTAGAGGAAGCTCAAGAGGAGTCCAGTTTATAGAGGACCCTTTTACATGCTGCCAGAGGCAAAATAAAAATGAGCAGTGGCTTCCAACATTGTTTAATTGCCCTATTGACAGTTGAAACTGTGTAAATGATAAATCAATTAGCATCATTAGAGCAATCAGTGGGTTTATGTAATATTCATTACTTTCTATCCAGTTAGAACTAAAGCAGTGGTCTTAAGTCCTGAAAACAGCATCTGTTTTCTTCCTTGATATCTTTGGGTTTTAAGTTGGCTTAGTTCTGTCAAAAAGTCCTGTAATCTCACTGCAGGAGAGACAAATGCTTAGAAAGAACTGCAGAAAGTAAAGAAAATACTGCAAGCTCTCAGAGATCAGTGCTGTTGAGTGTTTATATATAGGGCTTTTGCAAGTCTGTACAGTTTTCATATTATTGTAATTTTAGTTTACTCCAAAACACTCATTTAAAAGCAGCTCAGTCTTGTGCAAAGTAAGTGAATATGAAGGTGTTTAAGTGGGAGTAGGCATTCCTGAAGGGAGCACACTTACACCAGAGGCGGTGCCCCCATGGGAGGGGACTGCACTGCGGTCTGGTGTGTTGCATTTAAATACTGTAAGGATCCTTTAGAGAAAACCCCGCTAACATAAAGGGAAACTGGCATACTAAGGAGAGTATCCTAAGCTCCTGACAGGTAGTGAGTGCATGCCCTGCTCTGCTGGGGGCACTTCACCTGCTGTAAAGCCAGAGGAGTGTTTACAAATGCTGGTGTATTGGCAGGGTCCCTTAACGCGCGCAGCAGCAATGAGGATCGGTCTCCTGAGAACACTGGCTCTGCAGTGGCTGTGGACAGCTTCCCAGAGGTGGACAAGGCTGTCCTGGTTGAAAGAATACTGAGGCTACAGAAGGCACATGCTCGAAAAAATGAAAAGATGGAGTTCATGGAGGATCACATTAAACAGCTGGTGGAGGAAATCAGGAAAAAAACTAAGTATGTTCTGTGTTCTGTTCATACAGGTTTTCAGTGTTGAGCTGATTCACTAGACAAGTATTCTGGATTTTATGTAAGAAAAGTAATTGTCTAAATGAAAATACTTAAAACTGTAAAAATATTGCAGTGACAGTAGATTCCGAAGGTAGAATTGGTTTTGGGTTTTTTTTTTCTTATCTTCCCCCAGCAGTTACAGTAATTGCCAAGTTTTGGACAATTATTAAGTAAATCTGACTCTTAAGAATAAACTGCCACAACTGGGATTTTGGTGGCAAAATGGTCAGCAGGTGGCTGATTCGAGGTGGACTGCTGTCACCGGCTAACAGAAGAGTCCATTCTCCTCATGTGCTTAGAAGGGTGCTGACTTGTTTGTTTTGGAAGGAGAATCTGTGTTATTCCAGATGGTAGACTGGTATACAGTTAAAACAAATGGTTCATCTGAGCCAAAGGCAGTCAGTAGTTAGTGTGGGAGACAAGATTCCACTTAAATGGAAATCTCATCTTACAGGCTAATGTCTGGAACGCCAGTTTTGGAGGGGAAGAAATGCTGGCATATACTTGCTTCTGGAAGGTGCAGTTGCCTGTTAGGAATAGCCCTTGCTTAATGAGTCCATACATTTATGCCCATCTGGTACCATTTCACAGAACATGATCATAGCTTGGGAAGACTCTTGAGAAGAGACTACTTTTTGTCTCGTGTATAGAAAGATTAAGATTCCATGTCTGGAGTCCTTCAGCAAAGAAGAGAAGAGACTTCTTTTAAGTACCTTTTTTGTCTCAGTAGCTTTTCAGAATACTTTTAAATAAGTAAACCTCGCACATTGTAGTGTCTTGGCTTACCAGCATCTTCTGTGTAACTATTGGCATCCCAGGTTTTCCTCTGACCTAGAAATTGCAGGAGTAAATTTTACTGCTTTTTCAGTAATACAATACTGCTTGAAAATAAAATTACTCATGTCAGGAATCTGAAGTTACTTCAGTGTCTGACTCTGACTCTTCTCTGCTTTGTAATGCTATGATATTTTTGGGGGTTTTTTTATCTTCCAGAATTATCCAGAGTTATATTTTGCGGGAAGAAGCTGGAACGCTGTCATCAGAGGCCTCTGACTTCAACAAAGTACACTTGAGTAGGCGTGGTGGGATTATGGCATCTCTGTATACATCTCACCCTGCAGACAGTGGGCTCACGTTGGAACTCTCCTTAGAGATAAACAGGAAGCTTCAGGCTGTCTTAGAAGATACATTACTGAAAAATATTACATTGAAAGTGAGTGGCTGTGCCAGTTCTTCCACACATTTTTGTGGTTCTCAGATGCTCCTTCACTGCATGCTGTTAAAGGCTTTTCAGAAGTCAGCCCATTGTGAGTTGTTGCCACTGAGAGCATTGGAGTTAACCAGGGAGTTATGTGACATGATCCCAGCTGTACCTCCAGTTTAGGACTCTCAGTGTATGCTGCACTAATGGGCTGCTGCTTGATATAACTTCTGGAGTGCCTGTGCCTTCAGCAGGGGAGGGTCTCTGTGCTCTCTGTGTCCCATGTGGAACCAGGAGTGTGGGCTCTGCCTGCCTGGCCCTACTGAGCTCCTGGGGCAGCACATCTGCTGCCAGGGAGAGGCAGCAGGCTGGAAAATGGGGTGCAGGCTGCCAGCTGGGCTGCAGTGTTCTGCACAAGTTGGAGATCTCTTACTGTAATTATCATTCCCCTTGAATGCTGTACTTTCTAGACATCCTGTAGAATACTGGTAACTGCAAAAAAAGACTTGCTGAGAGCTTTAAGTCTTTAATTGAAATGAGCTTCTTTTTTTCCAGCTCTGTCTAATCATTTGCATTTGTTCTGGATACATGAAAGTATCAACCTGCTGACATAAACAGTAATTTCGATTTATAAGTGCATTTTGTGCTGATGGACTCATTTTCCCTGTATAACTTGCCATATCATTTTTTTCCCCTCCTCAAAGGAAAACCTGCAAACTCTAGGAACAGAAATAGAACGACTTATTAAACACAAGCATGAACTGGAACAGAGAATAAAGCAGACATAACTAAAACTTCTGGGGACTAATCAACGTGAAGATGCAGAAAAGGCAGGTGCTACAGGCCACTGTGTTTTACATTCTGCCTGCCAGCACAAGCATCTGGTGTTTTGCAGAAGAAGCCTTTGACCACGCAGGCTCACTTGTGTGAGAGATCGACAGGGTGTGGTTCTGTCTACCCAATACCAGCTTGAGGCACTGCTGAAATTCACTGCACACTACATTTATCTGAAACTTCTATTTGAAATGATACACAGATGCTTTGCAGTGCAGACTATGTTTGGAGTGGGTTGCTGTGAGATACTAGTTCCTGCACTGTGTAATTAATCAGTCTCTTAATGATGGAGCTTGAAAAAATAAAGCCAATTATGTCTTAGTCACTATTGAGCATATCCAGTGTTACTGAGCTTTAAGGGCTTTCAGACATTTATTTCCTTTCTTGCATATTATTTCTGATCTTTGGGTTGATTCAGCATTTTTGACATATGCATGGAATAATGCTTTGTCATAACATTTTGGTTTTTAAGTGGTGGCCATGATATTGCCTGTTTTCTGCTTTAGATTAATATTCAACTGGTTGGTTTCTTTATTCCAGAGGAGTGAAACAGCAGTAAAACTAAGGGATTAGGAAGTGTTCTGATTCAGCTCTTGAGTTCATGTAATTGAAACCAGTGTTAGTTCAGCAAGTCTTGTAAACCCTTAATCTTTAGACATGTGGATCTAAAGAAGTCTGATACCAGATAGTTGGTTAATAGAGTTCTCTGGGCTTCAGCATAACTAACAGCATTTAAGAAGGAGTTTTGGCTGCCCATTGTATGTACAGGTAGACAAGGTGATTGCACCTGTTTTCAAAGACAAATGGAAGCTAACTAAATTTTCTCAGCTGTGGCTAGACCAGCTAGTGAAAATAATGGTAAGAAATGAGAACTATATCTAAATGTGATTTTAGTCTATTGTTGGACTGTGAAAGTGGCACAGAAATCTGTGCAACGCCTTGATTTTACTGTTGTAAAGAATTAGTTGGTCAAAGTAGCACAAACTGAGACCTGTTGTTTAGTCCTTCAGTAGCTGAGAGGGTGATGGAGGAAGAGGATCAAGGTGACAAGATTTGGGTTAGTCACATCATGTTTGCATTTTAATTCCAGGATATGTAATGTACAGGATCTGAAATATCTTTATTCCATCAGTAAATGCATAGTTTCTCTATCACCTTTTGGCCAAAATAAATTGATCGGATCATAGTGTAAATACATACTTCAGGTTTTTATTAAATACTTGAACTTCCTGTTGTCATGAAAGAAGAATCAATGTACATTTACAATAGCAATGTATTAGCTACTTTAATCAAAAAGGGGGATGTGGGGGGAGAATCTGTCTTATTGCAGGCACTGTGCATTGTACACAAAATGAGGGACCTGAATCTGGCAGCACAGAAGAGGATAATTTATCAGACATTGAGGTGACTTAGGAGTGTGAGCTCCATTTTCAAATGCCACTGAGTTGCCTGAGCTTTTTAATGAAACAAATTGAGCAGTAGAGCCTAATTTGGTTTGAATAGTTCAATTCAAGACAGTGAGACTTCCTTGTTCGTTTAAAGATAGGCATCTCTGAAAGTCCTTGGGGGATCAAGATCTGATCTGTGGTCCAGAGAGCTTGAAGAGTCTGGGGTGGCAGATCCCTTCAGTGTCAAAGGATTAAATATTTCTTTAGAAAGGGAGAGGGGAAACTAATTGTTTAAAACATAAGCAAGCGTTATACAGAAATTGCAAGCCTTTAATCTGGGTAGGTTTTTATACATCTATTTTTTTAATTCCTGAGAGCAGTGGTTATCTGGAATGTTTGGAAGTGTGGACCAGTCCAGTCATGGGGCTGCCTCTGCTTTGCTGTTGTTTAAGTGATGTGAAGAGGAGAATACCTGGCTCTGCTGAAACAGATTTGTCACAGCTTCTAGGAAGTGATCAGACAGTTATTCATGGCTGAGCTTAGATCTTCTGCTGAAAGTATTTTAGAACAATTTGCATGCTAAAACATAGCTTAGCTCTTGTATGTTTGTGTTTTCATGCTTCAGTGTACCAGATGTCTGGATGTTTTCAGGCATTCAGCTGAATGACTCCAGTATTTTAGATACCATGTTAATATTGTAATCTTTTAATGTATGTTCTCCAGGTGTACAGTGTGAATGAAGGAGAGGTGTGGTGCAGATGGAATCAGTGCAATGGCTTTGTGGAAATTCTTTTTTCTTTTTGGCATGGTTGTTTCTCCTTTTAAGTTGAGAAACCCTAGTTAGCTGTCCTCCTGCCCTGCTGGAAATGCTGCTTGCTCTTTGTAGCACTAATAACTTCTCAGACGATTTTTTTTATTTCCTTGGTTATAGAGACACACAAAGCAGCCAAAATATCATGTTGTTTATTGTGCACAGTGTTTTCGTGGACCAAAGCTGTCATGCACAGGTATTACTTTAAACATATCTGTTAGAGATGGAAATGCTGTTCTGGCTTGCACATTGGCAAGTGACTCTCCAGTCAGCCCAGGGTGTGATGAGTCCCTACTGGGATCAGCCAGCAACTTGGCATAAGGATATTCCTCATTTTTGAGAGGCAGTGATAGACAGCCATAAAATGTTGCTGGCCCTGTTTCCATGGGGAAGCTTGTCAGGAGTGTGATTCTGTTGGAGCAGTAACGAGAACACCTTCTGTGGAAAGGTGTTTCTGAGGGAGGGCTCACACAGGTGAGCACCAGCTGGTCCACGGTGGGTACGAGGCTTGTGTAGCAATCTCATCCCACTTACCCTTGGTTTGGAAACTGTATTATGAACCTGAAACTGAAAACTGTCTTCAGAGAAACTGAATTTTAGAGATAAACTGGTAAATTAATAAACTACTCATGAAGGCAGCCTGGAGCATTTAGCTACATGCCTGTCACTCAAATTCAGTGTCCATTAGACATGTAATTGCCACAGGCTGCTTTTGAAAATTCTAAGCTTGTGGCTGGTTGTGTCTTACAAGCTTAAACATCTGTTTCTTAAATACTCAGGGTGCTCTTCTAATTCAAACATCGCACATACAGATGTTATTAGAGGCCCTACAAGAAAGCTGCCTATACTTTTCCACCCTCCGTAGAATCCAGCACTGTCATTGTCTGAAGCCAGACCCTCTGACCTGAAGAATACCATTTTATGTTATAGAAATCACTGGCTTGCTGCCACATAGACTTGTGCAATATTTTTAATTATAGTCCAGAAAACTGGAGATCGATTTCTTCCTTGGATAATTTCTCAGTATCTTCACTTGTTGCTGGCAACACCTGTAGTATCTCTCTTGAAATATTTTTCATTGCAATGTTTAGGTTCATAACTAAAAAAAAAGTTGAAAAATAGTATGTCTGGCTTCCAGTGTGTCAAGCATAAAGCTGAGTGTTCACATGCTGCACAGACCTGGGTCTAGGGAGGGGTTCAGAGAGCAAGGCCTGTCCCAAGGGGCCATCCCCCTTCTTGTGCCGGTCACTGTGAATGTGAGTACCAGCAGCAGGTGGCACAAGGAATCAGGGTGCCCTGTCTCACCTGCCCAGGGACAGATGGCTGTGTTGCAGGGGGAGCTGGGTGGTATTTAGAGCTTTTCCAAGATGGATGGGTGTTTCCTTCCCATTTTCGTGTTCTAACTGAAACTATTTTGATTCTTCCAGTCTATGTAAGTCATCTGAATATACACAGAATGTCTATTGATTTTAATTTTGTAGATACCTGTTTCTGTATAAAGTTTTCAAAGGTATTGGTATACCTTATGTATATACTGTACTTTGAAATAATAAACATACAAATGTATGAAGGCCTGGTGTGGGTCTGTGATTTGTCCCGTTATTTGCTGCTGCCTGACTCCAGACTGGGCTGGCAGCTCTGAGTGTGGGGTGGCAGCGGGTGCTCATCCTTGGGGAGTGCGAGCTTGTGATGCCTGTAAATAAATACTCTCTGCTAAAAGCAGCTGGACTGCCTGCAGACTGTGGAATGGAGGGCACCACCAAAACCCTTCTTGTTCCCCTTGAGTGGCTGAACACAGGGAATGGAAGCACTACTGCAGGGCTCTGCCCCTCCCGTGCTCGCTGCCCGCCGCCGCTTTCCTATTGCGCCCGGTAAACAGGAGGTGGCAGTGCCTCTTCTCCAGCGCAGCCGGTGGGAGGAGCAGCACAGCCAGGGAAAACCGCTCCTGCTGTATTTGGGGAATTGCGGCGGACCGGTGATAGCTGAGCTGCAGTCCCTGGAAGTGCCCTCGATGCTTCTTTTCGTAACGTGAATTTGAGAATTCCACAATCGCAGTAGTAAGGACTGGTTCCTTGGCTGCAGCTCCGTGTTTGCTTCTCTGATTTATTTATTCTCTTGTAGAGGTCTAACAGTTTGTTTTTTAGCCATGATGGTATTTTTTTATAAAAAGGATAAGTGATGCTGTCTGGTTGCTGGCAGTGCTTGTATTAAAATCCTGGGAATGGGATTTGTATGGGTTGTTGTCCTGTCCTTGCAGGGAGCCAGAAAAAGGGGAGAAGAATACCATGAAGGTGATAATTTATGGAGTTTATTCTAGTATCTCCTGGAGTACCTTAAATGAGAGAAGGGGGTGTCCTATTTTTTGCTGAAATTTAATGGCAACCTCAAGCTTCCCAAGACCAAGCGAATGACTCCCAGTGACTTTTCTGGTTACACTTACCTGCACAACCCTTTGCTGAAATTGCTTTGCAGCTCACTGTTTTTCTTCCAGTTTTTCGACTGATAGCAGGTGCAGTTGTTGGTGACAGATACAACCAAAAATCAAGGTTTATTTGTGCTTCCTGAGTACTTAATGCTGCTGCTTGAAAACAGCAGCCTGAAGCTTCCTCAAATACTAATTCTGGCTTTGGTGGTCTTTGCAAGTGGCCATTTGGCAAACAACTTCCCAGCCCTGTTTTGGGTCTGTGTGTGAGCCTGACCCAGCCCAGCTCTGTGCAGAGGAAGGGTTCTCATGGCACTTGGTCCTGAAATAAGCCAGGTTGATGCTGAAGCTACTGGGTGATAAATATCTAACCGAATGCTAGCAGTTCTCTTCTCTGGCTGATTGTGGATGAGGAAATCATCACTGCTATTTTTCTCTCTCTCTCTCTGCTTTATTTTAAGGGGTTTTTTAATAGTGAGCTCTGCTGGGGGTTTTGTTGTTGCAGTTGTTTTTAGGCTATTTTGCATCAAACCACAGTGGGTCTGTGCCAGATTTTGCACGATTTTTGCCTGCATAAATGTAACTTGCAGTAGCAGAGTGCTGCTGAACAAGTTGTTCTCATCTACCGTGTATGAATATGCTGTTAGATGTGTTTGTTGCTGTTCTGCTCCAGTGGATGCCCTATAGTCAGGAAATCCTCTGGCCCTTGGGTTTCCCTGGGCCCTTGACCATGTGCAGCTGCTGTGTTGAGCGGGGCTGCTCAAATGCCTCAAGTGTAGCACCTTGCTGACTAACAGGCTGAGTCCTATGAATGTCTAAGAGCTTCTTAAGTTTCTATTTTAAAATAATCCCGTGTGTGTGGAATAAGGAAAAGCAGCAGATGAAAGCACGAAGCCTGTGAGCTCAGACTAAAGCGCTGGTGTTTGACACAAGGTGTGTGAGCACAGCCTAGCAGGGACTGCTGCTCCCTCTGGGGTGGCTGGAGTGTCCTTAAGCGCTGCCCTGGCCCATCCAACCTGCAGTTCTTTGGGAACTGGTGCTGCTTTTGGAGATGGTTTGAAGCTGGGTGCAAATGCAGGGCAAAGATTTTTCAAGCTGCGATGTGCAGCCAGGCTTCTCTGGCTCATTAATTGTGTATCAGAAGGGTTTGTGAGGCTGCACTGTGAAAGGGACTGGTTAAAAATACTCAGAAAACTATAGATCTGAAATTATTTTAACTCCAGTCAGTGCCTAGCACAGGGCAGAGGCAGAAGGTCAACTTATATCAACACTGTGGGTAAAAGCAGCATATGGCTGGAAAAACAGGCCTCATACTGGTCAGCCTAAACCTGTGTTGTGAGCCTGAAAATTCCCTGGAAACTTTGCAAGTCAGAGCTTGAAAAAACTAATTTAGGCTCAGAGCTGTGACCTGTTCATGCTTAGTTTAATCAACTTCCCTGGCTTCAACTTAATAATTATATTATCAGAGCAATATTGATTAGATGGACTCTTGAAAATATTTAAGGGATTCTCCCTTCTGGAGAAGGGATCTTTAGCCATGCAGTGAAATGAGAAATCAGAACCAGCTTCTGTCAGCTTCTCATGGGCTTAACATCTGGAGTGATTCAGGCTGCTGACAACCAAACCTGTGATGTCCTCTCCCTGATCCCTTCCATTCGCCATGTGTCTGCTCTGGGGGTGGGGGTGGCTGGAATAGGGAACAGGACTGTCCCACGATGAGGTTTTTGCCCCTCCATGTGCTCCCGAGCTGACCAAGCACCTCCTGGTGCACTGCAGGTAATGGCTGAGCCTTTTGAGGCAAACAAGGATATTTGTTTTCCCTGGCAGTGCTGCTCTGTGACCGAGGTGGTTGCACAGCTCCCACATCCTCCATGCTGTGCAGACAGAGCGCCTTGAGGCAGGACAGCTGGCAGTGAAACCCCTCCACAGCTCCAGGTAAAACCTCCCCCAGAATCCACAGCCCCTTCTTTTGCTTGGCTTTAGTCAGACATTTCTGGGATCCAGAAAGATCCAGCTAGAGCCAAGCAGGTGTTTTCCATCAGCAAGGATTGGCAGAGGAAAGCCTCTGCTTCATAAACCAACCTGGTAAAGGGAGCAGCCATCAATCCAAGTACCTGTGACCCTGGACATTGTGCTTTGCAGCCCTTATGGTCTTTCTTGGGCCGTCCAAACCCAATACCAAATGCATCAAGAAGGGCTGCTGGCAGCCAATGGCTACCATGCAGGAATTAAAAAAATGTAGGCACACGTCTAAACCAGGACCTGACCAAACACAGGTTGGATCAAGTTGCCTTCGCTCCTCAGGCAGGCAAAGCCCTTGGAAAAGAGACATGGCAGATTTGGCAGTAGGCCTGTAGCACGAGGCTTGCAGATGGCTTTATTTTGTTTACCTGAATTATGTCAAACTATTTCCCTCTCTTGGAATTTCCTTGCACTCTTCCAAGGCAGCTTGTTGATGCTGAGAGATCAATCAACTACTGCAAAGTGATTTGACCTTGCATGGGTTGGTGACAGAGCCCAGACCTCACGGGTAGTGGTCACCTTGTAATGCCAGAGCCACTGTGGCGTGTCTCTCATTAAAGCCAGTGTTCAGGCAACTGCAAGCAGTGCCAGGGCACAGTGGCAGGTGAGCTCCCTCCCATCACACTGAAGAGAGCGTGATTTAGCTTCCCTTGGCTTTGGTGGCAGCTGAAACAATAGAAATGTCCCCAAAGGCCAGGACTTGCAATCCAATGGATTCTCTAGAGAGCAATAAATGGAGGCACTTACATTTCATTAATTGTGTATTAGGGCAAAGACTGGAAAAACACCAACCAACCGCAGTAGCAAGTTCACCAGACTGCTGGAGGGAGGCTTCTGCCAAGAAAGCAGCCTTGGATCAGAGAGCAAGGAAGTGAAGCCCATCCAAAGGGTGATTCAGAGCAGCCTCACAGGCTCCTGTGCTGACACCCTGTCACCGCCGTGCTGGATGGGCCACGGAGGAGTAGCTCCTGTCTGGCCACTCTCTGTGTGGGTGCCTTGGGACCAGTGAGGAGCCTGTCTCAGACACATGGAGGTCAGCAGGGGTTCTGAGCCCTCATGTCACAGAATCACAGAATCATTTGATTGGAAAGGGCCTTAAAGGGCATCTACTTCCAACCCCTCAGCCACGGAACACTTCCAGGGATGGGGCATCCACAATTTCTCTGTTCATTTTCTGCCAGTGCTTCACCAATCTCACAGTAAGGAATTTCTTCCTAGTATCTAATAAAACCTGAGCTCTTTCTGTTTGAAGCCCTTCCCTTTTGTCCTATCCCTACAAACACTTGTAAAAAGTCCCTCTCTATCTCTCTTGTAGCCCCTTTAGGGACTGGAAATTGCTCTAGGTTCTCCCTGGAGCCTTCTCCAGGCTGAACAGTCCCAACTCTCTCAGCCTGTTTTCATAGCAAAGGTGCTCCAGCCCCCTGAGCATCTTTGTTGTCCTTCTCAGAACTTGCTCCAACAGGTCCTCATCCTTCTTCTGCTGGTCCCCCAGGGCTGGATGCAGCTCCATGTGGGGTGTCCCCAGAGTGGAGCACAGGGGGAGGATCTGGCCTGCTGCCCATGCTGCTTTAGATGCAGCCCAGGACATGATTGGCCTTCTGGGCTGCCAGCACACATTGCCAGCTCGTGCTGAGCTTCTCATCTGCCAGCACCCTCAAGTCCTTCTCCTCACAAATGCTGCTTGTCCCAGAAAAGGTCAAAATAAATATACAGGGGAAAGGAAGGAAATTAGCTAGCTGGTTTAAGACTGAGGGATGAAGGAAAGAAAAAAATGGTTTTTTTTAGAAAGACCATCCTCACAGAAAAGCAAACCCTACTTGCTTTTGGAGTGTCATGGCTTTCCTTCTCCTCTGCAGAATGAGCTCAGGGTGCTGCATGCCCAGACCTGGAGAGCAGCTGACAGCATGATTTTCACTTCTCTTTGTTCAACCCTGGGGCATCCAAACATGCGTTTCGGAGTGGCTACATGTGAAAGAGAAACAGAAAAGTCTGTCTCGCTGTGGAAACATGGCACACAAACAGCTTGCACAATCCTATTGACTTTGGAGGTTCCCTCTGGGAAGTGTCTGCCTGTTCTGGTCTGTGTGTCGGCTCACAGCCCCATCAATTTTCCCTTTCCCTCTTTCCTCTCCATGCTTCTGGGAGTTCACTGCCTGTGTGGGAGCCAGGGACCCCAGCTCCTGCCAGACCTCACTCAGCTTTGTGATTCCTGACATCATGTTTCCTCCATGGAGCAGGACAGGACAGTGCAGGGACCATCTTGGACAGAGAGCACGGAAACAGAAGTGTATGGGCAGGAGGAGAAGAAAGGAAAATATAGATTCTAACTTTTGGTGGGTTTAGAGGAGAAAAAGGTTGTTGGGGAGGATGATTGCTTTGTTTCACTTTTACAAAAATCATAGGCAAGAAATATAATTGGTAATATAAAAAAGCACAACTCTCTACTGATAAAATATGTATGTATGATTTGACTGTCAGCTCATACAAGAAAGGACAAATTGTGTTATAACAGTACTGGGAACGAAAAAATGTGAGGATTTGCATGAATCAATCAAGAGCCCTGCACTACTTTCTTAGGGTACCTGTGTTGCTGGAGATACCTTGAAAGCAGAACAGCCAGGAATAAGGAATGGCTTTGCTAAACAGCCCAGGGAAAAATACAATCCCAAACTCATTCTGTTGGGAAGGTGTACATCCAGAAAAGGATGAGAAAATGTGTCCACTCAAAAGTACCTAGATATCCCTCCAAGTTCCTTTGAAAACGTTTTGCACTGCTGCTGACAAAGGTCCAAAATAACTGGTGTCAATCATATACATCTTCCATGGTGGGTAATGTTGCATCATCATTTCCTGATGACCCTATTTTCCTGTCCTTATCCCTCTGTTGTCCTGTGGGAAGGTTAGAGCAGAAGCACTTGATGACCACTTGAGGATCATTGGGTTTTCCTTGTGCAGAACAAATTCTTCCTGATCCTTGCAGGCATGTTCTAGGCACTGCTATCATAATGAAAAGTTTAAAGATTTCATGTAGTTCAGTGACAACTGTAATCCAAGTACTGACACATGAAGAAGAAAGGAGCAGAGGAGTGTGTTGGCCATTGGGAACGGGCAAGGGAGGAATTGCAGAGCCAGTCCTTTGCAGTTTGGTTTTGCAGGGACGAGCGTGAGGTGCATGAAAAGGGAAGCGGCATGCGCAACTATCCAGTGTCCACGTCTGCAGAGATGCCCTAACTGCAATGCCAAGAAAATCAAACCTGCAGCCAAGAAAAACACCATTAAAATGATGCAATGACATAAGCTGAGTACTGCTCGTGGAATCCAAATTACACGCAGAACAATCAAGAAGGAAAACACCGACGACATTCGCTTGTGTAACAGGGGTGTCGACCTCGCAGCTGGCAGGCAAGCAAGGGCACAAGTGCAGGCACAAGTAAAACCAGTGTTAAAAAGAAGGACTTGACCTTACTGAAAGCATCAACCAGGCCTGTCCCTTAGGAGAATAACTGCTGAAACCACAAAGACTCCATGTTCAGGTTTGTACCTTTTAAACTTGTTAGTGTAAAATCCGCCACGCTTAAAAACCCCACTAGAACAGACCTGCCTGATGAGCAAAGCAAGTCAAGAAAGCTGCAGCTCAGCACCAGGACACTGTCTCTTGCTCAAATATAAAGCTGGGTAAGGAAATGCTTTGCACTTAAAATAATAATTTTAAAAAAAAGAAAGAAAAAGAAAAAATACACTCACCAAGGCATCTTTGAGATCTCTGGTCAGGAGAGGTCATTCCTGTAAGATAAGTAATGCAGGTGGGAGGCAGGGGTGGGATATGTTCTCTAGATTTCTGCTCTATGTCTTTTGCAGGCTATGAAAATGTTGTGATGCCAGCATTATGTGTACTGGCAACGCATTCAAGCTATAGAATAGACATGAGAAAATGCAAATGTAGATCCATACAAAAATAAAAACATTCTGGCTCAGACCCAACGCTATATTGTGCTAAAAAGCAGTGAATAAAAATGTCTCCGTCAGGGCATAAAAGGCATTTTATTCACTCATCGCCCCTTATTAATGGGATCTGCTTCTGGGGTATCTACTGATGAGTAGCATTTATTGTTCATGCTTCACGGCTTCATCTGTATTTTAGACTTTAACATAAGCAACAGGATACAACCCCTGATAAGTGGGAGAGAAGAAATAGATGCACAACACAAGGTGTTCCCATCAAAATCTCAGTTCCTCTTAACCCTCCTTCAGAGGACCTGCAGGACACAGTGAGCATCGCTCAAACTCAAACATCCTCCTCAAGAAGCACCCCCTCTGATAGGGAAGGAGAGGTCATCTGGTGCCTTTAAACACAACCTTCAGTTACCACGTCCTCTGAATCTCCTGGTGACCTCTGGCTTCACCCTCAGACAGTGGGGTGCAGCTGCAGGCTCATTTGAGGCCATTTGTGGTGGACACCAGGCTGGACTCACAGCACTGCCCTCACCCCACACTCAGCAGCTCAAGAGGTAGGCTCTTGCAAAGAACTTCCAGTGAGAGCCTCCCCGCAGGCTCAAACCCACACACAAGCCCCTTCCCACCTTGCCCTCCCCTCCTCTTCCCCCTAAAATGCATCTTTGCCAGCAGTTTGGTACCCACAGGTCTGCGAGTGAGAAAGAAGTGGTGCCCAAAGTCATCAGGCTACAGAAATCCCCCAGAACAAAAGATTAATTTGAATGTCCTGACTTCGAGCAACCTTGGCCGTTAGCTTCAGGAAGTCTTCATCAGTTATGCGGAGGAGGAAGCACCTGGAAATCACAGAATTAATTTGCTCTGAAGAGATTGCTTTCTGGAAAAAAACATGTGTCAGTCCCCATTACTCAAGATTGCAGGGGCAGGGATGGGACGAGCCACACGTGGTGTGAGTGTGTCAGAGTGCTGGATGCCAGTCCAGCGACATCAGCTCGGCCACGTGTTTCCTCCAGCCAAGGGCCCGGGTCAGCTTGGCACCAGGCTGGGCTGTGCCCTGCCTGGGTGGGCTGACACGGAGCAGGGAGCCATCCCCTCGCCACAGCCCTGCCTCCAGAGGAGGGCTGAGATCAGAAATAACCAGGGAAAAGGGAGAAGAGGAGAGTCTGGAAGGGAAGTTCTGGGCTTCTCCATGGATGGGGATCCCAAGTGAGAGCCAAGTCTTGTGTAAGGTACAAGTGTCCTCTTTCCAAAGCCCCTCAGTCCTCACGGGAGCTCAGCAGCTTGCACTGCATTTGATGGAATGGGGAGCAGCCTTGCTGCTCAGTGCTGTGCACTGCACAGGAAGAGCAAAGCCACAAGGGTGACCGCTGCGGGGACAGCAGTGACCAGCCAGGGTGGAACTGGGGTGTGCAGCGCCCTGGGTGTTGTGCAGAGGCGTTTGGAGGTGGCAGCAGACCCTGCTGTGTCCCTCTCACTTCAAAACTTCTTGAAAACATTGAGTTTCAAGATCTTGTATCTTGAACTCCACTCCCCGTGCTGAAGATGCTGACCCTGATGGCTTTTTAAAGGGGATGTATGCAGTCCCTTGGGCTAAGTTTGCTTGAGTCCTTGCAGCCAGAAGGTCCACCTGGTTTTGTAGCTCGCATTTAAGATGTTTGCAGAGGCAACTGCAGTGCAGCAGGCACTGGAGAGAGCTGCAAGCTCTCTACTGTGGCCAACATGCTCCTCATTTGAGTTCGGAGCTGAAAGCACTCTTAGTGTGCACATTCCTTCTCTAGATGATATTGGTGGCTTGGAAGAGAAAGTTAATTTGAACTTTTCTGTCTCCACAAATGTAAGACACTGTGTTTTGTTGTGTAGGAAGAAGACACAGGACTCCACAATGCCTTGGTGTCATCTCTGCATACTCTGCCCCAGCCATGCTGCAGTGCAAACCTGGGGCAGGGTTTGACTTTTGTTCTCAATGCAGAGGATACCAGGAGAAGCAGATTTTCGGAAATCAGAGCCAAAAGACTGGTCAAAAGGGAGCTAAGGACATGTGCCCACCCATTATTTCAATGATATTGAAAAGACAGGCTAGTGACCAAGTGTCAAACTAGGTCAGGGAAGGAGGTTGGATTTCCCATTGCAAAGTGGGCAAACACTGCAGACCACAAAGCCTTGCTTTTGGCAGGGGCAAATGCAGAAATGTTCCTCCCAGCCCTTGTTCTGGCACCACGGTGTGCCCGAGCAGTGCCCCATTCCTACATCAGCTCTGCGGCCAAATGCTGCCCCTGCAACGGAGTTAAACAAACTTCAGCACAAAGTTAACGTCATGTGTGTGGTTACCACCTTTGTGCTCTGAGTGCCTATAAATAGGCTGTGCATTAATTCAGGCTTCTAACACCATTTGGGCAGTCATAACACAGTCACACTTCCTGACTCTCCCTTTCCTCGTGTGAGAGGCTGCCTTAGTCCATGGCTGCCAGTGAGAAAGGCCTGTTGTTGCAAGTCTGAAACGTGCCAGATAAAGGAAACATGATGGAAATTCCTCAGTTTATCCACAAGGCCCAATTTCACCTGGCAAAGTCACATTATTTGAAGTGCCACCTGTGTACTGGAAGGGGCAGGGGGGGCAGAAGCAGTGCTTTTCACTGTCAGCTGGAAGGACGCCCAGACAGGGCTGAGGCTGCCCTTCTCTCACCCCAGAAGTGTTGAGCACATGGCATCCAGCTGGTCTGGGGTTTTGGGGGCCAGAGACGGGCAGTGCCAAGATGGTCAAGTGTCTTCTCCTGTTTGGCACAGGGTGCAAAGGGGGTTGGTGAGCACAGGGAGCCTCTCAAGCTGCTCTGAGGATCTGCCTCTCTCTCAGAGCAGGAGCATTTTGTAAAATGCAGCCACTACTTGAAGTGACCCCACAGACACTTTCAGTAAGTGGTCATCATAAGTTTTGAAGTAGTTGGACAGTTATTGGAATAAGTGTGTGATAAAAGCCTTTCCACCCCCATCCCTCCCACGTCTATGTTTGGATTCCATGATTTCTTCCTTGTTTGAAATGATTCAGCAGTAGACTCTCAGATAGTCTCCATCTGGTTAAAAATAGCTACTTGCCTCATATGGCTTTAGCATGGTACTGTCAACTCTAAAATGTTTCACCTTCCAAAAAAAGTAGAGTGAAAAATGAAAGTGAGTTTTCACACATCATTACTCTCCGCAGTTGGACCTCCAGAGCTCATTCCAAACCCATCAAAGAAGGAGAGGCGAGCTGGGAGGGCGGGCAAACAAGATGCTCATGTTGCTGCCTGCTGCCCTGTGGGTCCTCGTGAGGCTCTGCCCTCTGCACAAAAGCGACCAGGCTGATGGTTTGCTCATTTCCCAGAACAAAACACCAGCTTATTTTCAAGAAACATTTATTTGTCGGATTTCTGGAATGTAAGAAGAGTTTAGTCATCGCAGTGGGATGTCTCCTGATGTCAGTCGGGGGTCAGTCAGTCAGTTCCCTGCCCCAGCAGGGAACCAGTACAGCCCAGTTGGCTGAGGAGCATTCCACAGTCACCCTGTAACACTGAGGCAGGAGACCACAAGAGTCAGAAGTCCTCTCAGCCATCTCACAGCTCTTGTAGGCATGGGGATCAGTGATGGGCTTGCACAGTGTGGCCAGCTGTGCTTTGGGAAAAGGATGGGTAATTTGGTGGCAATAGTCGACAAATGGTGCAGGTGGGTCGTTTTGCTTGGCTCTCAGGGTCGCTGGAATCTTGAATGTGTTTGCATTCACAAACTCCAGCTGCTGGAGGGTGTGTGGTGGGATCCTTCTGCCACAGGGGTGTCCTAGGGAGGGGGCACTGAGGCACTGCAGTGCAATAAATGGAAAACGTGTCAGGTCCAGCCTAGGAGGACACAGACAGCACCTCTGCAGTGCTCTCAGCCAGCTCCTGGTGCTCCCGCCCAGGAAGAGAAGCCTGGCACCGAGGGAAAGGCGGAAGGGCAGTCTGCCCCATGGCCCAGGACAGAGGGAAGAGCTGCTTCCAGCCAGGAGCTGGAGCATTCATCCTGGCTGGTCCCACTGCTGAGCAGAAAACAGCCTTGGTGGCATCTGCCTGCTCCCAGTGCTGAAGAGCTTCAGAGAAGCCAGAGGAGGTGCAGGAGCATCCACTGCTTTTCACGGCACACTTCACAGCATCAGAAGCTGGCTCTAGAGGCTATATGACAAATTGCTGGTTAATACCCACATTAATTCATTTTTTCCCTCAGAGTTACATTTGCTGTGCATGCAGAGCCATCCCCTGCTCATTTCCTCAAGGTGATATGCTAAATCCTGCTCCCTGGACCATGGCAATCAGCTCTTGCTGGAATGCCATCAAACTGCAGCTGTCAGCCGAGGGAATCGCAGGGACGTTGCTGAGCACCACAGCCACGTGCTGGCCAGCACCAGTGGGGCAGGATTTGACCCAGAGCCAGACTTCCCAAAAAAACCTGAGCGATCCAAGTGCTGCAGCCTGGCCATGGGGGGGCTCTGAGCACCCAGCTCTGTCCCAGGCAGCGCTCTCAGGTGCTGCTGCTGTATTTGTGAGGTCCTGAAATACCTGTCACACTGCTGCATGGCCTCATAATGGTCACTCCATCGTGAGCCTTGCTCTGGTCACTCCTGACAAGACAAGGGATGAGTCTAGAAATTAATTACTTCTACAGAAAGCGAGTGTTTTGGAGAAGGGCAGAAAGGGACCAAGCTTCCCTGGTTTGGATGCCTGCTTGTGTACCAGACCGCAGCTGTGTTTATGGGAAGAGACATTTTCGCATGCCAATAATTTTCATGCACACCAGGCCTCGTGCAATTTTTCTTTCCATTTACAATATTATGTATTTTATATGATAAATTTGAAGTGCGGCTTTCGTGCATGAATGATACAGTTTCCATAATATTTTTTCATATGCAGAGACATTTTGTTTTGATCTCATGGGGCATGAGTCAACTCCTATTTTGAAGCCACTGGAGTCCTTCCAGTGACTTTCCCAGAGCCTGGCTAACTGGGATGATGAAGCCTGATGCATTGTAGGTGCAAGCTAGCATGACCTGCAGAGGCTTAGGGCAGCTCGGTAGAGCAGCTCAATCAAAAAAAGGCTAAATGTCGATAACATTCCGTGTGCTTGGTGCAAAATTAGAATCTCTGCCCCAGAAATGCAGATGCTGCAGCATCATGAGCCCCTTGGAGGAACTGGCAGCAGTGGGAGTTCAGCACTGCAAAATCCACAAAGAGCCGATCCAGCACAGGTGCCCCTTAATCTCAAGGCTGCAGGAGTCAGGGTGAGCTACAGGGCTCATCTGAATGCAACAAACATGGATTTCCTGGATTACCCAGGCCAGGCCCTGCACCCTCACAAAAGCAGCAGCTCTGTGACCTGACCTGGCTGGGGGTGCTGCCTGCACGATGGCACTGCATGGCAGAGGGGGAGCCATGTGCCACCACCATGTCCCATGAAGACCCCCAAGCACACAAGGGTGTTTGCCATGAAGGGTTTCCAGAGTCCCCTTGCAAGTGTGGGATCCCACACAAATTCAGGCATATGCCCATCCAGGATATGTGAATTTTATTCCCCCTTCCTAGGGACTGCTGGAAGAGTAATTTTGGTTTTTGGTAGGAGCAAGCTTCAATGGGGAAATAACAGGTTCCCCAATTCAGCAAAATTCTGGCAATTTGCCTCAGCTCAGAAAGATGACCCAGTTCTGTAGGTCAGCGAGGAAGAGAAGCAGATTCTGAAAGAAAAATTGAGCAAGAAACAGGTCAGATGCCCAAAGCTACTCGCTGAGCATCCTCAGTCAGGATTTGTTTGCAAGGCTTGCATGTCAGGAGCTCTGTCAGTGACAAAGGGCTGGCCAGAGGTGTCTGCCATGCACACAGAGTTCCTGCCAGCACGAAATGGCACCGTGGAGAGGTTCAGAGCAGGAGTCCCCGAGGAGGGCCCAGCAGGTGGTAGCCTCTGCCTGGCTCTGCTGCCAGCCCTGGCAGGGACCTGGGGCTGCTCTGCAGGACACGGGGCTGGTGCTGTGTCCTCCACCACCAGCCCCGCTGAGGAAACCCCACGTGGTTTGGAAATTAAGTATTTTGTGTTTATGAAACAGCTCCTAAGAGTTTGAAAAAGGGACTGGTGTTTACACACAAGCTGGACAGACTCTAACACGGTGCATGCTCTGTTGTGTCAACTCCTGCACCTGCATAAGATATTTTAAAATATCCCCGTGAAATGAAGGAGCCAAACAACTGGGTCAATCAGCCTTGCTTGTGCTCTTACTAGAGCCACATTGAACATTTTTGCTAATGGAGATGTGGGATATTGTGGAAAATCTGCTCTCCAAAGAGCCTTTGTTCATGTCTGAAGTTAAGGCTGGTGAAAAAAGGGTGTGGAGCTGTGGGAGAGCAGGTGCTGCAGCAGCCTGGGTGCAGAGCTGATGGAGTGCTCCTCTGGAAAAGGGGAGACCTTGGAGGGAGCCCCCCAAATGTTGTAGCACTGCAGCCTGCTGCTGGCACAGGGAGAGGAGCAGCTCAGCTAACACCACCTTCATCCCCTCCCAGGCAAGGAGGAGATTCGGCCAAAGAAGAATGAAGATGAACCACATTTTCTTGTGTTTTCCCAAACTACCAGAGTTACCAATGTGATTCTAATTGTGTGGGGTTTTTTTCCTATGCCAGGAAGTGCCTGGATCCTTCTTAGCAACACATGTTCTCTTTTTTGTGCCATCTGCAGAAGGTCCTGCCTGGCCCGTGTTTGCTCATAGAGTGACACCAGGATCCAGTCCATAAAAGGTTGTTGACCTGGGAAGAGAGAGCTTCTAGAATTTAAGGGCTGGGCAATTTCTTGGAAACTGCCTTATCAGCATAACTACAAACTGGAGTTTTAACAGCCCTTCCTGAGCTGCATGTCCCTGGTTCCTATTTCTGCAGTTCAGTATATACGCTGTACACATGTTTATTTTGCAGTTTGCTACTTAAAACAGCTTTGGGCCCAGATTGCCACAAAACCATGAAACCACGGTCAGTTGCTTTGCTGGTACTGAAATCAGGGGTCAGGGAAGTGCCAAAGCAAACCAGCAGTGGGGAGCAGGTGCCCGTGCACAGGGGGTGTGTGAAGGCTGATTCCAAGAACCTCACATGCCCTTCCTGCACTGGTGGAGAAGGGAATCGCATGGGGTTGGGGGGGTTGTTATCAGCAAAGCAAAAGGTGGTGAAATAGGAACAGGGAGGCATTGGCTTTGCATGGCAAGGACAGTCACCAGGGTGCAGGCTGCTCTAAGAGCAGTGCAGCTGGGCTGGGAGGGAATGGATGAGCGCAGCACCCCAGGGATTTTAAACAAAACCGGACTATACATTAAAGTCTGCTGGAGGTGCGAGCCTGCACTCACACAGGGACAGACTTGCTCTGAAGTTACACAGAGTCAGGACAGGCTGGGTCACTGTGAACCCCTGGGGGGTCTGTAGTGCCTCAAACCTTCCCATCCAGAGAAAATCAGGCAGCCCAGGCAGGGATGCCCCCCCTTGTCCCCTCCCGGCTCCTCTGCCAGTGCCCAGCCCAGCCAGGTTTTGGGACAATGCACAGCTGGGCAGTCTCCACCCCACACTCACAGGGAGCTGGGGAAGGCATCTTGCCAGGAGAGATGTGGAGAGCACGGGCTTTGCATCTGGGATTCAGCCTTCATCCCTGAGGGACAGTCTCAGGAGCAGCCAGCCAAGCCCACCTGCCCTCCCCCTGCCCCCTGCTCCGCAAAGCCAGCACCTCCCTGGGAAACAAATGTCCACAGAGCCCTGGGCACACGGCACCAGTAACTTCACCTCCTGAATCGCTGCGGTGATAATCCTGTTTGCTCTGTTTTAGTGACTGAAGAGAACCATAACTAAGGAAAACAGCAGGATTATCCCCCAGCACCTGTTCCCACTGAAAGGATTATCACAGCTGGCTGCATCAATGACGTCCTCTAGGTATCACCATGAAAGCAGCCTGAGTGACATGGCAGCCCACCAGAAGAAGACCTCTCTCCCCTTCTGCCTGCCTCTTTCCTGGGTATTTTCAGCTTCTGGAAGCTCCTCACAGACAAAGGCCATTTCATATAGCTACAAGTGTCAGAGTATTCATGTCTGCAGCACGCAGACTTGCTCTCCAAATAGCTTCATCTGTTTGTCTGTCTAACGGGGAAGCGGCGTGAGAAGTATGGGCTGTAAACTGCAGAGCTGAGAAGACAGACAGCAGCTTTAAAACACTTTAAAAACAAGCTGTTTTTCCTGTTCAACATTCCTTGTGTTTTTGTTGTTCCAGCACAGCATCTGACCCACTCACCTCACAACATGGTAGGGCTCTGTTGTGCTGCATTTACATCTACAACACAATGGTAGCTGATGTAAGAGCTATTTACTGCAGAATGAAAATGATTGATTGCAGAAAAAGAGATCTTCCTCAAAGCTGTTTACATGGGAAAGCAGGAAAACTGGAGAGGGTCCAGGAATATTTTGGAGAGACAAAGCTCATCAATGGACGGTGAGCTCAGGCAACAGGAATGCAACCCACCTGTAGATGGAAGACTTGTGTTTAAACTCACCTTCAAGATATGAAACCTGCCCCATTGTGTCCTCTTGGCTCTCTTGTGGGGTCACCTTAAGTCCTAAGGTTTGCTCAATCACTGTGAAATTGCCAGTGGGGTTTGCAGCAGTGGTTCTACCTCAGAGAGGAGCTGCAACTGCCCCAAGGCCTCTGTGACATGAGCTGACACTTCTCTCCATCTGTCTTCTCAAGAAAATCCTTCCATCCCTTAAGCAGAGGCCTTGGAGAACAAATTACTGCAGACACGATTTTTTTTTCTATAATGGAACTTAACATTAAACTAAAGTCTGGAACATGGAGAAAAACAAAGCAAAAAAACCCAGGGAAATAATCCTTAGCTTCTAATGATTTTTGCAAAACACTGCTGAAATTGGGTTTTATTGAAACAAAAATGTATTTATCATATCTGTCAACACCAGAAAATTATGGTTAAATTAAAACTTTATTTTAAACTCTGACTATGATCCAGAAGTGATATGAAATTTATAAATAGCTTATCAGACACCACAGTATAAAAAGCACATTTATCCTCTTGTTATTGAGACAAATTCGTTGTTATATATGAGATGGGAATTAGCTTTATCCCTCTGACTATCAAAACAGAGAAAAAAAGTTAAAACCACAGGGAGGAGAGCAATAACAGCCCACACATCACATTTTCCTTTGAGAAGGACCATAAGAAAAAGGACCCCATTGGAAAAGGCCACACTGTGGATGGGTGGCTCTTTCCAAAGTCTTCACCCTGTTGTTTTTGGCCACAGCTTTCACAGGATGGCAAAACTGCAGACAACTTCTTGTGCCAGCTCAGCTTCAAAGCAAGAAAAGTCCTGTGGCCCTGATACCAAGTACAAGGCACTGCAGAGACTCTTCTGACACGATCAATAACACAGGGTACAACGTGGGCATTAAGTCTGACTTTGCAGCCGTTTCACCTGGCCAGGGATTTCCACATGGCTGATGATGCTGGTGCCTCTCCTGTGTTCTTGCCATGCTCCTGGTGCTTCCCAGTGGCTCAGGTACCTTGCTCAGCTCCCAAGGGCTAGAGCCTGCCTGGGGTTTTAGGGGTGCTCCTTGACATCTCCAAGCAGCCCCATGGCAGCAGTGTCTCTGCCAGAGGAGACCAGTAACTTCCAGGTGGGAGAAGATCAGAACTATTCTCCTTGGATATTTCAGTCTTTGAACCTCAGATAGAGGAGACAAACATTCCTTTATCCAAGCTTCATTAATATCCCATAAAAGAAGACAAATGTTCTCCGTTGCTGGGGCCAGGCAGAGTCAGTGTGCTCTGCTGTAGCTGTGGCTCTGGCCATATCCCAGGCTCTGAATATGCACAAATGCAGCCCATCAGGATGCTGGCTGGCTGCAGAGCATGCAGCAGTGCAGTCCTGCTGCTCCTGCATGCAATGCAGAGGCCATCACTGACACGGCAGGGAGTCTGTGGCCACAGGGTGACTGTGGAGCAGCACAGAGATGGGAGGTGGGAAGCTGGTGGTGGGAGGCTCCAAGCAGCAGCAGCAGCCAGGAGCCAAATGGTGACATGGGGAGATAAGGCTCTTGATGGATAGACCTCAGATGGCTTGAAGGTTTTTGTTCTGCTTGGATAAGCAGTGAAATATTCACACAGATAAGCTTCAGAAATGCATCTGATCTGAAACCCTTTGTGTCTTAAAAAGCAGGGATGGAAATAGAACAAGAGAATTCCTCTGTGGCTTTTGCGGCTCCTGGGCTTTCCTTCCCCAGCATCAGGATGACAGAATTACCCACACAAGCAAACCAACAGCCAGGACAGCTCTAAGAGCCAGACCTTCCCTGAACCTCAGGCATTCAACTGTGCCTGAGTACCAACCTAGATCAGGGCTGCAGGCAGCATCGAGGATGGCCAGCCAATTATCCTGCAACTTTGAATTGCAGTGCTTGAGTGGAGTGCGTTTGGAGGGTGCATCATTTCCTTGGAAATAAATTAGAGCGTTGTACTTTACTCCAGCAAGTTTCCTTGTACCATGAGTTGTTTAAACAGTTTGTCATTATACATTTCCCATTCAGACAAAAAACAGACCACAAAGCCTGAGGCACCAAGGCTGGTAGGGAAACGGAAATCCTGCTCCAGGTGGGCAGAGAGCAGCTCCCTGGCTCTGGGCAGCGCTGGCAGACCCAGGGAAGGTTTGGGGCAGGAAGTAGCAATTTCTGGCTCTGTAGAAACCTTTCAGGTTTGCCTTTGAAATATGACCCCCAATCAGTTCTGCAGGATTTCTGTCTGAGCATCCCCAGCTTTGGCATGCCTTAGGGAGGAACCAGGTCCAAACCCCGAGGTCAGAGCAGCAGAGGGCTTCCAGCAAGCCAGGAAGTCCACCCCATTTAGGGCCAGCTCATCTCTTCTCCCTGTGTCTCTCCCTGGGCTTTCCAATTTGCCATTTACAGCTTTGCCCTAAGGGTTCTCCCCATCCACCCCATAGCTTTAACCTCTTCCCTGCCAAGCTGTGTTTGGAGTTTACAGGAGAAAGTTGTTTATGTTAAATAGCTTTGTAATAGTTTCCTCCTCCGCCACCTCCCTTCCTTCCCCAATAAAAGCCCTACGGCATGTTTGGCAAAGCCTGTAAACAAAGAGGAGGGTTTGGAGACCCAACAAATATTTGGTGAACCCAGTGGGGAAATAATGTCTTTTTTTGAAGGATGTTACAGCCTGAAATCATAATAGTAGGAAACTAGTGTCCACCCTAGGTAAGGAATTGCCTCTTTGCAGCAAGCAGGCATAAAATACAAATGTCCACGTAGCCAAAAGTCATCAATGGGTACAGGGAGTTAACGCTGTGTTTGCCTCACCAGTCAAGATGGTGTTGATGGCAGCAAACCTACGTGTTTGCTAATCCCCAAATACTTGAAGTTGTGGCAAGTGAGCAGGGAAAGGAGAACACAAAAAGGCAAGAGTGTTTTGAACTCACCTAGGCTGGTGAACAGAAGCACAAAGCAATGAAAATCCATTAGCCTGACTGTTCCCTGCAGAGGAAAAGCAGGCACACAAAATCCAATTCATTATTCTCTTTCTTATTTAACACTAAGTAAGTCATTGAACTTTAGTACTTGATCTATCAATTTTCTTTAGTAGTAGGGCTGCAGGAAATCTTTCTCTTCTCAAAGAGGGTTTCAAGTTTCTCACTGATATCATGCAAAAAATACTTGGGAGTGTATGAGTAAAAAATAACTGCATTTCAAAGGGAGCTTGGGCCATGCAGATAATGATAATTTTTCTTCTCTGAAGCACAGAACTGAAGAGTGGAGGCCCCTGGGAGCTGGGAGCACCATTGTTCTTCCAGGCCATTATCTGGAGACAGGTCCTGAGATAGAATCCAATGAGGCCAGGGGAAGGATTATCTGCTTGGAGTGCTAATGGCATGCATTTGACAACATCAACCATTTAATTTATGAGGTGTCTTGTAATGTAAAGGCAAAGAAATTCATACTGTGCTACAGTCCAAACACATCCGGTGCAATTAAAAATTGTCTGATCAGAGCCCAGCCTGTTCTACAACCCCACTTACCTAATTGCAGCTACATAGAAAAGTTCTACCTTCCCAAAAGGCACCTTACTGGATTTTGTACTGTGAAGGCAGCATTATATAATAAGAAATATATTAATGGAAACTATCCAGCACTGAAATCATTCCAGCCTTTTTATCACCACATTCCTTGCTCCCACGTAAATGAAGTGTGCAGGAATAAAAGCAGTTAAACATCACCCACCAGCAGACACACATGATGGGGTCTGCTCACAAGCCCCTAACAGCTCAGTGGTGCCCATCAGTGCTGGGATCCATATGTACACTCTGGGTAAACACACCTGCTCCTCCTGGGGAATTACTTTTCCACTGGCCCTGGCTTGTGGTTATGTCCCCCTCTTGCAGCTGGGGACGGTTTAGTGCTGTCACCCACACGAACTGCTCTTTCAGCTGCCCTCATCCTGATTTCTGTCAAAAGTTTGTTCCATGCCCTGTGCAGTGGTCCTGCAGATAATAAGACTTAAATAATGTGTTTTTTCTATTGCACCAGTATATGCACAAAACTAAATTTGTTTTGACTTTTCACATACAGTGAGGAGCTTAATGGCTTAGTCACTAAGATTCTGAATAGAATATTCAGAGCAGCCTCTGAAAGGGAGGGAAGGCTTGGGTGGCGAGTCCTCCTTTTCCAACACAGGTCAAGCAAAACAACAGGGCAGAGAGGGCTGGTCTGGGTCTCAGCTTCTGCAGCATCACAGCTGGACATGAGATTTGTGATCCCAGTGATGGATCCAAATCAGGGCTGCTACCAGAACAGATGATACCCAGCCCATCACTCTGCATCTTCCTGTGCCAATTGTCACCCATGTTCGTGCAACCTGCTGGGCCAGCCAAAACAAACCTTGTCTGGAAGGGCTGGTTTTGAGCCTGAGGAGCCCACTGCTCACGCAGTAGCACAGGCAGCAGAGCCAGGCCAGGAAGCAGGACATGCAATGGGAGTTGAGGGCTGCAGAGAAGAGGGCCTAAGCACCAGCCCTCGCTTGGATGGGCTGATGCTGAAAACCACAGACAGGCATCTACCTTGTTGCCAGATAGCTGGTAACTACGTGGCAGTGCAACAGGAACAAAATCTCTCCCATGGATGTTCTCAAGGTGGTTTAGAGCACTGCCACAACACCTGTTGTTACTGGAATTACTGCAGCAGCAGCTGCCTTGTGCTGCATATTAGATAAAAGCTCCAAAAAGCCCCAGTATTCAACACAAGCTGTTTTGTGAGCAGATCAGATGCTCCTGTGTCAGGTCCATCCTGGATGCATTGGTGGTGTGGCTGCCCCTGTGTGGCCATGGGAACCTGGCAGGGTACCAGTGATGCTTCAGTCAGGGCTGTGTGTGAGCAACAGGTCCTTCACCACCCCTCCTGCCGCACGGTGCCCACAGCGAGGAGAGCTGCCTGCCAGGGAAAGCTGCCTGCCAGGGAAAGCTGCCTGCCAGGGAATGCTGCCTGCCAGGGAACACATCCCACACTGCCCTCCATGTCCTAAGTGAGCTAATTGAGATTTTATTTGATGGCTCCCAAGTGAGCATTTAGGGGAAGAACAGACAAACAAAATACCCCTCGATGAAGGCGGGCTGTGAAACAATGGGAGCTTTGTAGGACATCTCCCAGTTTACCTGCTCCACTCCAAGAGGAAGCGCTCCTCCCTCCACAGCACAATGAGGGGGTGGCGAGCCCCGGGAGGGGACTCGGGCTGACACTCACCTTTGTGTCTCAGGACACCTCTGGGGCCTCCTCTGATGCATGGGCAGGTGAGAGGGGCACACATTATACACCCGAAAGGGAGCAGAGGGAGGTGACTGGGGGCGCCATGAGCTCTCCCTGGGGTGGTGGCATTTGTCCTTCACCACGGCTTGCACAGGATGTGCAGTGGCATCTTCAGCCCTCACTGGACCAGTCAACGCAGAGCTCTTCATCTGCACATGGAAACTTTAACCCTGAACATTTTTCTCCCTTTCCCACTAGGAATTCCCTCCAGGGGCTTGTCTCCATTCCTTCTTAATGGGAGGTCTCCAAATTTTGGCTACAAAGCACTGTCTAAATTTTACCACCTGGAAAAATCTTTTGTTACAAGCTCTTATGATGTCCCTAAAATTGTTCCTTACGGTGGCAGGGTCCCCCTCTGAGGGAGGGCAGCTTACAGACTCTGAGGGGGCTGCAGCATTCACCTGGCCCCGCAAAATGACTTGTTGGTATCTGAAATATTTATACACCTAGCAGCTGCTGAGATTTTGAGCTCTTTAGTGTCTCTGTTTGCCCCTTCAGTGTATACACTTAATTCTGCCTTTGAAAACATTGTGCCAATGAGCTTAAGACCAATTATCAAAATAACTTTTGTAGGAAAAAGCCAAATATCATGGCTTTGAGAGAGACGCTGGGCCAGGCTTGCAAAGGTACATCACTGCCTAGAGACACACAACAGTGGCTAATGGCTAAGGCACTGAACTCGTAGAAAATCCTCATTCAATCTCATTAGGGACAACAGGATTCGGTGCATTACACATGATCAGATGGGAAAGGTACATCATTACATATGAAATGCTCTGCTAATCATGGCAAAGGCAAAAGTCTGGGTAAGTTTCTGTTTGCTCCTTTAGGTTGTGAACCTGGAGGTCAGGACTCATTTCCTGTTTGTCTGGGAATTTCGCACTCTGGTGCAGCCAGTATTAATAACTCTGAGCATCAATCCTGAAAGAAATGGATACATCCAAACCCAGACACTGCCCAGGACCTGGTACTGTTCATATCTGGATTCAAAGTGCTGTCAGGGCACAGACAAAAAAAAACTTGTGCTGTTGGCTGCTAAGGCCAAACAGGCAAACATTGCCACGAAAACCCTGGAAGCAGAGCAGGTCAGGGAAGAAAAAAGTGAGCTTGTGAAGCAAATGTGTGTACCAAGCTGCTGGTTTTGGTGAACCAGGAAGCTGATCACCAGTTCACATAACAAACCCAATCTCTCTTCCATTTCCAGCATGGTGGGCCGATTCTGTGGCTGGTTTGCAGGACAGAGGACGAGTCAGGACAGGGGCATGGCTGGCAGGCTGTGCCAGTATGCTGGGCACACCCCGCAGCACTGCCACCCCCGGAGGCCACAGGGCACCTCCCGTTTTGCAGGAGGAGGATGGCTCCAGGCTGGGGGACAGCTCCAGTCCAAAGAAACCTAGCTGGAGCTACTTGGACAGGAGAGGGAGATGCTGAGGAGGTTGCATGTGTCCGCAGATGGCCAGGGAGTTGCACGGCTTTGCGTCAGCTGAAAGTTGCCCAGGTGTGCTTTAGTCTGCTGCTGTTATCCAAGAAGAATAAGAAAACTTTTTGGAATGTTTCAGGCATTCTTAAAAGCTGCCAGCCCTCCGGTGGCATGGTCCTATATGGAATGTCTTACCTCTCACACTTCTTAACCTGTGTTTCTGCAGTGCCTCTCCCTGGTGTATCCCTATCCAAACCAATTACACTTCACCAGTAAAAGGCAACTCCTACAGCATGGCCAAAGATGCCCCAGTTTTCCTTTTTGCAATGACAGTCCTGGGTTTGCTCACCAACATCACCTGTTTTGGTCCTTTTCCCATCTTGGTCCCTTTTTCCAGCAGAGTTTGACAGGCTGAAGTTACTGAATTGCAGGGATAAATCTCCTGCTGTTTCCATGGGCAGCTGCTCCTCACGGATGGACAGGCACACAAACATCTCAAAGAAAAAGCAGATCGATTTCTTCTGCGACATGATCATCACAAATATTGTTGATCTTACATTATATGCAATTGTTTATATAAAGAGAAAGAATCCTTACTTCCTCCTGGGGCGTTTGGGAATTTGGCAGGGTCTGAAAGGGAGTCAGTGGTGCATAGGGTAATGCTCCTGGGGGAGAGTGTGCTTAGTGCTATTGCAGGAGATCACATTAGTGCTCTTGACACAACCAAACAGAAAGTCCCAGCTGAACAATGAGTTTTTAGGATGAAAAGTGAAACGTTAGGAAGCCGTGTACATCGCCATGAATTTGCTTCATTTCGCTCGTTGATGTGGCAGTAACAGAACTATTTTTAGGTATAATCCTTCAAACAGAACATGACTTCTCCTTTCTGATTAGTACAAAGCTGGCTGCTAGTCAAAGGATAATTATTTCCCAACACATCACCTAACACACACCAGCAAACAAAACACTCATTATTGCAACTATCCAGCATTAACTGTTGTTTAGCAGTTAACATTTTCTCGACAGCTTTAAATAGGACTAATTGCTCCAGCTTCATTAGCAGAGGTCATTTGCTGTTGGTAACAATACTTTTCTGGAGATAGTCTCTTGTATGAGATTAGATTATCAGGTCAAATTCTGCTCCCAGTGGCAATGATGCCTGACCGCATTTGGCCTCACGAAAGTCTGCTCTTTTCAATTCATAGCTGCCCAATTTCCAGCCCTGTAGCTGATATATTACATAAAGGAAGTAAGTGCACTCCACCAGACGGGAAATTACAATAAATTAGGAAAGTGTGCAGCACAAGGAAGGTTTGCAAAATAGCCACTTAAAAGTTATTAATAAAACCTCAACCTCAGATAGGGTTTCGAAAAAAAAAAAAAAGCTGATAAAGAAGTTGTCCCTACAGCTGAGGACATGTGGACACCCAAGAAGGAAGGTGGTGTTTGCATAAGAACCAGTGCATGCTGCAACTCAAACACCCAAGTGATGCTGTCAAATATAGAGTTCAGATCATAAGCCACCTTTTTTGCACATAGTTTCATGCTGTTTGGAGCTACAGCCAGTGCATGCTGAGGGTTGCAGTCTCAGAATGCAGTGGATTTGCAGGAGGGCTTTGTGCAGCTCTCACTGGTGGGAATCTTTCTGCAGAGCCTCCTGCATGTCTGAAACAGCCTCAACTTCCCTGAGCACACAGAAAACTGAATCCAGTCCTTCAACCCGATATATTCCCATTTAAACACATGGAGAGAAGCAGCCTTCTTTTCAGAAGTGCTGAGCAAACACTGCACAGAGTGCGGCCGGCGCCTTGGAGAATCAGGCGTCTTCCATGTGGAAGTCTCCAGGCATCCTCGCCAAATAATTTTGGTCCTGGCAGCTGCAGGACATTTCCTCTGAGTGGATTTCTGCTTTACCTGTGTCTCCCTTCCCTGCAACAGCGGCTCTTTGCTGTTGTTTTCCTGCCCACGTACGTGTGCAGCCTCATGCCTACCACCTATACTTTCTGACTTGCAGCTCCAACTGCTAATCCATGTCTGGTTTTCGTCAGAAAAAATATTCATCGTGAGTGTTTGACTCATTGCCTCCGGAGTATTTCAGCTGCCCCACAACACTTCTCAGAGTATCCTTCTTCTCTGCAGAGAACAGCCTGTTCTGAGTGTGATCCACAGCAGACTCCTCGCCAGCAGCCTCCCCTTCTCACACACGTGTGTGCCATATGTCCTGCTCTGTCCTCACTGGTACCTCACTCGGTGCCACTGCCTTTTCCACGCCGTGCAGGATGGACTGGCATCCCCTGTGCAGGCTGCCAGTGGGATTACTTCAGCTGTCTACGAAGGGACTCAATGTGTCAGGATCCAGACTCTTCCAGCAGGTCCTCAACTGGCAAAAATTCAACAGCAGATGAATCCTGACCGCTTTGCTGACACAGCTGGCCTTTCTGGGCCAGTGGGCTAAACTCACCCTACCTCAGTGCCATTACACTGGTCCAGGAGATGCATCATCCAGCACAGTTCTTCAGCAGGACAAGCAGAGCAAGTTCTGGCCATAAATTGACCTCTCAAGTTGGACCCTGCTGAGGCAAAATTGTCACCACTTTTTAAAGTCTAAAGACAGGAGTGCTTGGATAGTTAAAACTGAGTATGTGAACTGATTTATGAGATGAAAAGCCAAGTCCACTAGATTGTCCTCCTCCATGCAGTGGGCACTTTGCTTCCCCAGGATCCAGCACCCTGCTGAGGGTGAGGGCTTGACAGCCACTTCAGCTCCCAGCTAGGTGCTGGGATCCTGTCCTTCTCCACCCAGCAGGCAGGGACCTGGCCCTCCCATCCACAATATGCACAAGGAGAGCAGTGCTGTCTCCCCATCCCATCCCATCCC
>VZTX01011190.1:0-31383 GCA_013400915.1 Pardalotus punctatus
AGAAACAGCTCAGAAACTTCAGGTGACAGCTTGGAGAAAAACAAAACCTTCCCCAGATCAATCTCAGTAACCAGTAAAACCCGCATCAGGTTTGGATTTTGCAAAACTGCTGGTAATCAGACCAAGAGTTCTTCTCATCTCAGACCCAGTATGCTTCAAAGGAATATTCTAACATTGATTTGGCTCTAAACATCTCCCTCGGAACAGAAACCCCAACAGAAGAAAGGCAGGCACATGAAACTCTAAAAATAAAGGAAAGTCTTTAAAGAGAAAGTTTTCATTCTTACCGAAATGAAGAGACAAAAACCCAACCAATAGCAACAACACCAACAAAAAAAAGACCACACAAAAAAAGAACAAAAAATGCCCAAAAACCCACAACAAACCAACAAAAACCCCCCCCAAACTCAGTTGTTACATCCCTTTCCAAATTATCTTTACACCTCTACTTTGAAGAGATTTTTGCCCTGAAAGAAATAATTTTAATATAAAATTATTCCATAGCATTTGCAGTTGAAATGTGCCTCTGCAAGGACTACTCCATGCTTCATTTTGGAGAGAGAATAAAATGCAAGGGAAATGTTTATCTCAGTAACACAAATCTGTAACATCAAAAGTCAGCTGTAATTTAATTAGCAGCCATGGCAGATTACAAGATTTGTGATTCCTCCAATACAGACAGTTTGTTTTTTGGTTTTTTTTAGGAGCAATTAACACAAGACCAGATGTGAAGCCTTGAAATTCAGAGAGAACAAAAGTGGGAGGTGGAGTTGACAATAAAAATGCAGGAAGTGGAAACAAATAAGTTGTTTTCTAATTTTTATCACAGTTGTCCTTGCTTGGGGGAGACAGGTTACTGTTACAGGCAGATCAAAGGACTAAAAGTGGTGCAGAGCTTCCCTGTGTGCACAATGTAATTCCTATTATCAGTGTAGCTCTGTTTAGAGCAAAGTTGTTTATTCATTAAAAAAATATATATTACTTGTAGCAGTAATTTGGGGGTTCATGAACTTTTATTATTTGTTGCATTTAATAAGCACAGGGGAAGAAAAAGGTCATGGCTTGACTGGAATAGCTTGTAAGTTAATTTATCAGCAAAACACAGGAGCTGAAGATAAAGACAATCCACGTTTAGTTGCTGTATTTGATTGTTTTCCTTGTGGCTTAATGGTGTAAATTAAAAGAGAGCTTAAATGTTAGCACCACTGACAAGATGGCACATCCGAAATAATAAGGAAGCAAATAAAATGATTCATGTGGAATTTTGAAATATCTCAAAATATGTCAGCCACCAGATGTCACAAAACCTGCAGGGGATGATGCACTGCACCAAGAGAAGGGCAAGGCTCTGGCAAAGCACAGCGTGGCAGGAAATTATCCCACCAGTCCCCATAAATCTGAGAGCCTGGGAATGAAAGGAGTAAAACACTCCAAAGACAAAACAAACTGAGATTTTCTCTGCCATCAAAGGATAGGTGAAGTGTTCAAAACCAGCATCTTGAGCATGGCAGAAAATAACACTGCCAAAAACCGAAAAAGAGCATTCCAAAATCTGTAGGGCCAGACTGACCTTGCCAGGGTGTGCCAAGGTCAACATGTTCAGCACCACTCACAAATTCTACAGACCAAGCAGTTCCCTGAACTGCCAACAGGACAAATCCCCAAATATTTATTTTTATTCACAAACGTATACACACAAAATGCAACAAATCCCACCTGAAAGACAGCATTTAGAACAACCAGAAAGTACTTTCTGCCTTGGCTTTGCCCAGTGCTTTTCCACACACTTATGGAAACACAGGAAACGTGTGTGAATTTATTTCTATCCCAGCTTGGTCTGACAGCAAATTCCTCGGTCTAAGGAGCGATGCTCGGTAAAGAGCCAGACAAAACCTGTCCTGGAATGAGGCAGCCAGGAGCATTTATCCTGTGCAGGAAAGAGCCCCAGCACATAAACTCTGCGTGAAGGCTCCTGAAACATTTCTAAAGGCCCTGAAGGGCATTGTTCCTTCTGCCTCTGCATTTATCCTCGTGGATGGCAGGGGCCAAGGAGCTCTGGCAAAGCATCACAGCCAGGGCACCCAGTGGGGACACAGCAGAGTGACTGCAGTGTATTAGGAGAGGAGTGGTGTGCTCAAATTAATTAATCTAATTAAATACCAACAGTAAGAAAGGTTAATAAAGAGTAAGACAGATTTCCAACCGCTTTGACCTCGAGTTGTTAATGAAGTGCAAATCCTCTCACCAGGAAATGCGGTTGCTTGGTGAAAGCAAGGCAGTCTGCAAGTGAACCTGTAGGAGTGCCACAGCATCCTATTTATTTCCTTCTGGTCGAGGATACCATCAGGGAAACATGGGCCTTCTCACTCGAAGCAGCTTGTGACATATAGAAAGGAAACAGAAGCAGTTTTTCAGTCAGATCACCCACTACGTCCAAAATAACAATCCACCCGATCCACTCTGACAAAATAACACATAATAGAACTAAAACTGTGCTGACAAAAATAGTCTGTTAAGCTTCCCATTCCTCTGAGGCCCGCAGTCTATTTTTGCTGCTGAGAGCTGAAGTTACACACGCCCCACCGAAGCTGCCTGGGCTCAGCCACTTGAAAGAAGCAGCCTGCAAAGCATTAATAATTCATCTGATTGAGTTGAGCTGGCACATTCGGCAACCAAACTGCACCAAACTCTCCTGGAAGGAAGGAGGGAAGAGCTGTTTTGGGAGGATATTTCCTGCTTTACAGCACGTTCCTTTAAGTTTTTCTCTTCCATGTGTTTATTGGTGAAGAAAAGCTGCCTTGGGCAGTCCGAGAGGAAAAGGTGCTCGTGTAGCACCAGCGTAGGAAAAGCAGAGACATCAGAAGGATGAAATTTCCCCTGTCAACCACGATCCACAAATCCAATTCATTTCTGATAATTCTGTGCTCTCTGACAGTCCTTTTGAGAAGTTATCCCTGGCACAGGAAGAGCAGCAAAGATCTCTGGTGCCATCTCTCCTTTTTCCACAGCCTTAAAAATGAACAAAACTAAGATGCAGTTCACACCTGAAACACCCCATTATTTTTGTGTTGATACAAAAGTGCAAGGCACAAAGAGCTTCAAAAGGAAAGTCTCTGCTGCCACACCAGCACATCATTAACTGTCCTACATTTATGCCCATTCATTTTACTTTCAAAATATTTTCTAGAAAATGGGACTGAATTAAACCTCTGGCAGCCTCCGGGTTTATTCACTCTATCGATCGCTCTGGAAATGAGTGTCAGTAATTATTTTGAAAAGGTTCATTCTCAAGAGTGAACATGGAGAGTGTTAAATGTATTCAAACTGGAGAATAACAGACAGTTGGAAGTGACAGGAGGGGCAGCTATGAATGACCGAAAAGGAAATGCACGAAGGAATGGGGTCTGCAACAGCAATTTTTGATGACCACAGCAGCATAAAGGGGATGTTGGGAATGCCCCAAACACAGATTCCTCTCTTCTGAGGTGGGATGGAAAATGCCCAGCTTTATTCCATGCCAGAGCTGTTCCCTGACGTGCCATGGCTTCGGAGGAGCTGTATGGTTTGCTTTTGTGTTGTTGGTGGGATTTGTGGAAGCCGGGAGAGAGGTCAGGCAGACAGGCTTCAAGATGGCGAAGAAGAAGGTTTTATTTACAAGAAGTTCTTTTTATACACAGTAATAAACAATTGTCCATTGGCCAAAGACAATCCACCCCCAAAGACCTATTGGTTATGGCTTGTACACCTCTAACACAAAACACAGAGATTAAGAAAGTACAGTTTATCTATATTCTCCATGGGAGAGAAAGGAAAATCCTAAAACACTGCAATGACAGAGCTGCAGTTGTTTATCTGCACAAACGGTGCCCTGGACACCCCAGCCTCGCCTCTTGCTGGACAGGGCTGGCCCTGAAGCAACCAACACCCCAGGAGTCCCAACCCCACCAGTGCCTCCCCGAGGAGAAGGGGACGAGCTTCGAGACTCGTGTGGGGAGGCAGGAAAAACGATTTATCACCTCAAAGATCTGTCCTGGTTTAGTCACGACACTGGGTTTTGGTGTTCTGCAGCTAACACGGGCTCACGGTGACCTTTGAGAGCGCCTGTCCTGGTTTAATCACGACACGGGGTTTTGGTGTTCTGCAGCTAACACGGGCTCACAGTGACCTTTGAGAGCGCAGGGACACGTGCAGGTGTCAAAGCCATGACAGGTCATCACCCATGGACATCTCCATCCCAGCACCTGGGACACAGCTCTGCGGAAAACAGGACACCAGGTGTGGCAAAACAGCTCCGAGAGAAAATCCATGGGCTGGGCTCTCATCGAGAATTGCTGCACCTCAAATAACTCTGTGCTTTCAGCTCCCTGCTTATGTATAATCATAGAGATATAGATTTATATATATGAGCTGTATCTTCTTAACAGATGGGGAAAATTCATAAATTAGGCCTCTCTGGCATTAATTTGTTGGTGATTTTTCATTTGCATTAAACCAACCTTAAGTAATTTGTGTTTATGGAAAGAAAAAAAACCAAGCTCTTTCACCATATTGAACTCTACCCTCCCATGGAACAGGTCATTTGTTGAAACATTATTGAATTATCTTTCAGTAATTAAATCTCTTCAGTATAGCAGTTATTCATTTGAGTAGGTCTTAAAATATCACAGCAAGAAAGCATTAGCAACCCCTTTTAGAAAAGTAATTCAGTCTAAAGAAAATGGAATATCATTTGTCCTTCCCAGTGGGTTATTATGGCCCCAAACCACTCAGTCCTCAGGTATGGGATGGCTCAGAAACACTTGCTCCCCCACACAGGAGACCTCCTCTATTTCCAGGAAATTCAGAATTTAACCAGGGTGCTCCTTTTCCTGGTTTTTACAACTGCTTGTGCCATGCCATAGAAAATGAACAGCCAGATCTGTCACACCACTATTGCTCATCACTTCAATATCTTGCAAACAAATAAAACACAGAATGGATTTTTTCAATTCTTTTTTTCAGAATGTGTTGACCAAGCCATTTTTCTTAAAAAGACATCCAAAACATTTTGACTGATTCACACTTTTTCAACTGAAAACTTTACCCATGAAGAAAGAGCAGAATCCGATCATTTGTCTGGGGATTTCCAGCCTTCAATGCTGCAAATCCCAGAGCTGCAAACATCAAGAAGGCCCAGACAAATTGCTACTGAACGGGCTCAGTTTATCCAGCAGCACAGGACGTATTTGGTGAGATAAAGACAAAAGCCAATAAAACTATTCCAGAGTTTCCAGCACTGGGGGGCAAAGGTGGCCCCGTGGCCACTTGCAGGGGCTGTCGTGCTCCAGAAGGTGATGCACGCTCGGGATGTGACAGCTCGTTGCTCAAAAGGAGACGATTAAACAGCTTTTATATGAAAACCAAGGATTCCAGCCCACAAAACAAAGTTATGCAGCAGGAGCAGAAACGTAAGGCATGGAAAGAAGAATATTAGAACAGGCTGTTTTTGCAGGAGAGCTCCCTGCAGGGCACGCTGTGCTCTGGGCTGCTCCAGTGGCATTCACGAGGCAGGGGCTTCCTGTAAGATACAGCCAGTCCTCATCAGAGTTTGGCTGATTAGGAAGGAAGCCAAATAAAGGAGTATAAATTGCCCAGTGACCCAGACTGAATCCCTGAGATAAGCCCAGGCAGCAAACAAGGTACGTGATGGATCTGTGCGCTCCCTGCCCTGCTCGCTCTCAGCAGACGCTGATGTACTTCACTCTGGTGCCAAGCAACTCTCGTGCCTGGGCAGAAGTCATTTATTAGGAAGAGAAAGTCCCAGTTAACACTAAGGGACTTATTTTGCTTTACTGCTCATAATTCAGGCTGCCTGGTTTTGCTTGTTTCTGCAATTCCAGATCTATGTGAGCTCGTATTAAAAAGTTGCCTGGCACAAAGCCAGCATTATTTGCCTACTCTTCGATGCCAAATGCTCTTGCCTTTTACATCTTCTTCCAGAATCTCAGACACAGCCCAGCAGCCATCTGCAGAGCTTGCCTCCTCCCCCCAGTTTTCAGTTATTTTGCCATCTAAGCAGCAGTTACTCCAACACTGAGCTGCAATTCCCAGGAGACTGCAGCTCTCCTGCAGTTTGACTGCATTTCTGGCCAAGCTTCTTTCCCATTTTGTGGCATTATTCTAATCAGCTGAACACCGATGGTGTCATGTAACCTCCCAATTCCTGGACAAAGCTGTCTGGAGTCCTGCCGCTTATTTCCTTCCAGACTTATGAATAAATTATAGCTCCCAGCACCAAAAGATTTCATTAAATTGACAAACACCCAAAAGACTGGAGTTTTTTCAACAACTCTTTCCATCCCGAGAGAGACAGACTGCACTGACCTGCACTGGCAGAGCTCCACAGGGTGGCTTCCCCCCGTCCTTTGTTTTCCCCTCTAACTTGTCCTGCAGTTTTTGTTTCTGCAGTCCCCCTGCTTACACCTGCCCAGCAGAAGGTACGGCATGGAAGCACGGAAAGGTAAAACCAGCCTCATTATTGTGATAAGCAAAAAGCAGTATTTTTGAGGATGAGGAATTTTGCATTTTTGTGTTTATTTCAGTTCTCTTTATTTTCTGGTCTGGCACTTCGCAGCTGCAGTGAAAACCTGAAGTTATGACCTATCACACAATGGCACAAAGTCATTACTGCAGAAATCCCCACTTCAACATTGTGCCTGCCCACACAGAGCTGTGCAGACATGGACAGATTTTTGGGAACCTATTTTAATCATGTTAACAAGGAAAAAAAGGCTAACCTGTGCTGCACCTTGCTGTTGGTACCATGGGCACTCAGCTGTGACCGTGGCAGCTCTGTGTGCAGACATGCCAAAGCACCGTCCACAAAAAGGCCAAGCCTGTGGAGATTCAGGAGCCAAAGCAGGGCTACTAAAAAGCCAATGCCAGCCCTGCCCATCGCAGCTGCACCAGGATGTGCCCGGGGAAGGAACACAACCCAACAGGAACGTGGCACATCAACCATGAAGCCAGCTCGTTTTCAGTTGGGTCAGCTCTGAGGTCAGGACTGCACAGGAAGGAGGGAGGGCAGCAAGTGGCATCCCCTGGCAGCAGCACTGACCGCCATGCCCAGGCCACCAGAGGCCCTGGGGAAAGCTGGCAGGAGCTGGTTAATGGGGAGAAGGAAAAGCAGACTGCCTCCACCTGAAATCTGAAAGGAACTGTAAAACACAAAGGACTGACGAACGGAGCTCGGCTGGGAGGAAAACATGCCAAGAGCTCAGAGCATTGCTTTAATGTCTTCCAGCACATGGAAATAGGATCCCACAGCTTGGCAGAACCCTTCTGACTGAAAGGCAACATCAAGACCATCACTTCCCACAGCCGTGAGTTAATGACTAAACATCCTCCTCTCCCCAGGCAGCTTCCACCATCCCCACCCTCCCTGCAGCCTCCGGAACACGCGTGGGCACCGCAGAGCTGGCACAGGGGCTTCTCCCTGCCCTGCCCCACAATCCCTGCTCCCTCTGCCCTTCGGAGCTGGCTCCTGGGCCAGGACTAAGTGGGAAGCAGGCTCTGGCTGTCACCAGGACAGGACCCTCTGAGCCCCCCAGGGCAGCCCAGCGAGTCCAACCACCAGCACAACAGCTCTCATTTGTTCCCTGTACTGAGCACCCAACCCAGGGACAATTCAGGCCATTTTTGCAGCTGTCCCTTCAATTTCTTTGATCAGCTGTTGCACTTCCCTGGTTACCTGCATTGGGTTTTTCATTTATTCAGGTTTGTAGCTGGTGTTTGCTTTACTTTTAATTCAGTGACCTGGCTTTGTTCCCTGTTCTGTGACATCACTGCGGGAGTGGCAGAGAGGACAGCACTGGGATTATGAGCACAATCAAATGAGCCTTAATGACTACTGTAATCCTGACACCTGGGAAATGCCCCTGTGTGTCAGGGGGACCTGAGCCTGACCTTCCCCAGGCTGCTCAGCTCATTACAGAGATCAGAGCCAGCAGCCTTGAGCTGCCTCCCTGCAGAGGGATCTGAGCGTTTGGATAACCCCATGGCTGCTGTACCAGGGAAGATGGGCTGATGTTAAAGGAAAGGAACAGAGGGGGGAAAAAAACTCATTTCTCTTGCTGGCAGTTCTGTTGTACTAAACTGCTGAAGGGATCTGGAAAGTGTAACCTTAAAAAATTCCCAATTCAGACAACAAATAAACACACACCAGTCCCTTGTCCATCCCAGATACCAAAACGAACTGCAGCCTCAGTAACAGGGGCCACTTTCCTTTTCCTCTGGCCTGCAAACCCCTTTTTGCTTCGATTAAAATCACTGTACGGCCATCTGAAGGCACCAGGGAGGCTCTTGGATGTTTTTCAGGCTGTGTAGAGCACTTTTCCCCATCACCTGTACCTGCCCAAACCCCAAAGAGTGGGTGCTGAGAGGATCCCCAGGAGCTCCCTGTCCTGGATCCATCCCTGTGCACAGGAACCCTTGCTAAGCAGATTTATTGCACCATTAACCAACATTCCCTCATGCCTGATGCTCTGATCATCCTTTGCTCTCCAAATGCTGCTGCAGACAGACAAAAACACACAATGATTTGTACATTTGTGGTTCGTGGTAGGGTTTTTCCTTTTTTCTTTTTTTTTTTTTTTCAGTTGCCAACCGGTAAAGAATGAGAACATGAAGGGGGAATTAAAGCAGGCAGAAATCTCACACTTGAAATCCATCTCAATCAAATGCCAGCCATGTTCTTACAAACGAGCCCACCCATCACAGAAATACAAATAACTATTATTTATAGACAGAACTTTTCTGAGGCCAGAATAATATGTTAAACATGAGAATCTAATTCCCATTTCCAGTATGTTTGGAAACTGAGCACATTTCTATTTCCACAGGCAAATATTAGTTAGGAGAACATCCATATTATTTCCATGAGGATTCAGCTTTCTAGGGACAACTACAAAGAAAAAATCTGCTGCCTGCAAAGCATGCTGCTGCTCTGCTGGTGTTCTCCTGTAATCTCATCAACCTGCACGATTATATCCAACGCTCTGTGCAGCGTGAGAGGAGCGTGTTTGATTTAACCCTGAACGTTAATATAATAGAACCAGCAGCAGCATCTCCTCAAAGCTTCATTTCACCTCTTCATTGCTATGGAGATGCTTCTTAAGACACAAGTGTGGAAATTCAGATACTAATCCCCGATTTGGATTTAATTCCCCAGCTGCAGATTCCAACATTTTCCTCTGGGTCCTCTTTTAACGGACACAAGCACACATTTCACACCTATACAAAAACCTGAACATACCAAACGCTTTCCTTCAGAGACTGAGATTTCATGAAGCTGCACCCAAAATAAAAGAAAAACTTCACAGAGTGTCACAGAAATTCTATGGCTGATTAATCTGGAGCCTGAAACAGCATCCCCTTAAGAGGGAAGAGAGCAGGGAGTTCAGTGCTGAGATTTAACAGCTGCTGTGGAGAAGTGCAGGTACTGAAAGGCATAGAATATGAAATAGTGTAATGAATAAATAGAGAATTCAAGAAAACTGAATTCAGGAGTCTGAAGCACTCCCTGAGCACTGTCATTTGAAACTTGCAGCGAATGAGGGACACAAGTTTTCTGGATATCAATGTAAAAGTTTTATTGAAGTTTCTGTTCTAAGTGTTGGTGATAAAATTTGGCACAGAAACCCTCAGAGCTCAGAATATTAGAAAGACATTAAATTATTTATGGCTGAAAAAGCACAAAATACCAGACCAAATTACAGAGAGCCAGGCTATGCCAGATGTTTCACAACAGTGTGTATTTTCAGTCCTTAATTAAAAGAAGAAACAAGAAGTCCCAAGTCACAATCATTACAAAGCTTTGGAGGAAAAAAAACGAAATCAAGTGTCTTATGATTCTCTAGGGATTTAAATTAAGTGCCCAATAAATTGGGCAGTTAACCATGTAAGAACAGATCTCTTCAGTGCTTTAATTAAATGTGACTCATCTAAGTCACAACTGTCTTGGAAACTTCAGGTTCTCTTCCGAAGAGGGGAAAACCCAGGCTTTACAGCAGGAACAAAGCTGAAAATTCACACTTTGGAGGTAAAATGTGCTGATAAATGGATGACAACGAACAGATAGAGAGAATTTGCAGGGCGTGCCTGCAGTGACCATTTGCTTTTCCTGCCAAGGGGAGGATAACAGGAAGAAGCAGCTTTACAAGAGAATTGCAAATTAGAATAAATACAAATGTACCCTGAACTACAGCCCCCCTCAGGAAAGAATCATCCAGCCTTACTTCTCCATTTCAGCACGAGCAAGTCTGGTGTTTTTTGTTTTTTTCAAAGGTATACAACTTTCTGGTAACAGAAACAGGGAGTGGATATTTCGGCATCAGCAGATGCTCTTTACTGAGCCCACCCTGCCTACAGGTGAGAAATCCTGGCTGCTGCCCTCTACAAACCAGCCCAGAGTCTGGAGAGACCACCAAGACCTGACCCGGTTTTCACAGGGATTTACCAACCCTAAAACTGGTGTCACAGCAATGATGACAATCAAATAACTTCAGGTTTAAGGGGGAATTTGGGTGTGAACTCAAGTTTTTAACTACAGTGGAACTGTCCTGGCCAGGATCGCAGCCTGTCCCCAGGTGAGTCCCCAAACACTGACCCAGGACAGCAGCAATAAATAACTGCAATCTAAACATCCCCGAACTGCCCACCCATCTCAAATCCTGTTTTCAGCCACCTGCCCATGTTCTTTACAGCTCCCTTTCCCTGCCAGAACCCCTGTGGGGTTTAAGACCGGGTAGGCAGCATCACCAAATGGGATTTGTGCAGCTGACTCTTACCCAATGGTCATTCTGCCTCTGACTGAAGCACGGATTGTTCTCGCTGCAGGGTAAATCTGCACAGAATGGTCACGGAGCACGTGGGGCTGCAGGAAGAGATCCATTTCACTCTGCGACATTAAACCACACTTGAACTTTGGAAAACCTAATTTTCTCGGGGATCAATGTAGTCGATAGAGGTGTTAAGGGGAAAACAATTACATTTGCTGTACTTGTGCACTGCCTGGTAACCCCCACCCAGCCCTGGCTGCTGGCCCACGAAAGCTCTGCTCCTTCATCAATCAAGAGGAGATGTGGAGAAATGGCTCGAGGAGCAAGGCGGCCATGGAATGCCAGAGAGAGGGCATTGTGCGAGCAGAAGGCAGAATTTTGAAGATAACTGCAAGGACGATGTCCTTGGTGGTTTGGAAAGTACCGAGGCCTATGAAAGAAGGATTGTAGTCAAAAGAATACAAAAAACCAGATTGTAGGGACCACGAGCGGGTGGGAACAGGTTGATGTGACTGTACAACTAACCAATAATAGAATGACAAGTAGTCTTACTAACCAATGATTTTATGACAGGTAACATTGCTAGGTGCTGCAAAAATGTACTTAAGGCTGTGAACCTGAAAAATAAAGGGATTGAAGCTTGCTATTGATCATATTGGTCATTGACTGCTCTTTCCCCCTGTCGTTGCGGAAGAGTTACGGTCCTGTCTCTTAAATGAGGTGACTCTTAAATGAGGCTTCTCTTCAATGAGGTGACTCTTAAATGAGGCTTCTCTTCAATGAGGTGTCTCTTAAATGAGGTTTCTCTTCAATGAGGTGTCTCTTGAATGAGGTTCCCCGCAACATTGGTGGCAGAGCGGATTTTTTACAATAAGTGACCCCGTTCTGCGACAAGAAGACACTGGGGATGCACAACGAGAGGGAAAAACCACCGAGGGTGGACACAGCCCTTATGGGTGTTAGAGTCTGGAATTATTTCCTCCAGGGACTTCAAACACTCCACTTTCACCCTGAGAGCCACACAGAGTCAAGTGCTCTCCCCTCCCCACCTCTGCTGTATTTGACAATTAATTTCTGCCATATTAAACCAATGATTATAAATGGTGCCGCAGCTATGTCAGTGATTGTCATCAACTCAAGTTCTCTTCAGCAGATAAATATTTTTCTCTAAACCTAGCCATGCTGGATTTATGGAGAAAACTGTCAGCTTCTCAGTGAAGAAACTGTATCTCCTCAAACATTTGTGCAGTGTGTAGTAAAACATAACCTTGATCGAAATATAAAAAGTGTTTAGGTAGGAGATGAAAGGGGTGGTTTCTTGAATTAGAAATAATATCCTAGCCAGGAGTTATTCATGAACGTGGAGTCTTAATATTTACTTAGGCTTTCAGCAGCACTGGTTCCCACTAGAATTTATTAACTTTTCAAATATTGCACTATGTACCTGGGTACTGAAATATTCCCCACTAGAAGCTCACCAAAAACAGGGTCTATCAGAACAGTGCCTGTTTTAAGCATTCAGCTGGGCTTGATCCTGCTTCACCTGGAGCCAAGGTTGAAAATACTTATTTCCATATTAAAAATAGGGTTCACTTATAGCCAAGAGGTCCAGAAAGGTTCTCAGAGCCCCTGAAGGAGCCCTGAGCAGCGAGGTCTTGTTGGCACCTTTTTTCTGAATATCCAGCAGCTGTGCTGGACGGCTCCTGATTCCAGCTGTTCACAGGATCCAAAACTATTCCCTGCCTTGCACTGTGTACAACACTTCTGTATTTTACCTTGCATTGATTGAAGTCCTGACAAGACATAAAACTCATCAAACAACTCATGCCATGGCACTAGAAAGTTTACTACAAGCCTTCTCCCTGCTCAGTTTGTATGCAGAATTTCTATTTTAATAAATCTGGTTCTGAAAACATGATTCTAGCTGAAGACTTCCTCAGAAAAATGAATCAGATGTTATTTACACAATGAAAATTGCCCATTTTTTTTTATGGCATCAGGCTCACAAACATGCTTGGAGAATTTGCAGTTGAATGTTGAAAGGGCAAAACTCATCAAGCGGCAGAGATGTGAAAGTCTTTCAGGTGGGAGCATGGATCTGGCACGTGGCCTTGGAAGAGCCAGAGCAGGTGTTGAAGAAATGCAGAGCTCTGGCACGGAGGCACCGGGCTCATCAATAATGGATTCCTCAGCATTCAGCTGCATTTCTTCCCCATTTAAAGTTTGATACAGCTTGTTCATTTTCAGGAGATATTTTTTCCCCTGAGGAACCCCAACACTTTGTTGTCACAGCTCCTAGAACTTCTCTGCTGGCGCCGGGCCCAGACAAGTTGTTACTGACTGAGGACACGCCTTTATTATTGCTGAAAGACAGGAGATTTGACAATTCTGATAACGAGCAAGTGCTGGATGCTCCCACGTCAACCATGTTCTAAATGGTTCAAGTGACACCCTGAACATCTCCAGACCTCCCAGCTGAACTTGTCACAAGGAGAACTTCAAGGCAAGGAATCCTCCTTCCTCTTCTGCAGAGTGTAACACCCACAGACTTCACAGCAAGTGTTGCAGAGCTGCAGAAAGCCCCGGGTTCTCACCTGGAAATGGTCGGTGCTGGTGCATTTGAGTTGGTCTGGGTTGTTAGGATCCTAATTCCTGGCTTAGACTCGTGCCTGGTCACCTGTCCCAGCTCTGGGCTCCTTTCAGAGCTCTTGTTTAGGTTCTGCTGCTGATTTCTCCGGTTTTTCCCCGTTCACTGAGTCCCACAGAGCCTCTCTCTCTCTGCTGTCACTTGGCTCAGTCCCACTGAGGTGTGACACCCAAAGATGACAGATCTCATTTCAGTTTCCAGATAGCCCAGGTTCTCCTCATTGGACTCGTCTGTGCCAGAGGACTTTGCCAGCCAAGAGCCATATGGTTTTCCTTCTCATGCCTGGAGACCCCAGCGCTCCCCTGCACAGAGCACCCCAAACAACATATGGGGATGCAATGGATCCCCCAGCAGCCCAGCATGGCACAACGAGCAGGATCCACCCAGCTTTCTCACAGCCATCTCAGAACATTCTCCCACTGCTGCCCCATGGGGGATTCCCAGAGTTCAGCAACCAAAGGACCAAGGTTTTGCAAGCGGCCACTCGCAATGGCACTGATCAAACTCAGAGCCAATTTCAGACCGTGAATTCAAATGCAACATCCAATTCTTTCCAATTCAGACAGAAGCTCCTCATGTAAAATGAAAACACGAAGTTAATTTTCTGGGCCTTTATGTCCACCTTGAAATCTGCTGGCCAGATCACTGAGCTGCCAGCCAAATCCTGCCTGAGGATCATCATTTCCCTTGTGAATTCTGTTCACAGCCAGGAGCCACTCGAGGCTGGGGCTGCCAGAGAAACCCTTCTCTGGCACGGAGGAGGCTGCAGCACACCGTGCTGCACGCCTGTAACACACCCAGAGATTCCGTGTCGGGGCTAGGGCTGTACCAACAGCAGGAAGGACCAGAGGACCCTGGAGTGATGGGAGGCTCTGACAGTGACAGAACCGTAAGCAGATGGATTAGAATGGAAACACAAGAGCTCGTGCCCTGAAACACAGCATTTATTTGTGCTTGCAAATACACTCGGTGCTGAAGACAAACTTTTACTCATGTTATTGGTTTTGAGGTTTGTAAGTGTTTTTCAGCCAGAATTCTCTGTGGGAATGGTTTGATCTCTTCAGTGCTACTAAATTCCCAGAATCAAGTCAAATCCAATAACATGGTGCAGCTTGAAAACAGAATATTTGTTTCTAACCCATTTCTGAACCGTTTTCATTATTACTATTGAAGATGTGAGGATCAGACAGGCATTGTACCAAAGACTTCAGGGGTTTTCTATAAAGCTCAGGAAATTCTGTAAGAGAAGAACAGCATCTTTACACTGCCAATCTGAGCACAGATCTGAAGTCTATATCAGCAAGTAATAAACATGCAATAACAGCAGCTTCTGCAGGAGGATGGAAGTCAGAACCAGGCGCTGGGCAGGCTCACAGATGCAGCCTGGGTGCTCTCTAAGCTGCAGGCAGAGGTGCAGGAGGGGTTAATGTGCAGTTCCAGGCAGTGCCAAGCCAGCCTCTCTAACCGAGGCAGGCACAGAACTTGTCAGAAGCGAGGAACGTTGCACAAAGCGCTTTCCTTTTTTCCCACAGAAATCCCCGAACAGCCACGAGCAAAGGGCTTCCCTTCAGAGCCCCCTGCACCAGGCTTTGCTCTTCCCATCCCCTGCAGAGCCCACGGGTGAGAGCAGAGCTGTCATTTGCACAGGTTTCCCTGACCTTTGGAACATTCTCTTCCCGAGCAGCTCCTTCTCCAGAGCGCGCCCCGTGGCCCCAGAGCTCTGGCAGTGACAGGAACCCATCCCCAGCCCAGCCAGGATCTCCTGAACACAGCCCTGCCTGGCAGGGTGGAGCAGGCAGGACAGGAACACATCCTGGACATGTCTGGAGGCACATGGAGCCTCCAACAGTATTTTGATTGAAGTCATCTGCAGGACACGTCAATCTAAGACTGCTTTGGAGCCAGCTTTAAGCTCAGTTGATCCTGCTGGATTCTCCAAGTAGGAAATACATGGGAAGTTAAATTAACCTTGGAGGGAGGTTAATTTAACCAGACCAAACAAGCTCCAGCGTCAGGGTTGAACTCTCATGTCACAATAACCAAAGCACAGCACAACCCAGAGTAATGAGATCTGGACCATCTTCGTCTAAACTGTAACTCAATGCTTGCTTTGTTAGAGGTTATTAATTTGGTACAAATCAAAAAGGTGCTCTTGAGAATGCTCAAGTGGCTTCTCAATTTTATTAAAGCATTTGAGGATGGAAGTTCTTAATTGTCATGAAATCCATCTTCAAACACAACCACGCTCTTGTCTAGACAGTCCAAAATTAATAATTTTATAGCCAGTGTTGTGCAAACTGCTTTTCTACTGCCATGACATGGATGTGTGTTTAGCAGATACTTTCCAAACATCTTTACGTAAGCATTATTTTGAAAAAATCCTGTGGTGCAGTCACCTCATGCCACCAGAGGGACAGAAAGCTCAGCACTATTAATCATCAGGGAAATCATTTCAACAGCCCCACGTGCACCAGACCTTTCCCTGGCACCGATGTTTAGTGCAGCTCTGAGTCTTTACACAATTAACTTCCCTATCAAGAAATTGCAAAAAGCATTAATGATTGTAAAGTCTCGTTAATTAGTAGTAAATACAGGTGAATCAGTGAGAGCAGCCAACTCAGTAGAACTTCTGGTGCTCACAGCATGTTAATATGTTGCTAATTAAGACCATCAGTATTTCTTTTAATTAATACACTGGCTCGCTTCAGATTTAATTGAAATTTTACCAGCTCTCATTTTTTCGATTCAGAACGTGTACCAGGCAAAGATTATAAAAAAGGAAGAATAAAGCTATTCCCTTCATGTTTGTGGAGATAAATTCAGCACTTTAGCTCCCAGCTCATTCCAGCTTCCCGATGAAGATGGGAATGTGAGAGAAACCCAAAGCAAGTATTTGTGAGTGTGTTGTGCACATGGTCACACTCAGGTCCAGCTCTCTTTTGGCTCTGTAGGTGAGCACATGGCCACCAGGTCCAGAAGAAATAAAGATTCCTGGGTCACTGGGTGCCTCTGAACCAGAGACCAAGATTCACCAACAGCCACAGGGCTTTGTCTCCAGGAGATCTGGAGAACAAATCCTCGGGGGACAGGATTCCCGCAGTCTCCTGAAGTGTAAATTTCCAGACTAAATCAGTGAGTCACTGGTTTAAATATCCATCTCCAAAGGCAAAATGAGAACTATTTCTACTATATCACTGCATTTTTTAGAAAATGAAAAGCACTCAGTGTATCCTCCTCTCTGCTTTCTTCTGTGCTTGAATCACTCCAAGCCTACCAGAGCTTCTGAACAAGTTGTGTGTTTAACACAAATACCCTGAAGAGCTGTTGAATTGAGATTCACAAAGTGTCAGATAGAACCTCCAGAGTATTTACCTAGAGGCAGCAGAGGGAGATGAGAAACAAAACTATTTCCATTTTTCCTTGCTAGAAATATTTCAAAACATTAGAAAAATATCTAAGTGTTTTGCATATATTAAAACTGAACAGGGAAATGCCTTTAAACTGCACAGAAACTTCAGTTTCGCATAGTTACAGAGCAGTTTATCAATCCTTAAATCATATTCCCATTCCCATTTTAATTCCCTCTCTACAAAATTGGTTTTCTTTGAGACTGAACATTTTCAGGAATGAGAGTGTAACAGAGTTGTATCTGAGAACTTCTGCCACGAGTTTGCAGGGAGTCCTTCCCGTGGACCAAACAGGAATATAAATCCGTCAGTTCCCTGGGATCAGCCCCTGGTCTCTCACTGTCACACAGCGCTGGTGACGAGCCACTCCTCAGCAGGGTCACAAATCAAACATTCCCTGCCTTTCCTGGCTCTGGGGATGCAGCCCAGCACAATCACATCCACAGCAGTTCACTTGGGAACGTGGGACTCCTGTCCTAAAAGTGTATCAGGTTATCTTGAAAACAGTTAATTTCCTCCACCAATAGGCAGAATGAGAGGGAATTCTCTTTGCCTGAGGCTCTGCAGGCACCGGGGTTTTGTACCAGGCTAGAGCTGGATCCACACTGATATGTCCCAGTCCCCTCTCCCAAAATAATTCCCCTTGTGGCACATCCCCAGCAAAAGAAAAATTCACTCCAAAGGGCAAAGGTTCTCTAGAACCTGACCCACTTAATCTTCTAAAAAGAAAACAGCAAAAATCCTCCAACGATTGCATCTTTTTCCAGGGGAATTCTGCAGTGATGGAGATAGCCCAGGACTGTAATCCATCCCAGTGTGGGATTCCTTGAAGGGCTGAAATCCAAATAAGAGGATGCCTGGGAGGGAGAACGAAGGGGGAAGGATAGAAATAGAGGCATTAAGAAGGACAAATATTCTGTTGGTAGGCAGGCTCATGATGAAAGTGGGATTATGATTAAAGTAATTTCAAGACAACTTTAAAACAAAGAGAAGAACTGCCCATATTACAAGACCCAAACCCAAACAGAGCTGTCCTGGCAGAGGATGCTGCATCTCCCCTGGGCCCCTTACATGGCAAATCCCCACGGAACCCCAGCCCTTTGTTTGGATTTCATGCTGCCTGTCAAGGGAGCACAAGTGCTCTGTACATCTTCGGGGTTTGCTCACATTTCCCGTTTATCTTAGGGAGTTTCATGTTTATTTTTAAGGCCTTTTTTTGGGGAAAAAGCACAGCCTGGCTTTTGTCTCCATGGCTTTGCAGGCAGGCAGTCAGCCTTGGGCACTGGCAGCACCAGCCACTCCTCCCAGCAGGATCAGGGCTGGCAGCACGTGGAGCAGCAGGCCCAGGTGGAGGTGTCCTGCACAGGAACAGAGAACATCATTCGGGGCTAAAACCTGTTCTTTTTTATGGGATGTGGTGCTGCTGTCTCTCAATCAGCCCTTCATTGCCCAGGTTTGCTGTTCCACCTTCACCAGAGCCCTGTGGCTTTGGTTCAGACACAAAACACCTGGAAATATCAGCATAAAACCATCTGAAATTTGACACCTCAAACCATGCCGATAAAGCAAATTGCTGCTGCTTTAAACAGAAATGTTTGACTTCGCCCTCTCTGTCATGGGCACCTCTCGAGGAAGCCACTGCTCCCCCTCCATTCCAACTCCAGCACCAGGACAATATTTGGCACGGAATTATTGGGCAGCAGTGAAAACTCATCACTCCCAGGTCTCCACATGCGGATCAGCAACTTAACCAGTCACCTATTTTTAGCTCTGCCAGGCAATCAGGATGCTGTTCACAAAACATTTTACCTTAAAATAAAATTGCTTTCCTCAGATGACATCGTCAGGTTCTGTTCTTTTCACATTTAATGTGAAACCTCGAATAAAAGATAAAGTAGTTTATTGAGAAAGAAAGGACTGTTCTTAATGGGAGAGAAAAGTGAATGTATAATAGCCTAAATTTTAGTGATTATCACTCTGAAGGGATGCTGAGATGGAATGGACAGGAGATAAGAGGGGGAGGCAGACTGGTGGAGAGCGAGGGAAGGAGCAGCACTGCTGACCACAGGCACTGTGAGGAGGCTGGGAAGAAGCCTTTCCATGGCCCCAGCCTCAAACCACGGGAGCCTCAGGGGGGTTGGGGTCATTTCTTCAGCTCCCCAGGGGCCTCCTGCCCTCTGAGCCCCCGCACTGCCCACAGCCTCGGAGGAGCTCAAATCCCAGCTTTAACACCACTTCTGACACCCTGCCATCCACGTTTTTTCTGCCAGGCTCTCACCCTGCTGGTAACCTTTCCCTTCTCTCCTCCCCTCTTGATGCCTCACATCCCACACACAAATGCACTTTCACTCTTTTCCAGTCTCTAAAAGCCTTCTCCGAAGCACAAGTTTTTCTCGAGCTGTCCACTCTCCCTAATCCCCACAAGTCCTGGCACTTTCATCTTCTCAGGCTTAAGATGAATGAGACAAGCTGAGGTTTCAAGAGATTTGCAGGCAAGTCCTGCTCTGGTCTCTGGGACGTTTATGTAAGCCAGAGAAATGCCATTTACAGCAGAGTCAGTCTGGGTGTTACAGAGCATCCCCGAGATAAGCCCTGGGCCTGCTGCAGACTCATTTATGGGGGGGATAGGATAAACCCCAAACAACCGAGTCCCAAGTGATCTGTGTCTCTCAAGACACCAGCTGAAGGATGGAGATGTATTTGTGTTACCACGAACCAGGATGGGCACAATTAACCTTGCCAAGTGACAAGAGAATTCTTTCCCATATCACAAATCACCTTCATCCTCAGCGCAGTTTTTGACTTTCACGCAGTCCCATTTGCAGAAGGGATTCATCTTTATCCGAAACTGTAATTGAATGCCGGTAGTTACCTTGGTGACATTTAAAAATCTATCCCTGTGCTGTGCTGTCAACACTTTATAACACAATAAAGTGCTTCACGGAACAAGTCAGAACACAGCTTAGGGAACAGTTCCTATGACAACTCCATGAATCAAGGAGATGGCAGGGATCCCCAAATGTCAAATGGACAGCAGCACACAGGCAGAGAAGGTCCAGGCTGAAGCCAGTGCTGCTCCTAAAGCTGTGCTGAAGTGCAGCTCCAAACCCAGCTCCAGCCACTTCTGTAATTAAATGAAGCCTCCAACTCTCCAGGTCCTCCAATTTTCACTGAAATTGCCAAGAACCCTGAAATTGATGATGAAATCAATCCAGCTGATTTCAGCAGACCTCTGCTGGGACTGCTCATCACCAGCGAGGGAGGAAGAACCACACTTTCCGTGAAGATCGTTTGTTGTACTTCAGGTATTAAACACAAGCGGGGAATTCAATTATTGGTCAAAATTCAGGATTCCCATTTTGCTTAAGGCAGCGCATCCTTTCACCTTCAGATGCTGGGACAGCACTGGGCTCACATCCACCCCAACATTTCCAGTTTTGCTGTTCCCAGGGGCAGATTTGTTTTGGCACTGCCCCAGCTCCACGAGAAGCACGGAGAAGATCCTGGCTGAGGCACAGGATTGCTGAGGAAAAGCCCCACTCAGTTCTCTCCTCAGGACTGCCCGACTCCACCTCCTCCTGCTGCGTTCTCGCCATTCCCTTTCTCTTCCTTTCAGCCTTGCTGGCCTCTCCAGCCTCCTGCAGGCTTTTCTGCTGGATCCCAGCAGGTCTCCTCCCAGCCACTTCCATCACCAGCCCTCTGGGTCACAGCCCAGACAAATCTGCACCGTTGGTCCCTGAAGCAGAGAATTCATTCTCTCGTTGTAAAACAAAATCTGAGCTCCGGTTTATTTGGAAAAGGCTCCAAAACCCATGTGTTCGTGGCCTCCCTCCAGTCCTTCCACCGTGGGAAAGCGGTGTGTGTCTCCTGCAGCTGCCCCATAGCTGCACTCCAAAGTTCTCAACCAGGAGACAAAATCCAGCTTGGCATGCCCTGACCATAAGACTGAGATTTTCAGCTGCTCTTGCATTATCAGCAGAAGAGTGCATTAGAAACCCAGGTTATTCCTTCTATTAAAGAGCATTTTCTACTCACACAAAAGTGGTGGATCCTCCTAAGCACACTCAGGTAGAGATATGAAAAGTAAAAAGGGCACATCTCAACCCAAAAATGCAACAAAACTGTGGCTTTTTGGCACTCCCTAAAGATGTGAGAAGTTTCATCATATTTTCATTGGAATTTCAAACAGAGGGAACAAAACATGAACAAACTGATAATAAAAACATGCCTGAGAAAGACAAACTAGGTAAACTAAGAGATTATAATCTTGCCCTTCAGTAAAGTTCTTTTCACCTTAAATCCACTCCGTGTAGAGATAATCTTGCCACTGGAGACCACAAAAGAAAAGTTATTTGCATACAGAACAGGCTCACAGAAAATTAAACTGCTGTGCAAAACTAGAGCTTATTATGCAAGAAATGTGATAAGCTAAAACATACAAAAAACCCTCCTCAAGATCTGAGCAACATGAGCTAAAAATACCTCTATTGCATGTCATTTACAAATTCAAAGGGTTGTTTAGGCTGTGTTTAGATTGTGATCAAACAACACTTGATAATTTTTTTTCCACTTATGATTAAAGATAGTGCTGGATTTTAGGTGTTCTGATTGCTTTCCTCACTTCATTTTTATTGCTATTTTTAATTTGCACTTGATGTTCTCTGCACCCTTCGTGAAAGCAAACAGCAGTGCTGGGAGGGTACCAAATCCTGCTCACGTTGTTCCTTACAGGACAGGGGGGATGGCCCGGGAGCAGCCGTGATTGACACGCCAGGGGCTGAGGAATGGCACTGCCAGCCTTTAGCCAGGTCCATGTCCCAGCTCCCACCCCTGTCTTCTGCAGGGCCTGGCACAAGCAGCCCCTGCAGACCCGTCCCCAGCGCTGCCACCCCTGGGAAATGGCACAGATCCCGTGTGCCACAAGGGTTTCTGCATCCCAAACTTCCCAGCACTGCCGGTGTTCAGCGCTGCAGGGCTGTCACACCACAGGCTGCCATCACCCCCTGCCCCAGGACGGGTCAAAGCCAGCCCAGGACAGGCAGCCTGGGCTGCACATCAGAAATGCTGGGCAGCTGCCAGGGCAGGTGCATTAGGAGTCTCAGCATAACTCTCCAAACTTTTCATTCTTTCCAACTGCAAAGAGCTCAGTGCCGTGATGAAAAATTCCTGAACATAAATTACCATCATTTTTCTGTTACATAACGTGATTTATCCAAAGCAGGCACTGGCTCATTCCAGTTTCCACTGAAGTCAATAGAATTATAAGTGTTCAGCACCTCTGAAAAACCAGGACATGCTTATTCATGGGTATAATTTATGGTACCTGAATTAGAACATCCTGTCCTTGAGCTCCCAGTGCAGAGCTCCTTCCCCTTCTCTAAGGACATTGATGGAGCAACACCGACCCCGACCCCCAGACCTTCGGGGGAACGCCTAGGACTGCTCCAGCTTTAAACCTGCCACCACAAACATCTGAACTCCTGACTCTGCACGTTTCTTCTGCCCATCCACAAGCTCCAACTGGCTCCAACCAGTATCTTTCTCTACATGAGCCCTTACCTCCATGAGGTGTCAAGGAGAAACTGCCAGAGATGCTCCAATACATTTCTAGTTATGCATGAAGAGCAGCCACCCTCTAGTAAGAACATCATGAAAGCCAAAACAGAGAGCAAATGAGTAGAAAATCTACTTTACTGGAAGCTCTGCTCATCCTCATGGCCATTTGCTCAAGGAAGTACTATTTACCAACCCCTCTTCATGTGTTTTTTGGACAGAGCCTTCTTTTCCCCTGGATGTGCTCACAGAGCCTTCATTCATTCCTTCTGGATGTGTTCACAGCTTTGGTTGATCAAGGCTGGCAGTAAAAATCCAGTCACAGATTTTTTTGTTTCTTCAGAGCACAGCAAACACGGAAATCAAAACACAGCTCAGCCTTGCTCGAAGCCCCTGGAATCTGTCCCGAGGCCCTGAATTGAGGTGAGCGCTCATCCCGAGCTTCCCTGCGGGTGAGGAGCCAGCAGGGCTGTGAAGGACGAGCCCAGGGTTAACTCAGGGTGCTGAGGGGTTGGGACCACTGAGAACCAGGTGTCCTGGAGCTGCACCCCACTTCTGCCATCCCATCCAGCACCAGAGGCTGGCATGGTGTTTTCTCCACCCCGTGAGACACAGACAGGCAGCAGGCTGTCCAATATCGCCCTTTTCTTCTTCACAGCCTCCCCTGGTTACAGCCACCGCTCCCTGGGCTCCTTCCTCCCCAGGAAGCACCCAGATGGTGGGAACCATCCCATGGGCTCTGCTCAGCGGCATCTGAGGCAAGCAAAAAGTCCTTTTTCCTCTGTGCACGGCTGAGCAAGACCTTGCCAGGCTGTGCAGGGCAGCCCTGCAGCCAGAGCAGCATCACCCCCGCAGCGTGGGGACAGAGGGATGGAGCTCTCGGGCTGGGAGCACACCAGAGCCGGTGGGAAGATGATATTTTCCTTACCAAATTAACAGATCTTGTTTTTCTCCAGTCCCCTGGGCCCCACACGGAGGATGGGCAGATGGATCCCGCCAATCACTCCACGCCACAGTTGCACCACACAAATGTGCTTGGAGGAAAACTCCTGCAGCACCAAGAGCAAGGCTATTATGGGAGTCCAGAAACAACAGCTTGTGTGTTCACATGTCTATTCCGAGTTTCAGATTTCTTTGGAAAACAGGAGGCTGATCTAATCCCTTTGAATCCCTCCGAGGAAGGCTGCCTGACACACTTGTCAGGCTGACAAGGGGACACAGACCTTGTCCCCCGCAGCTCTGCTCCAAACCAGACCCATGCCAGCTCCACTCCACGTCCCCAGGTCCTGAAAGTCTAAAGGACTTTGCAAGAGATCTCTTTGCAGGTGATCAGACAGCATGAAATTCAGAGATTAAACAGAGCTGGCACACACTGTGGAAGAAATAAAAACTCAGAAACAGCCTCAAGTTTTGCAACTGCAGCATTTAAGTTAAAATGTCAGGATGGTTGAATTAGATAAACTCAAGTTTTGTACAAGTTCCTAAGCATAACAGTTCAAAATGGCCTAAACCTCACCTGAAAACAATGCTCCTGGAGCCCCTCAGAGATGTCATTTCTTTCCTTCATTCAAGCACCTCAGATAAGCTGAGAGCTTGTGCACAAAAACACCCAGCAGCCTGTGATGAGAAGGTACCAACCTTCAGAAGGGGCACTTGCTCAAAACACAGCATTTCTGGAACAATATCTCCCGGTTTCTTTATTCTTTCCTTCATATATTCCAGCACTGGACCCTCTGAAGCCACCTTTGCAACCTGCTTTCCCCAGCTCCAAGATGGAAAAAACACATCCCTGCTCCAAAGGTCCATTTAAGGGATCCATTTTTCTTTGGAAATTCTGTTCAGAATTTCGGAGTTTACAAGGTCCCTCCACCCTCACAGCAAATAAAGAGTTAAACAAAGAGGATTTTTCCCAGCACAGTGCAGCCCATTTCCAGAGCTGTCAGCACATCCAGGCCATTCCCAAGGCACGTTGTGTCCCTGGAGAGGCAACAGAGACCTGCAGAAAACTTCCCTTTGCACCTCATTTCCATCTGTGCACAGCCCACATCCCTTCACTCCTGTGACATCTCCACATTTACACATCCTGGAAAACAATGCACATTAACTGCTTTATCCACCACTATTCCAGGAACAACTCCCCCCTCCAGCCAAGCGACATATGGCCTTTCAGCATCTTCCCGGAGGGAAGCCTCTAGGCTAGAAATTGGATGACAAAACTGGGAAAAAGTTGAGAAGTTTCTGAACCAAACTTGTTTCCTAGAAGACTTCAGCCTGAACTGAAAAGTACAATTAGCAAAATTAAAAAAGATTTTTCACCTTTCAGCTAATTCAGGGAGCAAAGGGGATGGATTTCCTCACCCCCTACTTGTTGTCCATGAAACCTGTAGGGGCTGGGTTCTTCTCCAAAGCCTCAACTCCCAGGTGAGGAGCACAGTGTTCAGCAGCTTCCCACGGCTCATGTTCCCTGTGCTTGAGGTGCTCAACCACAACGTTTTGACAATATTGAACTTGTTCCATGGGAGGAGGAGTGGGAATGCTTTGTGCAGCTCAGAGATTCACCAACGCAGCATGGGAGCTCACAAACAATGGGGAATTGTTCTTTTCCATTTGCTAAACCATTACTACAGTTTTCTGGTGTGCTCAGGTGATGCAGCAATAAACCCAGGAGAGGGAAATCTTTGCCATTGACCCCCAAGCAGCAGTGCAGCCTCAGCAGCGTCACAGGAGCACAGAGCAAAGCCCCAACACTGCTGAAGAATCTTCTCCAGCTCAGGCTGCCTTAAACCCTGCACCACTTTTGAGCAAGGCAGGCTCATACTTGCAAAAGAAGAGACCCGTGTGTGGAATGGCAATGGGGCGGCTGATGGATGGGCGTTACCTTGGCGACACTGAAAACGCTTAAAGGTCTTTTCCAGCCTAAAAGATTCTACAAAGGACCACATTCAAGCTTCTCTTTCAGCAAGCTGTTTCTAGAACGTGACCTTAACAAAGCCAACCAAAACCTTCCCCCAGCTTTCAAGTCCTGCTGGCCGTTGGGACGAGTCTGAGTGGTGCAACCCAGTAACTCAGGATAGTACTTGTGATTTAATATAAAAATTCAATCCACTAAAAGCCAAAACTGACTGATTTCCCACAAAATTAAGGGTCTCAACCATTACTTCAGGTACAACTATTTCTAGACCACAACATCCTGCGTAATACAACAATTCTGTTTCCTTTGCTGCTGCTCAGCCTGGGGGCAGGCAAGGCCAGCAGAGGCTTTGAGGGGAAGACAGGCAGGCTCTGTCCCTTTCCAGCTCTGTCACCCTGAGTACAATGATCTGTTTATTGAGCCCAACACACATGTGGGTGGTTTAACTTGCAAAAACTAATATTAGGTATCATGTGTTACAAAGTAAACTTTTCACAGGGAAGATGTTTCTATAGTAACTAATGTTTTTCTAGCAACACATTTCACATCAGGGTTGCCATGGGAACAGAACTATAGAGATGTGTTCGGCAAATAAGTTGTCGATAGCTTTCCCCCAGCCCCCTGCCCTGGTCAGCCTGAGGGTGAGCTCAGCACCCTGTGTCAGCCTTGGGAGACTCCAGTGGTTATGGCAGTGGGGAATCCTCCCTGCCCATGTGGCAGCATCATTTTGTGGCCACATTCTTCAGAGCGAGTGAAATGCTCAGTTGTGGATCAGGTTAGAAATCCAGACAGCTCCGAGCTGTCGTACAGGAGAGTATCAGTGAAACACCTTCATCTGCAGCAGAACAGTGAAATTCCCCTGCTGGAAACACGGAGCACTGAAACCTCCCAGAGACCTCGGGGTGTTGCTGGGACGTGTCAAAGGGACGGCAGCTCATGCCAGGAAGAAGTCTGAATCTCCCTGGCTTTGAGCATATATTTAGGCTGAAGCATTCCCAAGGGTAACGTACAGACTCCCACTCACCTCCAAGGAAAGCCTGTGAAAAGATCACAGCTCTAATCTGGCATTTACATAGTAGCTGGGATTTTAATTACTATTTGTTCAGCACCTCGCCATTCATTCAGCAGCACCACTTGTACACCTTCAGGAGTGCCACTGCTCCTGACCTTTGCTTTCCCTTCTTTCCCACTTCCCTTCCCTGAAGTGGTTTTCCCTCCACCCCTAAACCCTGAACCCACCAAGCTGTAGATGTTAATATTCATTTACATCAGCAGCCCTGGCAGGCTGCTCTCTGCCTTGCCTTCTCTTAGAAGAACCTTTGCTCCTCCAGGCAACTTTGGTATCTCATTGTTGGCTCAAACAGGAGAAAACCAAACCCCCAGCCAGAGATGCCACCTGAAGGAGAAGCAGCTGTAAGTAACTCTTGCACCAGCATCAATCAGCTCCAAATTTCTCAGCACATCCCCAGGGTTTCACAGCTCTGGCCTCTCCCAGGACTGTCCTGCAGGTGGAACCTGGTGGAACAGCTTGAAGCATTTTATAAGGGAGGAAAAGGAACAATTTACTCAAGTGCCATTATGTTTAGGTTCCAACTCGAAACCAGCTTTAAACAAAGACAAAACACACAATGCTGAGACCTAAAGAGTGGGACTGAAATTCCCTCGCTGGCTCCCTCCCAGCAGTGGCTCTAACGCTCCAAGGGCTGCTGCTCAAGCACAGCACAATTCCTGTTTCCACAGATACTTCCCATGCTGGTTCACATTCCCAGCGTGTTCCCTGTGCTCAGGCTGTTGAGATGCAGGGCTTGGTGCTGCCACATGGCATCTGCACCTAATCCAGGGGAAAATGAGTGTCAGTGCATTAGAGGTCCAGTGCAGTGTCCCTGGTGGAAGAGTCATTTCTGTTCCATTCTTTAGAGTGATCTACATGAAAATATCACACTGGGGTATGTGATAAAATCTGTTTTTTCAAGCTCATCCTCCAACCTGCAGCAGCACTGGTTGGAGTATTTTAAATTATTTCATATTTCTGTAACTATGCAATGGCATAACACTGAATATGACACCCTCCCTGTTTCACACTCTGCCCCCTCCTACCTGCTCCGAACAGAAGGAGCAGCAGTACAGCTCCTGGTGCCTCATCCTGAGGTGTTACAACGAGAAGTCCAGATTCAACTGTCTTTAAGAATAATTTTCAGAAGCAGAGTGATAGTGCCCTTGTTCCCACTACAGACTCAACAGTAGAACCTAAACCAAATAAATAAAATATACCTGGGATAGCCCATAACTGGGGTTTTGAAGGAGCCACACACAAAGCAGGAGGGTAAGGGAATATCCGAGCTTTGAAAAATACAACCAGAATTGCAAAATAGCATTACGTGGGCCTGGGCAACCATTGGAGAGTGACCTTAAAACTCCTCTGCTGACAGATTGTGAGTTACAGTGAATTTTACTAATTCATATATACAGGTCTTGCTCATCCTGGCCTCTGTTTGCTTGCAAAGCCTTAGGCTGGAATCTGCTCAAGCCGGGAGTTGCTCGCACATGCCCAGGAAATGCTAAATATAAACTGGACAATGTGCAGACCGTTCCTTTTAATGAACTTTTTAGGTCAAGGTCCAAGTCTTCATTTGCACCTAAAGGGCACCAAGTGGACAGTGAAGCCCTGCCCCAGGCACAGAGCACTGTTCCAACTCAAACAGAGACTCAAAACTGAAGTCTCACCCAATCCAAAACATTCTGAACTTATAGGACTTATGAACCAATTAATATCATCACTAATAATGATAAAAAATATCTCCCTAGAATTAATGACCTCTTACATCATCATACTGCCCCGTAGTTTAAATCCCTCCTTTATCACTGCTCCAAAAGTAGGTCTTCAAGGGCACAGCCTCTTGATAAAGACCATTTCCTACCTGTCCTTCAAACATCTTCAATTATTTAGCAAGTAAAGGAACAATCTGTAAATCAGAATTACAATGGGACCTTTTCACTTCCCAGAGAGTGGACAGAGTTTTGGTCAAAAGAGCCAAGAAGAAATGAAGTATAAGACCAAAAAAGGTCCTCTCTAATAGATTTTCACATTCCACAGTGTCATCCAACATTTGCTAGCAAGTTCAGAATAATTTCATTCAGTCATAAACTGAATCTAACCCACAAAAATAAAAACCCACTGGGATAACAACAAAGGCCTGTTTACCTTGTCCTTTTCAGCTCTGTCTCAAAAGAGGCAATACCTGAACCTGCTGCCTTAGGGCAAGGATCCGTTCCCCAAAACGAGAGGAGAAGAGCATAATCACCATGAAATGTGCATTTATATTTTAATCACATTATGCAGGAGCATCAGCTTTCCCAAGGACTCCTTTCTTGGCATCCAAGGTCATGCTAAGAACATCAATAAAGGTGAGCCACAAGATTTGGGTGAATGTTTGAGTGTGCAAAGTATTCAAGTGTGCTGGAGCATCTCCCAGCAGAGATCTTTTAACTATTGATCACAGATGATCAGAGCCCAGCTCTTGAACCAAAATGATCCCAAGGGCTGCACAGCCACAGGTGTCCCTCTAGATTCACCTCACTAATTCAGTTCTCAGTTCTGGGTTTAAAATCCACAGCCAGTCCCTTGAGAGCCAACCTTGCACCCACGGATTTCAGCTGCTCTGAAGTTTGGTTGTCATCAGTGAAGGTGTTGGGCAGGTCCTGTGTCCATGTTTCTTTTGAGGACAGGCTGATCCTACTTTTAGATCCTTGTTCAAGAAAGTCACAAGTAAAATTCCAAACATTTCAAAATTCTTCATAACCTCCACCCCAAACAGTTCCACCTAGAGCAGCCCCCAGTGCTTCAAACTGCGCTGCCATTCACGAGGTCTGGGTTTGGCAGGAAGGAAAACATGCCCTGCAGACAAACCCTGTCTTCTCCCACTGGAAATACAAAATACCAGGCTCTCATCCCTTGCACAGACACATCAAACTGCCCCTGTTGGCGCTCACAGAAGATCCCCCTGTCCAGACCACTCCAATTATCTGCTCATCCCCTCCTCCCATCCATCAGGTCACTCTAATAACATCAGTGTTGTGAGTTCCTCCGAGCTGCTGGGGGTTCAGTGTGGAGCTGTTTCAGGAGCTGCCGGTGTCTGAGCTGTCCCTGATTTGCTCTGCTCATTAAATCAGGGAAATGAGATGGGGTCATTAGAGCTCTCCTTAACCAGGCAGCAATCAGGGCCTTACAGAAACCCCTTTAAAAGCACAGAAGGTGCCCTTAGGAAAAGAGTGGAATTTGGTGCTGGGCAGGACCATTTCCCCAAGCAGAGAAGCAGTAATGAACAGGGACAAAAATAATCCAGCCTCCCAAAAGCACACAAGGGCTTCAGATGGGCCCCTCCACTGCCCCTCACTGCAGCTGCTGCTCACGAGTGGTCAGAAGCAATTCCTGTAACAAAACTGGCTTTTCCAAATGGCAAAACCAGAAGGTGACAAACTATGACCTATTCCCAGGCTCATACACTAACAAAACCTCCTGTAAGCCTTTTTTTTTTTTTTTTTTAAATTATTATTAGGAAAACTTCAGGCACACAGGCTGGAAAATAGTTACATTCCTAGGCAGAAAACTCCTACCCTGAAGTCCAACCACACAAACAAATAGAGTAACAAAGCAGGTGACATTTCCTATTAACAATCTCCACTGGTTATTTTTGTAACTCTTGAGAAGCAAACTAGTAAAAAATATCAAGCCTGTTTTGTTAAGATGCTGAATAAATTGGATGTCTGTTAAGCCCTGATTGCTTCTTAAATATTTGGCTAGACATTAATTTCTTGGAAAAAGGAGGTTTAAGGACTTTTCAGTCTGATCCTGTGAGACCTGAATACAAAGCCCATCTTGTAAAATACCCTCCTGCTTGTGTGAATTCTCATAAAATCAGATTAATTACTGAAATTGGACTGAACTCACTGCGCTGCTAGGCTCGGAATCCAAACATGAAATGCTCATTCAGAGTCGGGCATCTCAAATTGCTCGGGACACTTCCCCCCCAGTTTTAAATTTTAAATTCCAGTAAAAACCCTGGCATTGCTTCCCCCACAGTGATCAGAGGCCGCCTGGAAGCCCAGGTCCATTCACCCTCCCCACCTGCAGGTGTGTGAGCCCAGCATGCCCTGCCCAGGTTGTGTCCCAGGAAAATGGATTATCCCATGAAAATGGATTATCCCAGGAAAACGGATTATCCCAGCTCTGCTGCCGCCTTTTCCACGGTCATTTTGCCCCAGCAGGCACAGGACCTTTGGAAACACCTTGGGATGGTCGATGCTCAGGATGTGGACAAAGAGGAGACAACAATGCACTGATGAAGGACAATTTCACTCTCTTGCAAAGAGAAAAGCAGAAGATCCCTCTTCACAAGCTCTAACAGACACCCACCCTGCACTCCCCCAGGAGCTGATGTGGCACCAGGAATGCCCCGAGCAGCTTCCCCACTGCACCTCTGTGAGAGTCTCCTCTGGAGGGATGGCTGCTTCTCCAGGGCTCCAAAGGGTCTCAACCCCAAAACCCTGCTGCAAGCGTGCTGTTGCCATCACAAGAGCTATAAATAAATCTCAAATCACCAACACGCTCATGTCGGTATAATTTCGGATAAGCTTGGACAGAAAAGATCAGCCTCTCTGGGGTTGCATGCTTGGTTCTAATAGCATTGACTGCCTGGAAACAAGATGAAGAGCTCTTATAAGGAGAGACAAGCAGCGAGAAATTGTATTATGTACTAATACCCCCCTTATTGCCAGCACTTATCTGCAGGACTGAGGTCTGCACGGGGAAAGGGAGTTAAAAGCTCTGTTATCATCAACAATGGCTCTGCCTCCTGCCCCAGAGGGACTGGTGGAGGTTTTTTCTGCCTCCTGCACCAGAGGGATTCATGGAGGGTTTTTGTGCCTCCTGCCCCAGAGGGATTCATGGAGGGTTTTTCTGCCTCCTGCACCAGAGGGATTGGTGGAGGGTTTTTCTGCCTCCTGAACCAGAGGGATTCATGGAGGGTTTTTTTGCCTCCTGCACCAGAG
>VZTX01011195.1:0-22186 GCA_013400915.1 Pardalotus punctatus
CTGGAGGGGGGCGTTGGGGATATTGCCAGCCCCTGCCCCACGACTCAGAGCTGTGTGGGGCGGGATGCTTGTGAGTGGGAGCTCAGCGGGAGCGCAGTGCCTTCACGGGCACCCCGCAGGTCTTGCGGGTGTCACTGGCCCTGCGAGGTCCCGCGTGGCTCAGATGCGGGAGAGATGCTGTGCTGAGCGGCAGGCAGGGTGTCGCTGTCCCCTCCCGGGATTTTGGGGCAGGCCACCAGAGCAGAGCAGCACCATGGGCACGTCACCGTAGAGTGCCCTGGCATGCGTCCCTCCACCTCTCGGGTTGCCGGGAATCACAGTCTCTCTCACCGTCCCTTACCATCCACACTGCAGGTCCCCCCACCACGAGTGGCACGTCCCTCCCGTAGTGGGGTCACGGAGCTCGGCTTACCGAGCCCGGCACAACCTGAGACGAAGAATAGGATGGCCGGCTATAAATATCTCAGTCCAGTACGACACTGAGCTGACAGCGGTGCCTGAGCTGAAGGACAGTGAAATCCAAGCGACAACGATTACATCCAGAAATGAGAAGCTGGAAGGATCAGGAAGAGCTTCCCCACGGAGCGTGCGGCTAGGCATGGTAGGGTGGTGATGGTCCCACTGGAGAGCACAGCGAAATCATCCCCGCTCACGGGGCACTGATGGCGGCAGATTCTGTGCGCTCCAGGTGCCCCCAGCCCAGCCCTGTGGTTCCTGTCCTGACCCTCCAGTGGCACACGCGGGGGGCAAAGGGGACACAGAGGGGCTGGCAGCAGCCTGGGTGTGAGAAGCCTCCTCCTCGGTCTCTCCGGGAGGTGGTGCTGCTCCCGCAGGACCTGCGGCAGGCGGGATGCAGCCAGCGGAGGAACGACTCTGGTGAAACAGAAGTAGAGATACGGGAGAAAAAAGCAGAGGGGGCGGAGAGGGCGAGGGAGAAGCCGGTGGGGAGTCGCTGCTGGAGGGACGGGGTGCGTGGGATGCCCGTGGCGGGAGATGTGGGTGCGGGGGAACCCCGTGTGTGCTCGTGTGAGCCAGCAGAGGGGGCCTGGTCACCGCCCCGGTGTCACACACGGCGCAGGCACCGCGCACGGACTAGACACAGACCATTGCACACACCATACACACCCCACACACACACCATACACACAAACCATACACTCACCATACACACAAACCATACACTCACCATACACACAGTCGTATCGTACCTTAGAGTTTCTCTAACTCCATTGCACCTCCCCTGTCCCACCATCTCACACTGAATTTTGTGGGCATCCCACACCTTGGGGATGACAGTCTTCCCTTGCACTGGGCTGTGCCCAGCACCCCAGTCCTGGTAGCCTGTAGTGGTTCATGGCCGTCTGCGGTGGTCCATGGTGGAATCCATGGTCACCCATTGTGGTGGTGCATTCCCCCCCGATCTTCCAGGCTGCACCGAGATCTGAGAAATGCTCATTTTGTCTCAGCCTTGACTAACAGCACCGGGGCTCAGCTCTTCTCAAGTTTGTCAGAAACACAGTCTGTTTCCAGGAACTGCTGTTGTCTGACAAGCTTCTGTTTTCTTTATGAACAGCCTTGGAAACTTTTTCTTCCCTGAATGGCAGAACATAGACATTCAAAGAAAGTGCTGACCCAAAGTGTGGCAAGGATAAAACACTGTTATGACTAAAGCCCACTCTCCTGTGACCCTATAAACAGTGCTCCAAAATGAAAACCTTGGAGCTCTCCTGGAACTGCAGCAGGCTGTGACCAGCAACCTTCCTCTGCGTGAGACACCTTTCAGAGCCAGGGAACTCTCACGTTTGAGTACTTGGAGGACTGTGGAACAATGATGAATTATGGGCTGACACCCCCACTCCTCAAGGCCCAACCCTTTGCCTTTTGGGGAGATGCAAAAGCATTCAAAGTGAATATTTCACTACCTTTGAGGGAAACTTTTCACAGGTACCTTGCTTGCACAGACTTTCTGTCAGGGTGCATGCCGCTGTGAACACACTATAGCAAATCTGGGAGAAATTCTGCTTCCTTAGATGTTTAAGTACCTTGGATATCTAAGTAAGTAAGGCCTGTAAATAAGGTTAGGTCATAAATTATAAGCCAAGTTATAGGCTGCTAAGTGTTGCTGTTTTGCTAAGTTGTTAAATTTAAGTTATATAGGTTAGATGCTGTTGCTATTCCTCTGTTAAATTGTTAAGGTTAAGTAATAAGTTAATTGAGTGCTGCTAAGCTTTTAGGCTGTCTTCCTTTTTATCCTTGCCCTCACTCTCCTTTTGTCACACTTACCTAAACACACACACACACACACACACACACACACACACACACACACACACGCCCCTAGATGGTTCTCAGTTAATTTCTGTTTTGATTGACTGGGTTCTGTTTGCTGTTATTTTTTGTCCCCTGCTGTGCCTTAACTGTCCAGTAAGTGGTAGAGTAAACCTTGCCAACAAATTTTGTTGTGCTGCTGCTTAATATTAAAATCTGGTATTTGATGATACCCTTGCTGGTGATTTTTTAAACGATCTCAGACACTTATTTGTAACACCCATACTGGTTCTAGGATTGCACCAGATCATGATGGGCACCAAGGGCACAGCCATGCTTGTCTGGTCTGTGGAGCTCACACCCCTGAGGTTCCAATACTCTTTTCCATGCTTCCAACAAGCAAAACCAAGCCCCTGGTCCCCAGGCTGGCAATTGATTTACCACCTCCCAGCATGCAGCAGCACAAGGCCAGGGGCTGCAGGACGCTGCTGGGCTCCTTCACCTCTGCAGCGAGAGTGGAAACAGAAACCTGCCAGCTTCAGGAGGTGGCTGTAAAGACCATGGCAGGCACCACAATGAGCGCCTGCAGCAGGGCTGTCTCTGCCAGGGCCAGGTGAAGGAGTTGTGCAGACACTGCTGTGCCAGTGCACAAACAGGCACTGGGGAGCTGTAGCATGGATGAACAGCAGCCCCTTCCTGCTGGAGGCTGTGTGGAAAGAGGGCAGAGGGAGAAGGCACCACTAAGGACTCACATTTGTACTCAAGTGGGAATCAGGGTTCTGCTGGGGTCTCTGTTGCTGGTGCTCAAGGAACCACCACAACATAAATGGGAGAGTAGCACCTTCAGAAGGTCAGAGAGGCTTTGGCCAGGTAGGCACAAAGCACACAGGGACTGGTGCAGGTATGCAGGGTGACCTTTCCGCTTAGGGGCTTCCTGTGCTCCTGCTGTCCAGGGAACATGAAAGGCTCCTTGTTTGGATTTGAAATTTTTTTTGCCAGTAATGGAATAATTGGAGAAAAGGCAAATATTTTAAAGGGAAAAATGTGGATAAATGAGGCACCTGTGTTACCTCCCTGGTTCAGGGCAAGCATTGTCCCTGTGTGTCCACGGGGAGAACCCCTAGAATCCACACCTCTCTGTGCCCCAGACTCAGGGTGGGACCCTACAAGTGTCCTTTCAGGGCACCAGGACAGGAAGTGTCATCCATGAACCTCTTCAGGTGGGTGCTGCCTGTGCCAAGCAAGGGACACCTGCTACCGTGCTTTCCCCTCCAGCTTTTCTGGGACCCCCAGGCAGAGTATGTGGGGTCCCAGCCCCACACCTACGTGGTCTCTTCCATCATGAAGCCACTAGCCACCCATGGCTTTTCCTGTACAGTGTCCCTAAAGCAGGGTAGCACCCCAGGGTGGCCCTGTGTGTGCTAGTGAAACACCTCATGATGCACTGGTCCAATGCACTGTGCAGGGAGATCTGTCTTCCTTATACCAGAGTGAGGCCAAAGACCTGCAGGGTACTTCCAGGACACAGAACTCCTCAGGGTTTCCTGGCTTTCTCCCTGTCCCTGCATCCCAATGAAGCAAGGTGCCTAGGACCAGTGTGGGAGTCCCCTGGGGATCCTCAGCACGTCCCAGAGCAGTTATATGCTGGGGTCAAAGCTGGTGGCAGGACACTGCCATGGCAATATCCACTCCAAAGCAGGGTGCCTGGACCCTTGACCTCCCCGGCAAGTCCCCAGGCCCATCAAGTGCCTGGCACTTTTTTGGCTGGTGCAGCTTCTGCATGGCCTAGGAATGATCTCCCAGGGTTATTTCTGACTCACAGGACAGGAAACATTTTGGGGTTTAAGCCAAGCTGAATAATATGCTCATTTCCTTGTGCCGACTACAAAGCACCTGCTCCAGGGGATTTATGGAGTGCCGGCCTCTCGCACTTACTACGTGGCTGCCCGCCCGGATGTTTTTATTTTCCTGGTATAAAGTGCCAAGCCCTGTTTCCCTAAACACCCCGTGACCTCCTGGCACATTTCCTTGAGGGGACCCCAGGCACAGCCACAGGCTGTAGCACATCCATGCTGGGATATCCAGGGTGCTGGAGAGCCAGGGTGGGTGCAACACCCTGCCAGGGTTGAGGGTGGCAGGAATGCTTGGCTGGCCCACTGATGCCAAAACCTGCCCTGGTGCAGAGCAGCCACAGCTAGGATAAACAGCCTGGGAGAGTGCCAAAGGAACGGAGCATGGGCATGAGCAAGGGAGGGTGAGACCATGTGAGAGAGGGCAAGAGGGCACCAGAGCCCAAGGGAACCACAGCATGGGACTGCCCGGAACATAGAGCCCATCCCATGACTGGGAACCCACAGACACCATCCCACAGTAAGTCCTGTCCCATGGCAAGGAACCCACAGACACCTTCCAGCCAGGGTTGTAGGGCCCCTGTGAAACACCGCACCTAACTCCTGGGGTGGGAGCACCTCTCCCCTGCAAGAAGGGTCAGGGTGTGGATGCTGAGGCCAGGGGCTCCCACAAAAGGTACAGGACATGCCAGCAGGCCTTGCAGCCCATGCTCCTCCACTGGCATCCAGCTCCATCCAGCAGGCAGCCAGCCTGCAGAGTAAGGTGACTTCAAGCTTTTCATCATGTCCCCACTGCTTTGTCTCCTTTTTGGAGCAACAGTCTCATTTCTGGTGGGGCTGAGTCTGATCCCACCTGTACTGCAGCCTCTGTGAGCTATCCCATCTGGCTTACCAGCTGTGGGATGAGGGATGCCATGAGACAGCTGTCATTCCCTGACTAGCCCATTGTCTCCCTCTGTCCCCCTTCCCAGCTCCTGGCTGACCATCTCTTCCTCACCCCTCTGCTCACCTCTCCCTAGGGTCTGGCCATGCCAGGGAGCAGTGAGTTCCCTGTAATGAGTAATGACGAGAGGTCATTACTCAGAGCTGGCACCTACCTGCACCTGTCCTGGTGTTCTGGGGACTCTGGGGCTTGAAGCATCCTCAAGGTGCTGGGTGAGGAGAGGTGCTCACATCCCAGGGCTGCCTCAGGGTCCACAGCAGCACCCAGGCAGTTTGGTTCAGTGATAAAATGGGTTTGTGGGGTTTTTTGTTTTGGGTTGTTTTTTTTGTTTAGAGAGAAAATAAAATACCTTTGGGGAACAGGAGCCAAGCTCCCCAGTGCCTAAAACAGCAATCACAGCACTTCCTTGGATTTATGGTGTTTGCTTTCACAATGCCAGCCAGGATCCTGTTTGCTTCCTGCTCTGCAGCTGCAGCCCCAGCTGAAGGCTCAGGAGATTCAGGTTTTATAACCCTCCTGGATTCTGCTGATGGCAACTTGTCCAGCATCATTTATTACCCCCTGAGTCTCCCGCAGTGCTGGGGCGGGCTGTTGTCACCTCATCCCAGCACCCACTGGCTTGGGTGCTCATCCCACCCCATCCATGGGGTCCCATCCCTGTCACTGGGCATTCCGCTGCCCTGCAGAGGGATTGCTGGGAGAGGAGGCCAGCAGTGCTGTGCCCTTGGTGGGATGCAGCTCCCAACTTTTCTCAGGCACTGCTACAATCGGAGAGCCAGGCCAAGCGGGAGAGCTGTGTCCTGCTTGGAGGATGCTGAGACACGGATGTGACTGACCTTCTGTGGGATCCTGGGATACTCAAAGGTGCTATCTGCTCCTCAGTGGCACATGTTAGACTGAGAGTGGTGCCTGCTGTTGGGCTCTGCCTGGTAAATCAACGTGACTGAACCTCCAGAGAGGCACTTCTTCCAGCCCATTTATCCTTTCTGTAGCTCTTCCCTGAGTCTCAGTTTTCCCTCAAGATGTGAGACCAAAAGCAGCTGCCTTCTTTCAGTCTCTGCAGCAAAGCCTCCTCCAGGCTGGCACAGCAGGAGAGGGTGTCAGCTCCTCCTGCCACAGCCTCCCTCAAGAACCCGAGCAGAAGCTCTAAAGCACCAAGTCCAGTTCCAGGTACTGCTTTTCAAACTCCAAGCCCCACTGTGAGATGGGATGCTCGTACTCCAGTATGAGCCAGACTAAAATGCTCTGGATCACCCATGGGGATGTGTGTGCTGGGGCCAGGCAGGCACACAGGAATGCAAAAGTAGGGGAAGGAAAGTGGTTGGGAGGGGAAGTAGCAGGACTGACAGGCTATGGGGGACCACCAATCCCTTCCCTAATGCACAGCCACAGTGTGGATTGTGCTCCACTGCCCAGGTCCCTCTGCTATGTGCCAAGAGGTGTCCTGACACTTGTTCTCTGCATTTTCCCAGCAAAGCACTCTGATAAAAAACCCAGTGTCTATGAATGGTCTTGTAGGTTTAACCCTCCATTTAATAAACCAAAATGGCTACAGAAATCCTGGGAATGCCTCCTCATGTCCCTGGTGGAGCAGGGGCAATGCCCTTCCACACAGCCGAGAGATGATGCTGCTACAGGTTTTGAGCACTCCTCTGGAAGCCTGTCCAAATCCTCAGAGCTTCCGAATGAAACCCACCACTTCTTTTTTTTTTTTTTTAAACATTTGCTGAAACAATGATGGATTATTTCATGGCAGTTACTAGCGTGCAAGACTTCTTTTTCCAAACACACAATAGGAATATTAATTAACTGCTCTGAAAACGAATGCTTTTATCCTCCTTATATAGTAACAACTCTGAACCAAAGGGCAAGTTCCATTTGTCACTGATACTCTCCACCATCCCAGCTCATGGCCCCATGGTCAGCAGGGGTGCCCAGCATTTCTGTGATTTATTATCAGCCTTTCCCAACAAATCCCATACTTGCTGCCATCCAGCCACCCCACTGAGGGACACAGCATGATCGATGGGACTGCAAGAGGGCTGGGGTAATTCTCTAAGAGGAAGAAGGGCTGCAGAGCCAGGGCTGCTCCCTCAACAGGGAGAGCACAAGTTGAAGGACAGGAATGCAATGGGGTGGCAAAGGGGCCCAGAGCACCAAAGGGAAGGGACTATGCCTTCAAATCCAAAGGTGGTGAATCCAAAGCGGATAAAAGGAAGAAGTTTTTTCTCACTCAGTGCTTAGTTACAGTGCCACAGGAAAATGCTCACGCCAAAATTTAGCAGGATTCAACGACAGATTGGGCACTTATGGGGATAAGAAAAATATCCAGCTAAAATAGCGGATGCCAATACAAATTCTGGAAGGGATATTAAGCCTCACGCGTCAAGGTGTAAAGTTATCCCAAACTCTAAGAAAGAAGAGAGCTTAATGCAGGGGCAGATGACCCACATATGCCACTGCTACTGATGCTGCCTCACTGCCAGCATGGCCCTGTGCTGGCTGAGCCCCTGACTGGACTGTCCCCAGAGCCCTGTTTCCTGCTGCTGGCAGCACCTCTGACAAGGCCTGCAAATTTCCTTTGGCAAGTCCGCCCTTTGCTCGTAGCTCTCCAGAGCCATGTGGCTCCCAGGGCTCTGACCTCCTTCCTCTTGCCAATCCCCTTACTTTGCCAGCTGATAAAAGCCTTATCACTTCTATCCAGAGGCAGCCCCTCTGGGTGAGGGTCTGTGAGACCCACAGGCACATCCCTGTGTGGTGTGGTATCTTCCTATGGGTCCTTGCTTCCAGTCAAGTCTCTCATTTACCTCTCATGTTAGTTGTTGCCCCAAAGCACTTTTGCCTCCTGATTTTATGCCTCCTTTTTCCTGCTTCTGCTGGGGCCAGTCTCCAGCCTCTAAAAGGGGATGCTCAGCTCCAGTACCTCGTGGGCACAGCCCCCCTTCACAGGCACTGCTCAGATGAGCCCTGGGTCTTTCTCTCCTGTTCTGCATCAGTGGCATTCACTGTACTGTCAGCTCTGGTCACAGCACCAAACCTGTCAGAGCTCAGTAAGTGGTTGGACAATGCACTTTGGCACACGCTGGGATTCTTGGGGCGTCCTGTGCAGGGCCGGGAATTGGATACAGTGATTCTGATAGGTGCCTTCCAACTCAGCATATTCTGTGATTCTATGATTCTATGATTCTGTGATTCTGTGATTCTATGAAAAAACCTGTTGTCACCCCCAGCCCATGCACGGCCACAAGCCTCGGCTGCAGCCCAGGCTGGGATGAAAGTGCCGTGATGTGGTATCCAGGTGCTGGGTGCAAGCACCTCCATCCCCAAATGAGGATGGTGCCATTTGCATCCCACACTGTTTGTTAGCAGGATGCTTGTGTTGCTCTGGTCAGTGTGAGATGGGATGCTCCCAAAACCTTGGCTGCTGTGAAGGAGCAGTGACGGCTCAGTATGACCAGAGGGGAGCCTGGAGCTCTCCTGGTTAGGAGCCAGGGTCTCCTGTGCTCGCTGCTTACGTGCTCACCACGCTGCTGAGGGCAACACCGCTGGGGAGCTTTGGATCTCCCCTCGCTGTGGAGCCTTGCACCCACAGGGGCTTCCAACTGGAGAAATTTCTGGAGGGCATGAATCAGCTTTTCACAGCTTGTTAAAAATCTTGATCCTACCTCTTGTTTTCATGCCTTTCAAATCAGGAAATGAGTTTTACAACTTTTCCAGTGGGGCACAGCTGGTGGCCAGGGTCGTAAAGCTGAACTTTATAAATATCTCTCTTTGGGATCAGGGGAAGAGCATTAAAAAGGCAGAGAGAGAGAAAGAGAAAGAGAAGGGAAAGGAGCAAAGGCAATAGAGAAGCAGAGCGAACAAGTCCAGCTCAGCACCAACCATGGCCATGCAAGCACAGAAGATGGGGTGTGCTTGGGGCAAGCTTTGCCTGCTTCTTTCTCTCCTTCTCCAGCTGCCAGGCTCCCAGGCCAAATGCTACTTCCAGGCTAAAGGTAAGCAGGGAGGTGAGATGGGATGAGGCTGATGGGAAGAGGAGGCCTCAGCTTTCCCAGCATGGCAGAGCTCTTGTCCTGTGCCTGAGAAGGGTGGAAGGGACTGTGCTGAGCTCAGGAGAGGGATTATGGGCCAGTGGTGAGTGGAAGGAGCAGTCTATAAACCACAGAACAGCTCTCCAGGGTTCTGGCTGAGAAACAGCTTTCTGGGTCATGAAGACTCCTGGCAGAAGCCTGGCTGAGGCCAAGTGTGCAGGACTAGCAGCAAAGCGAGGAGGGGCGCTCATCATCCCTCTGCTGCCTCCTCCCAGGGCTGCAGAAATGCCCAGACCTCAAGGGGAGCTGGATTTGTCCTCTCCAGGGAAGCAAGAGCCACTTGCCTCTTGCTCTAGGTCCATGGGATAGTGGGGAGAGCCACAGGGCATGGACAGGAGAGGATGGATGGGTACATCACCCATGGCAGATGACTGGGCATTCCATACCTGCAGAATGGTGGACAGACCACCAAATATCTTCTGTACCATAAAGTGGGTAGGAGGTGATGATAACATCTTTGTCCCCTCTTTCAGGGCACAGGGGTGTCAAGAAGCCTCCCACTTGCCCTCAGCACAGGCCCATGTGTCCTCATCACCACCGTTTTCTTTGCAGCGCCCTGTGAGTACGAAGGGAAGCAGTTCTCCCTTGGAGAATCGTGGCTGAGCACGAACTGCCTGCTCTGCACCTGCCTGCACCCCATTGGCGTGGGCTGCTGTGAGACGTGAGTGAGGGGCTGAGGGGCTCTGGGGTGGGCTATTGCTTCCCACCACAGCACCCCTGCACCTGCAGGTCTGGTGGCTGCAAATGCAGCAGATTTCAGAGCCCTGGGCAGGCTGTGGGACACCACAGCCTGGGAAACAAGAGGCAGAGGTGGGCAGGACTCCACCAGGGCATAGAGGGTGGTGGGGTGAGTTGGGGAGGCAATGTGGTGGGAAAGGGACGCCCAGATGTGCCAGGAGCCGTGTCCCAGCCTGCCTGAGCTCATCTGGGAGGCATCCTGTGCCGGGGGGTTGCAGCAGGAATTCACCCAGTGCAGCCAGCACCCCACACACAAATCAGGGGGAGCTAACGGCATCATGTGCTCTCCCACAGCACCCAGCACCCAATTGACTTCCCTGACTGGTGTGAGGCCCACTACGACTCGCAGACCTGCCAGATCTCAGTGGTGCAGAAGGCCAACCCCAGCCTGCCCTGCGTGAAGAGCATGGAGCACGAGTGGGGCGCGGTGGGCACCCCCAAGCCGCTGGTGAACAAGGTGTTGGGTGCAGGGCTGAGCAGATAGAGAGCGGCTCCGCAGTGCCCTGTGCCCCTCGGCACCATCCTCCCCCCTCCAGAGCACACCACCCGCATGCTCCAGACCTGCCCCACCCGCCTTGTAGAGGCATCACCGCTGCCACCTTTGAGGAAAACCACTATCCACACACCATGGTATCAAGCTTTGCTTCTGCCTTCAGCTTCCTGAACCAGGGCATGCTCCCTGTGAGACGTTCTGCACTGTGGAAATGCAGATTCTACAGGATCTCCTCCCAGGTGGGCAGAAAACCTCCAGCGACTAAAAAAAGGGCTACAGGACTAATCAGCCTGCTCCATGGCACTCCTGTATTGCCATTTCCAGCCTCAAGTGAAGCAGCTCCCTATACCCTCCCAGACTTTTAGTCCTCTGCATGGCAACCACAGGGAACTCACTGGGGAGCACCATGGCCCCTTGTGCAGGTTCCCCAGACCCTGCCCAGCCCCTTCTCTGCTCCTGGAGCGTGAGGGGCATAACCCACCTCTGGAACCACTAACGCCCCACTCCTAAAGCTCCTGGGGTCCCTGGCACTGTAGGCCAACCCTGGGCAACACTGCAACAGAGCCAGCCCAGGGTGGGTGGCAGAGCAGGTGGAACCACTGAACATCTCCAGGGGAGACCCCCATCCCCACTGGCAGGGGAGCAGGGAAAGAGGGGTTCAGGAAGCAGAAGCAATCCAAGTGCCAGGGTGGAGGCAGCCACCCTGGCAGCTGCCCCAGCTGGTGCCATGCCTGTGTTGTGCAGAGCCTTGTGTAGATGTTTCTGTTATTGCAATAAAGATACTGAACAAAGACGAGGTCTCCAGCCTTGTGACTACTGTGGAAGGAGGGATGTAGGAATATGGTTCTTGGCAAGGCCGAGTTTTGCACATTCAGATGTTTATTACATTTAAAGAGGAAAGCTCATTGAAAGGCTTGGTAAAAATGGGGAGCTGACTGTTGAGCTGGCAGATCTCCATCCCAGCTCTTGAATGCACAGCATGCACAGCCCTCCAAGGATCCAAAGACCAGCAGGATGTCTTCACATCCAGAAGCCCATGCAGACAGGAGTCCAGGGGCTCAGCGCTGCTCAGTCTTGAATCATCATGATCGAACGGACACAGCATGGGCCTGCATCCAGGCCACCAGCACATGCCAGAAGCACAGGGCTGGCCTGCCATTACCTGCCTCCTCCAGGTGAGAGTGGCTGGGGCACTGGACTGTGTGTGGGACAACTCTCAAAGAGGCAGGACACATACCAGGGCAGGAGAGCAGGCTCCCATCCAGCCCAGGTGGCCAGTGTGCTTCACATGGATGCCAGCCCTTGGCGTGTAGGGTCTCTGTAGAGGCATGGCCTTCACCCAAGGGTGCTATGAGGCTTCACTGGAAGAGCTCCCCTCTCCCCTCCCTCAGCTGGGTCTTTCCTTCTTGGAAGCCCCACATGAGATAAAGGCACATCAGCCACTCCCTGGGAAAGCAGATTTCTTTTTGCTGTGTACTGGGACTTGCACCCTTACCCAGGCAGGAAGAGTCCAGCTCCAGCTGAGGGCTGCAGCAAAAGACACTGCATCAAGCACAGTGCTCTTCCACCCACGGACAGGACAGACTTGCCCAGTACCCACCTGGGCATCACAAATGAATCCAAGGGGACACTGGGATGTATACTCCACAGCATACTGGTTACAGTCCTGCCTGCCATTCTTGGTGGTGGCACACACTTGCAGCTCTGCAGGCCAACCACCTCTTCCTACTTCATATGGTGATGGAGTTAGTGCTGGAGAACTGAGATACGTAGGAGGCCAGGATGGGGTTGGTAGGAAGAACTTTGATGGGCAAGTCCCAGCTGAAGGTGTCCACGTCCATCTGCTCCACGCCAGTCCAGGTGACAGCCTCTGACTGGCTCCCACGAACCAAGCAAGTCCCTGCCGACTCCCCAGAGGTCACAAACTCAAAGTGCAGCCGCCACTTCAGGGACACTGTGGACAAGAGGGTGGTCAGCAGACAATACCACAAGGGCCAAGGACAGCAGCTATTTCAGCACTGTCTGTCCTGGCAAGGGGACAGTAAATGACACAGGCCAGCAAATGACATAGGCCAACAAGGGCAGGGCTGGGGACATCACAGTTCTCCTGCGGAGACAAGCAGGGGTGGGTCCCTTCCCTGGTGGGTACTAACCAATGTTGGTGGTGAATCCCGGGGTCGAGCTGAGTGGGATGGGCAGGCTGAAGCTGCTCTGTGCCGTGTGCAGGCAGGACTCCTGATGGCGTGCATGCACGGTGAAGGAGACGGGCTGCCCCCGCCGGCGCTGGAACTCCTCCTGGATGCTCTCCTCTGTCTGCAGGCTCACTGAGAACTGCAGGGCAATTGGCAGGGTGTTTGTTCTCACAACCTCATACACACCTTGTGCAAAGCCCAGAGGCTCCATTTCCCAAATGAGCTCAGGACTGGACCATTGTCCAACTCACACTCCAAGGAGACCCCAGCTGGGTCCTACCAGAAACCCTTGCAGCCCAGAGCCACCCCAATCTCTTCTCCCTCTCCCGCACCCTAAATCCCTGCCTCTCCCCAGTAACCCCAGAGACAGCAATGACCTGCAGACATGGGATATCTCCTTCTGAGAAGTTGAAGGTCCCAATGACATCCTCTCCAATCTTATACACAGTCTTAAAGATGCAGAATGTCCCCACCTTCCCACGAGTGTTGCTGATGTTATACAGGTCTGTGGAGTAAGAAGAGGGTAAGGGTTGTGGCAGGACAAGGCTCTGCTTTGTGCAGGGCTGTGGGTGAATGACATGACCCCATGCCTCCTGCTTGGGAGTGAAGGCCAGTCCCTAGAGGTGGTAATTCCCTTTGGGAAATGTCTGCAGAGAGCAAGAGCAAACCACACACTGGCTGTGATACGCTGGGCAGAGGATCTCTTTGGCTGAAACAGGAACAGCCTGAGATTGGCTCCACAGCCACAGCCGGAACTTTGCTTTGTCTGTGAGATTTTTTGCAGCTGGCCCCGAGATGTTCTCCATGCCCAGCTTCTTAGGAAGGACAAGAGGTTTGAGCAGGGAATATGACCTACGCAGGCTGCGTCGGGAGGTGGCCACCATCAGCAGCTCTGTTGCTAGGTCCGCCAGGCGAGAGTCTTTCTTCAAACCCTCCTCCTCCTCCAGGAAGGGGTTTGAGGGCGCAACAGCCTCATCCTGTGGGAACTGGTAATCCTTGAGCCCTGGAAAGAAGGCAAGAGCATCAGCAGGGCAGGGTGCAGTCCAGCCTGTGTGTGCAGGGAGGGCAGAGCACGGCCTTACCATGCAGCACAAGGACACGGAAGGGCACGCGCAGAAGCTTGATGGGGGAGTTGACCCGCTGGCAGCCGATGGTCAGCTTGTACACGTACTTCACGGACTGTCCCCGGAAGGAGGGGGGGCCATCGACGGGCAGTGTTTCACAGTATGAATCTGCAAGGGGTGCAGAAAGTTTGCTTTCCAAGGCCAATAGGAAGCTCCTGCAGCTGTCACGTGCAGGCTCCCTGCACCGAGTGTTAGGACCAGCAGTTATGCTGAGCTAGGGACAGCACCTGGTGCTTTCTGCTGTCTCCTCTTTCCTCCAGAGGCCAAACACAACCCAGCTCCCCCGCACCAGGCACACTGCTCCTCACGTCACATGCACCACCATCCAGATATTGCTTCCAGCACATACAACCACACACACAAACTCCGTCTCCAAAGAATGTGAAAGATGTAAAATCCAGGAACACAAACACATTAAGAGCTAAACTTACTCATCACGAGTTCAACCCAAATTTGCCTCTGTGCACTCCTTTGCCCACCACTCTCACAGCGCAGCCTCCTCCATGTCCTGCCTCATGCAGGTGTTGATCACTACCTCATGCCTCTTTTGGTATTTGCTTTACACAAACCCTCAAACTCAGCAACAAGTTAGCTTCTTCCTGTGTTTTTCTCTGAGGACCATGTCTGAATGATGAGAAACAACTCTGAGGCATTCACAACAACCTATGGTGTGTCCCCCTTGACAGGCTGATGACTTAGACCACAAAGCATTTGAGTCTGAGGGTTCTGAGATACTGGGGCCTGGCTTATACCACATTCAGCCTTCCTAGAGACCCTTGGCCACCATACAAACCCCAATGCCACTTGATGCAGTGCGAACACTTCTGCAGCTTTCCCAAACCACACACTGTATAACAAGAAAGACACAAACAGTGAACTGTGGAAAGTCTCCACCTCTCTGGCTTGCCCACCGTAATGCAGATACGCCCTGCCAGAGGAAGGGCAGCATCCTGCTCTGAAACCACAGATCCTTCCCCACGTCTGGCACATACTGAATGCTGAGGCTTAGATTAAAAGTTAGGGTTACATTTTAAATATAACTTCTGGATTTAAAATAACAGAACTGGAAGGAAGGAAAAAGCCTGTGCTAGTGTGTAGTGTCCACAGAATGTCACACCTTAAAACACAAGGCTCTCTTTCTGGACCAGGATGCAGATAAAGCAGACAACTATCCTGACAAGGAGGAAAATCAGGTATTTCCAAGGAAAGAAGCAGACTCCTGTAACCCCTGTACCAGACTTAACAGGAGTGCTCACAAAGACCCTCATGCCCAGTGAGGATAATCTGAGTAGAGATCACTCCTGTCAGAGGAGGACGGGCCCTTTGCTACCTGGCACAGAAATGCCAAGACTCAGGAAGTCCTGGCTTCTGTGCATATCCCAGAGGGAGGCACATTCCTGCCACTACAGATGCCTTCCCTACCCACCCACTGTGCCCTCTGGCTGGGCTCCTGGCCTGTGTCCAGGCTGCTTCCATTTCCTCCCCTCTCTGTGATCTACCAAATATTTAAAGGTATTACAAAACCAGAAAGGAGGCAAAAACAGCCACAGAAATGAAGACTTGAGAAAATGTTTCAGGGTGACAAATTTAAAGAGCTCAGCTTGGGCCATGTGTAAAAGGCCTGGAAGATGAGTCAACTTCAGCATACAGGCACCATAACAAGAGCAAGGTATTGGGGAGTAAGTTGGTCAGCAATTGAAAACAAGCCCTTTTATCAAGAGACAGTCTGACACAACCTCAGCTATGTGCCAGCTCTGGCTGCAGTTTAATAGCATAGTATATTACTGAAGCAGAATTAAGACTTCTTGGGTTTTCTGGTTTGGTTTATTTTTCCCCTTCCCAAACTGCACAGCAAAACTCAAAACTTCTGAAAAACAGGAAATGAAGAATTAAGATACACACCCACACAGCCTTAACTCTGCCTCCATGGAGCTGGCAGGAGACCCCAGGAATGATCTGCAAGCGTGCCAGCTGCAGTCTCGCGTGAGAGCAGCAGCACCACAGGCTGATGGGATCAGTGTGAGCAGCATGGCAGCGAATGAGACCAGGGCTGTGATACCGGGATTTCAGTGTTAAAAAACCAGTGCCACATGCAGCCACATCACATGTGATACAAGAAACAGACAGGTGCATCACAGAGCCAGGGGAAAGGCTGTAATGAACAGCAGATGAACCTCAAAGAACAGAAGAGTTTATGTCCTTCCTGAGGAGCTGCGTCCAAGCACCAGGCAAATGCAGGCTGTTTGTGCCAGTGCCACCCAGAGGCAGACAGGACACACACACATCAAGTCACTGACAAGGACAGACAATCCCTAGCTGAGCTGGGGGCTGAACAGATTCTGCCTCCTAAGCCAATGCACACTCAATCCCTCAGTCTATTCCAGCCACCTGGAATCTGGGCTGTCGTCACTGATCTGTTATCCCAGAAACTGCCAAGCCTGCCTAGGATGAGCCAGAAAAAGGGACATCCCCCTGCTCCCAGGGAATGGATGCTCCAGCCCCAAACCTGCAAGCAGCAAGGAACACAGGAGAATCCAGGTAAGCCTCGGGCCACCTGAGATTTCTGCCTCCTCATCCTCCCTGCTGGCATGGCCAGCTCCTTTCCCCAACATGCTGCTGTAGGATAATAAGTGAATAATCAAACGTCAGACAACTGGCTCTGCAGTTTAGGGACACAGCCCCAAGATGGCACTGCCCCACCCCACTAACCACCAAGCCAAGCCAGCCTGGTTTCACCAGGTCCACCTTTCCCTCCAGTCAGGCCCCTCCAAGGCCAGAAAGGCAGGAGACACCAGCTTCAAAACTAGCAAGTCACAGCCCTACGGCTGCTTGGTCTCACTTGCAGCTCCACTCTCAGCTCTGCAGAGCTCAATGACCCAGCAGAGCCTGACCTACCACAGGCACTGCATCTCCACTCCTTGTGCTCTGCAGCTTGAGAGGTCTCCATCAATCATTCCCAGTAGATCCCTGGGACAACCTAACAGAGCTCTCCACACACAGCCTGCAAGGAATAACATCACTACTGCTAGATCACTGCTGCTGAAATGCAAAGGAGAGGTGACACAACTTGAACAGGCTGGGTCACACAGCCAACCAAGAGAAAACAGCACATACAACATTTCCCCAGCTGTCTACTCAGACATTAAGAGCTTTGGGCAGAGAAGATGAGGAGTGCTCACTTTCGCAGCAGGAAAATTAGAACACACAGAAGACTGTTATCTCCAGGACAGCCACAACCTGAAGAGGAAGCACAAACCTTTGGAAGACACCAGCCTAAATTCCAAGAACACTCCAGTGTGGATGAAGAAATAAAGGTAAGGAAATGTAGGTGTGTGTAGCCATTCCTTCTGCTGCAACCAGGTGTTTTGAAAGTTTTATGCCTTGCAGCTACACGGTGAATCTGCAGCAAAGGCCACAGGCCAGGGGCAGGACTGAGGAACATGTTGCAGTATACAGCCCTAACACAGCAGAGAACAGACTCTGGATGATGCAGCAGTTCCTGAGCTCCCCAGAGAAGCACTCTGTGAGCAAGGGAAGAGGAGACAGGACTCACAGGATTTTGACTCCCCAGGATCCAGTCGCAAGTCACAGAAGAGAATCTTTGGAGGGGTGGACAGGATACACTGACCCCGCTCTCCTGGAAGAGAAGAAGAAACACATGAATGCTACCCAGCCTCCGGCTGTGTCCAGATCAGTCAGGCTTTATCTTTGTGGGGATGCACAGGGAGAAGAGGGCAGGGAAGGAAATATCTTTTGCCCTGCTCATATCATGAGACATTTCCACTGCAGCTGGACAGACAACTGTCATGTTTCAATCCAAGCCAGTGTAACTTTGATTTCAGTATTAACAAAGCCCCCAACATCCATCACCAAGGAATGACACAAGAAGAGCAACACAGACTTCCCACTCGCTTCTATGCATACTGCCATCAAGATACACACATTACGGTCTGCTTGACTCCTGCCCACTTTGTTCTCACTGTCCCTACTCGGGTGACAGGCAGGAGTGGCACTCACCTCTGTTAGGTACAAAGACGGTCTCATTCTCTGCCTGCACATCATGCTTGCTGCCATCAGAGGGAGGGAGTGCCACCCGGTTCTCGCTGGCGTGAAACTGGCAGTGGATCTGGGCACTGGCCCATGCCAGCATCTCACTGAAAGCAAAGAGCAACACACGTGTCTATGCTTTAAACCTGAATTACAGCAGTCAGGAATTGGGAAAAGAGCAACTCTGTCTCAGCTCCATGCAGGACTGCTTGTCTAGAAGGAAGAAGGCCATGCTTCACTGTGTCACTGAAGCCACTCTCACAGTACCCCTCCAAACAAAAGCCTTGGGAGTAAGCTCAAGCTGGGGTGCTGACTCAAAGCCACTTCCACCCCAGCTGTTGACAAGAGTTTCACCCAAAGGCCTGGCTCTGTGGCCCAATGACTCTTTTTAAGAAGCAATATTTGTGGTCTGAGCATAGGCACAGCACTGACACAGCACAAGAAAACACATCGGCCCTGAGAAACATGCTGTACACTCATGACAGAAGACAACAGGCAGCACAGATCAGCAGCCCCTGTCCCCTTCCGTGGGGACAAAAGACAAGGTGGCCTGTGCAAAATTTCACAGGGATCTTCCAGCAAACATGCTAAGATCAAGTGTTCCAATATCCAGTCCAAAGCCTTACTCATTTGTTCATCTTTCTCATTATCCACAGCTTGGAACTGCATCCTTGGAGCATTGCATCCTCGAGAGGACACCTCGAGCTGCTGCACATGGGCCCAGCCTGGCAGAGGACTCTCAGCCATGACAAGTTAATCCTAAGCCAGAGATGACATACATAGCAGCACTCTGGTAACAAAACAACCATGAGGGAAGTGGGCAAATTTTAAAGCAAAAAATTCCTGTGACCTGGGTTCAGCTGCCCCTGCCCACAGCACCCAGTTGTCCCAGTCCTTGGGACAGGAAGGGCACAGACATGCTCCCTCTGCCCTCACAACACCATCCCCATCAAGAACATCAGCTACTGTTTATGCCAGACAAAAGAAGAATGTTTCTGGGTCCTTCATTAGGACCTATTTTCTTCTCCTTATGCAAGGGGTTTGCTGACGGCAATAGGGGAGGCAAAGGTGTCATTTTGACCCCTCTCTGTACAGCCACAGGAATGAATGTAGGCCCACACATCCAGCACAAAACAGTCTCATGTTATGGATTCTGCTGTTACCTCAGCCATTCCACAGGGCGTTTCCCATGGTACTACTGACACCTTTCAGTTTCCAAATCACTCTTCTATTTTTATTTCAATGGTGGTCTTCATAGTTTAGCCAGTGAATAGTTAACATAATAATCTGATTAGTAAGCACTAACACCATAGCCTTAGGTGGCAGAGGGATTTTTTTTTGGCACACAGTTGTCACATCAGAGCAGTTAAAGGTGTAGATGAACCAGGGAAAAAGGAGTGCTATGTTTGTGTCAGCTAACTAATGATGCATTATTTGATCTTTTGTATGTGCTGGCTGCCCTTATCCAAACACACTGCAGTTACTATACCCAGCTGCTTTGAGCCCTGCAGTTGTAGTTCTGTATTTTCAAAAGTACCAGCATGGCTCTTCCATCGGGGCTGCCATACTTTTTTTTGTTGTACCTGCTGTTTGGAAACAGAGACTTGCTCTTGCTTGAGGTAATGTTTGCTAATTTTATATAAGGTTAGAATGATTACAGGATCTTCAAAAACCTTTCTTTCTTTTTCAGTATTGCTCTATAATATGCCACTAGATTGTTTTCATTTTTTCTAGCCAGATGTCCAAACAAAATTTGCATGTCCCTTCCTGCCAGCAGACCTAGCTTGCTCAGCTGGTGCTTGTTCAGCAGTGGAGGATCCTGCACTGGTGCTGAGGTCACTTCCCTCCAGTCTCACCTTCCCCCACAACTCCTGTAGCCTACGCAGGACACGCTCTGTGCAGCCTCTAGGCAGAACAGATTTATTTCTTGTACTCTGCTATAAAATTAATTTCCTGCCTTTCCTTCAGTTCTGTCCCTGTGCTCAAAACGTAGCCTCTCTGTCACTCTACCTGTCAGCCCCAAAACCTTCCAGTCCCTGACAGGTCTATCTGCTTGTTGGAGTCACTGTGCTTTGATCTGGCTCCTGCTTTTGCGCAATTCAAAGCCTCATTTTCCAAACCACCAATCTATTTGCTGTTGCCACTCATATGACTTAGCCAGGTCTCATCAGATTGATCACCTGGGGTTTTTCTTATTATTTTAAAAACTTTTCTTTTCCAAGAGGCAGTCTTCTACAGACCACAACACACCTGAAGTTCTCAAATGCAGCTCTCATAAACGCACTGCAACACCCCCAAACCATGCCACCTCGCAGTCCCACGTTTCAGAACTAGGCAAAACATCTCTTGTCATCGCACAGTACAAAACTCTGGGAAGCTGGATGCTTATGCCACAGCTGAATTTGAAAATTGAATTCAGCAGGCAAGAGGAAGCAGGAAGAAAGGATGGAAAGTTAAGGAAGGCAATAAATACAGAAGTCCTACGAGAAATTGCTCTGCTGCCAAGACTGTAGGCACTGTGAGTGGGCTCACCAAAACAACCACATGTGAGTATTGTTCTGGTGATGAAAAGATGCTGAACCCAACAGGGCTGGAAACAGACACTTCCCAGGAAGGGCTCAAGATGAGAAAGCACTCTCCACTCCCTAAAGAAGCAGACAACGCCACACACTCAGCGGACATGAAGGCTTTGGGTGATTACTTGTGACATGGAGTCACCCCCTGTGAGCCAATATGGGAAGTTCCCATCTTCTCACATTTCCTCAGCACTGATAAAGGAAGATGCAGTCCTCAAGGGCTGGGCCACAGAAAATGCTGCCGCAGAAGGTGCCCCTTTCAGGCCCTCGGCAGCACTCGCTGCTTTGTCTGCCATCTCTGGAGACAGGGATCCCACTGATCTATCCAGCACTGCTGGACAGAAGCGAGCTCCTTCCACAAATGCAGGAAATAATGACGTTGCCTGGATGTTGCTCTGTGGGACTGTCACCCCGGTGTGACCAGATATCCCACTTTGACAGCCAGTTTGGCTTCATTTTCTGCCAGTCACTGTCACTGAGAGCTCACCTGAGGGACAGAGAATCTCTAACTGCATACTTCCCTCCTTGTCTCCTTCTTGGGGGCAGAAAACCAGCATAATTACCTCAGCTTCGCCCCCAAATTTGCAATGGTGCAAGGCTCCCTTAAGGGAGGGCCTCAAGTAGGGAAGTCACAGGGGGCTGAGCTGCACCATTGCCCCACAACCCAGCCATGACTACTGCTCCAGAGGGAGAGGAAAGAGAGGTCAGGCTGTCCCTTCTGGAGGGACCCAGACAGCTCCAGCATTTGGAGACTCCATGCACAGACTGGCACAGGCCCTGTACCTGCTGGCAGAGGTGGATGAGGCCGATAACGGGTTGGTGAAGGTGATCACACACTCCAGCACCTCCCCTGCCAGGAACACGGGCCCTCGGCCCAGCTTGGCCAACACTTCGATCATGGCTTGGACAGTCCTGCTGCACACCTGTCAAAAAAGCCAACAATGGGCATGGAAACACAGTATCATAAATTCAAAGAATCACTGAATGGTTGGGGGTGGAAGAGTCCTTAAAGATCATCTTGTTCCAACTGTCCTGCTACGGGCAGGGATACCTCCCACCAGATTGCTCAGGACCCCATCCAGCCTGGCACTGAACATTTCCAGGGATAGGGCAACCTGTGCCAGTGCCTCACCTCCCTCACAGTAAAGAATTTTTTCCTGATATTTAATCTCAACGAACTGTCTTTCAGTTTAAAGCCGTTCCCCCTCATCCTGTTACAGCAACACGGAGAGAGCACTGGGTGCTGTAACAGAGGGGAAATGGGAACACAAACACACACACAGGAAGTGTGCGGGGAAAACACGCACAGCCCTGGCCTTACATATACATACATCCTCCCCCCAGGTTCACACAGGTAAGAGGGCTCAGGACAAACCGAGAGGGTGAGGAAGGACCGCCCTGACACTCCCAACCCTGCAGTCCCTACCGCAGACAGGCACACGGATAGCTCTACTCGAGCGATCTGGGCCACAGGGCCGCAAACTTCCCGCAGCTCTCGCCTCGGGCCCACTCACCACCCGCACAGGCCCCGCTCTCCGTCCAGCACCACTGCAGGCCCGGCTCCCCTCAGCCACTCGGCGAGGATCGGCAGCGCTCGGGCAGAGTTCGGCAAGGCTCGGGCAGCCCTCGGGAACGCTCGGCAACACTCGGGTTACACTCGTCAATTCTCGGGCAGCATTCGGACACCTTCGGGAACTCTCGGGCTACTCGCCACCAGCGCTCGGCCACTGTCGGCTGCGCCCGGCAGCACTCGGGCAGCGCTCGGCAACTCTCGCGCTCACCTCGGCAGCGCTCGCTCAGCGCTCGGCTACTCTCGGAATCTGCTGGGCGGCGCTCGGCGGCGCTCGGCCGCGCTCGGCCCCGC